>CM039649.1:10866232-11466232 GCA_022405125.1 Anthidium xuezhongi | reverse complement strand
CTACTATTCAAATTAGATGATCCCAGGACTTAACGCTTCTTGTTCTACCGAGGCGCTTGTCCTGGGGTGACTAGGCTCGACGGTACACTGACGGTACTGAGCGCGCGCCCGAGACGCGCTTTGATTAGTCAGTGTTTTTGCTAAATAATTCAAAAACGAAGCCCCATCCGATATTTTTGCAAAGGAAATTGTTGTTCAGAATAGTCTCAGCTACCCCCCATTTCCGGCTCCTACTGGAGTTCTGGGACACTCTGTATAATTACATTCTAGAGTTCTTTGACATTTTTATATGTTCATATTCTTTTTAATGATTTGAATTATATAATTGTATAGATTAATCGACTTTTAAATTCATTGACTGTTTCAGTAGTTAATAAATCAGTCATATTTTGGTTTTATATTTTAGCAATCTTTAACTAAGGCTGCAGACAAGTTAGGTGTAGGCGTCGAGTATATTATAAATAACTTCGTTAAATAATTGTGATATATTCAAAGATCTCATTAAATTTAAAACTATTATATATTTTTTTTAACAATAAATTTCTTGATTATTTAAATATTACATAATATTATGAGAATTTTATTAAAGATAGGTTAGAGCCGGCTACAAAGTGAGCTTACATCTTCCGTGTTAGATGATATATTATTGTTATAAATCATGTCTTTAATTAGTGGAAGATTATTACATTTCGAACGAAATCTTTTATTACAAGTTTCAAAATATTCAAGTAAAAGTATAAAACAAACGCCGGCTGAATATTGTATGGAATTAGTAAAGTATGCTTTGATCAATGTTGTGATTGTTTGAATATTTTTATATTGATTCTTCTTAAATTGTAAAATGTTCAATAAACATTTATTTTCTTATATTTTATCTTTTATATTATTCATGTGTTTAGAAAACTTGATTATGAAAATTTTTTGTGTACGTTACTATACCCATCTGAAGTCAGAGCCACTGGATTTGCAATCCACGCATTCAATGTTGAAGTGGCTCAAGTAAAAGATCAAGTGCACGATTGTAACTTAGGAAAAATGAGATTAAAGTTTTGGACGGATGCACTGTATAATACTTATAATGGAAACCCTCCACGGAATCCTGTTATGTTAGAATTACATAGGGTATGGTTTTATTTTTTCATATTTTAATGTACAATTATAATACAATACATTGTTTAGAATTTTATTATATATTTCATATCAATTAAAATGTTGTAATATTTGTAATAAGGTTACTTGCAGGTATTGCAGAAGCATCATCTTTCCAAGCATTATTTCAAACGATTGATCAGTGTACGGCTAGAGAAACTTTGTGATTGCTCATTTACTAGTTTAAGTGAAATAGAAAACTATGCAGAATATAGTACTTCTTCTATTTATTATCTTTTATTACAAGCTCAAAACATAACTAATATTCATGTAGATCATGTTGCAAGTCATATAGGTAAAGCACATGGAATCATTAATTTACTTAGATCAGTTCCTTATAATGCCAAACAAAGAATAAACATGTTACCAGAAGATATTTTAATGAAGTACAGGGTTTCTACAGAATCTGTATTGCAAGGTCAGTTGAGTGAAGGTCTCCAGAATGTAATATATGAGGTTGCTTCACATGGAAAAGAGCATTTAAATGCTGTAAGTATTCCTTTACAACAGAATTATAATAAAAATACATAAAAATTCAAACGATTTTATTTGTAGGCAATGAATCTTAAAAAAAAAATGAATATGAAAGAAAATCCGATATTTTTATCAAGTATTATTATCAACAAATATTTAAAAGAATTGAGAACTGTTAATTTTAATGTCTTTCACCCAAAGTTGCAACAGAGAAATTATTTACTTCCTGTACGTTTGCTCTGGTACAAGTGGGTGAATTTAAAGTATTCGTAGATGATTATGTATTAGTATTTCTAAATAAATATCATTTTAATGCTACATAAACCGTGAAATCGTACAATTATTCTCATAAACTGATCTTAAATATTTACGTTTAATTCAAGTAAATTATTCTATTTTATACATTATGGAAATAATCTGTGTAGTTTTCGCTATCCGTTTCTCCAGAATTGAAAGATAAATCTCCAGTACTGCAAGGAATAGTGGGTATATTTGAACCCTGAACAGTGAATCCATGATAGTCTTCTCTTTGTGATTCTGAAGTTGAAGATGCATTTAAATGTGAAGATACCAATTCACTTGTAGACCTTTCATGCTGAGTATTAAAATCATTTTGAGTATCTAAGCTTATAAGACTAGTTTCATCCTCTGCCTTGCTCACATCAAAGCTATCATCGCCAATGAAAGATGGAAAATCGAAAGTAGGAGATGGTGTAATACAATCCTCTATCAAGGAAGTCTTCATGTCGTTTTGTTGTGCAGAACCTTGAATTGCCGTGGAACAAACCTAAAATAAATTATTAACAACGTACTGTTCATAATAAATTTATCAATTGTAAATCGTTACCTGAGGAATAATTGGAGGTGGTAACTGATAACTTTCAATATCTTCACAATCTAAATTTGTAGGCAATCTTTGACTGTGAATGATCAATAATGGAGTTCTGTTCAAAACTTCCTTCACTTCTGATTCTATTTCTTCTTGAAATTTTAACATTTTCTCTTTTAAATTCAGTGTTTCGTTCATTATCTCTGTATTTTTAGCCTTCATCTCATCGAGGAGCGTTATATCTTCGCACATTAAGTGCAAGCTCTACAAAATTACAATAAATTTTGTAAAAGATATACAGTTAATTAAACATTATAAGCAAAGAAATTCAGTATATACTTCACACATCATCAAAGCAGATTCCCAAGTGTTGGCAGGTACACGTTCTCCAGACATATAAGCATTAAAATCTTTTTCATCCATATTCAATGACTCTGCTGTTAAATTTTCAATAAAGGACACCGCACAGCACTAAAAACATCATTATTTTTTTTAACATTACGTTTTTGTTGTTGATATGTGTTTTAACAGAGAAATTTTTAGTACCAGATTTGTAAAGTAATATCCACCTTCTCCAGTCATTAGCCTGCTTGCATTACAGAACCTAGTAATAAAATTAATATTACTCTTAAGACGAGCAGGATTAGCTTTCAGAACGATAAAAATTAATGCTGGAAGAAATTCATCTGCAGATGCAGGCCCACCAACAGACTGTTGTAACATTAAAAATATGTTTCTGCAACAATAAATAATACAGGAAAGTTTTTCTTGAGGAGCTTTAGCAGAATCCATATTCAATAAATCTGTAATAAGATATACAATAATTAAAAAAGTTTAGAAAGTATGATATCAATCAATTTAATGTTTTAGACACGAACCTGTTATTGAAGAATAAACAAGTTCTCTGACTTCTGCACTGGTTTCATGTATTCTGCATTCTAAATTCTTTCCACTAACCCAATTTAATTGTCGAATTCTGAAGGCAAATCTTACTGTAATGTTAATTTAGAATTTTGCTAATTTTTTACTTGTATACAAAACAAACCTTTTTTGTATGGCCAGATCCTTTTCTTCATCATTTGTAAATGGAGGACAAAAGAGAATTCTATAAAGTAATGTCATTGCATATCTTTCTACATAATCTAATAATTTTTCTTTAATTTCTGGTGTTATATCTGAAATAATAAGAGGAAACAACATTTTTTATTTTTAACATAGTGATTTATAATTGTACAGTTTATTTATTTTCAAGTTACTTTAAAATTATTCATACCTGCATACTTTGTACTATTTTCTAAGCGTTTAGCAAATACTTGATAAAAGTTTTGTGTAATCTCTGACAGTTCTTCTATTCTTTTAACATCCTTATTCTGAAGTATATCAATTATAAAAGAATGCATACACTTCCTAACATCTTTTTCCACTGGTGTTTTTGCAATAATAGCTATTAGTTCACGATTTTCAGTTTTCACCTTTTCCAGATCCGGATTTTCTTTCATCAATTCATAAAATAATTCTTGGTATCCCTGTGCTTTTGCCAAAAAGTATAGCTTTTTGAATAATCAATTCCAATAAATGATACAACTAATTTTAAACTTATCTTGTAATTTGTAAAATTAAAATATTATAATACCTTTGGAAACTGGTTTTCGAAAAGAAATATTTAACAACTTATATTTCTTTTCTTGTTGTACTTTCTTTTCTTCATACCTTTGATGACTACTAATGACACTTTTATTAGAAGCGGCGCTGAAACATTAATAACGTTAGCTACGATATTAACAATAATAACATTGACACTTAAATATTACAACTGTTGTTAATAAAAAGATGTAAATAAGCGCTAAATAATTGTAATTAAATAACATAAATTAATTAATTAACGTACAAATCATATCCTTGTCCATAAACATTAGCTTCTGCTTGTGATCTCTGTTTTTGTAAATATTCTCGATGACATTTACTACAGTAACCTTCCCATTCAACATTTCCGTAAAATCCACAACCATTTTTACATTTAAGATCAGCTTCATCGATTCTTAAAGACGGTGTTTTTGTCGAATACATTTTCCTTATTATTTCTATGTATTCTTAGTTGTATTTCTGTATAAATTACATTTCATTTATACAATTCGATTATTAACTTCTTTAACGTTAGTCATCATGCAGGTATGTACTGTATAATTGTGTATAATAAATAAGAAAACGCATGCGTAAATGTGGTCTTGGATCATAGGCTTGGGAATGTTTTGAATTATTCTTTTTACATTTTGCCCTTTTTTAAATAATTAATGAATATTCTGACATTTGATATGTTACATTTGTTTCTGATGATAACTGGTATATTCGAAACCCTAAACCATAAAATACTTGATTGGAAATTTATTTAGGTTTTACATGTACAAAACTATATATATACATATATATACGAATAAATAAACAATTTTTACTCACATAAAGTATACCTTTTAATATTATTTACGGAACATTTTAAATTTAATACTATACAATATTAAATCATTTACCATTTTCAATTTTACCGCCTTTTATGAAAATGTGCAGCAGAAATGTCTTGTGTTCAAGAATAAAGTACTAATCATTATCCATTTTCTTCTTTAAGAAGTAAAGTTTTCTAAGTTTAGTCAGAAGTCTGATTATATATGTATATATTTATAGCCAAAAGATACATTATTTAAAAATGTTATATTGTAGAAAGGTATGTCTTTATATAAAAATAACAGCAATGCGACATAACCTAATAAATTATATAAAACTAGATTTTACCTTCATTTTATTTTTTTTTTATTCCATTAAATAAATTAAATTACAGTTACAATTAAGTTGATATTATTAATTTTATGCATACAAAACAATTTCGTATTTAATACTTTTGTCTTTAATATAATCATAATTAATGAAGTTTATATAAATTTATAAACTTCTGTATTATTAAAATGTTATACTTTGTTTATATACTAAATGTATATTTTTTTTTTTTTCATTTTCTAATGGATGATACTTATAAAATATTTGCAATGAAAGATCCTACTATCCTCAACGTTGAAACATATCTCAGAATATCAGTCTGTAATTATTTATCGCACCAGTAGTTCAATAAATCCTCAATGTCGTCAATTTTCTCACACTATTCGAGTAACTAAGATATCTCCAGAAGTAATAAAACAAAGAGGAAAACTTGGATTTTTACGTAATATGCTCTTAAGATTTACAATATCTACTCAAAAGTATGTAAGTATAATTATATATTATATTATAAAGAAATTCTACTGATGATCAGATGTTTTTGTAAACTAATTACGTATGTTCATTATATTTTAGCAATTAATGGCATTAGGATATAATTTATATACTGACATAGCTGAAACATTAAATTACCCAGTATTTTTTAAAGGTATCCTTTCATATTGATTTACTAATATATTGTTATTAATATAGAGCCTAATGATTGACTAAAAATGATTTTTTTTTGTTATTTATTAGATTTTAGTATGCCAGATACTTTTTACTCGTGGTTTCTTATCACAGAATTACATGTTTGGATGTTGATGGTTCGTTATATGGCTGAAGGTAGTAAAGGTAAATTAGTTAGAAAATCAATTGTTGATGCCATGTGGAATGATGTTGCTGTAAAAGTAGATAAACTTGGTGTAAGTAATTCAATGAATTTTATATAATTTTAAATAAATTTAATTAATTTGAATACTTTTATTTTAATATTTTTCAATTATTTAATTTCTCTATATTTATATTTTTATTGTAAAAAATAATTATTATATTTTTTTGTTAGATCATGACTTCAAAAGTAAAGAACAGCCAAATACTAAATTTGGCAGAACAATTTAATGCTGCTGTGATTGCTTATGACGAAGGAATTACATCAGATGATAAAGTATTAGCTGGTGCATTATGGAGGAGATACTTCTGTTCAGAATGTAATAATCCAGAGCAACTTGAAAAACTTATATTTTATGTAAGAAAACAGGTAATGATATAACTTTTTCACAATAAATTTGGTTGCATCATTATAAAATTATATGTAAACAATTTAATTATTTCATTTTCAGACAAGTATACTAGATAGGATTCCATCAGACGATATTTTTGATCAATTAAGCATAAAATGGATTGATATAAAAAACCTAAGATGAAATGTGTGATGAAATTGTAAATAGTTATCAAATAAAGTTCAAATGAAAATTGTATTAAGTTTACATGGTAATTTTTAATTTTTTAAAATATCATTACAAACATAAATTTTTCCAGTGTTCACAATTATTTGACATAAATATTGTTTCTTACAATTTAAATCACGACACGCTTGTAACGAAGGTTCTGCTTGTTTATAAAAGTTTCTGCAATTGGAAATTTAGTATTAAAATACGCCAAGTTTGGTATGTGATAATAAAACTTACATTTTATCTTACCTGTAATATTTGTTTAACATTGTCTCATTTTTTGCTGCTGCAGAGAGCCAGGAAGTTAGAGATTTAGTAGATAAATCATGAAGACCATATTCTTCTTTAAAGGAATACGATTTATACCAGTTTGGTCTTACATCAGGATGTTTGTTTGCTGATTTAAGATCATATATCCAATTGTCATAATCGGTTACTTCCTACAGAAATTGCAAATATTTTTTATGAACATAATTTCAAATTATTTAACGTTTCCAACATTTAATTAATAAATTTTTAATTACATTTCGAAGAACGATCGTACTTACATAATTATTGGCATTCACTGTATAAACTTTGTAATTTGGATTCAACTTCGAATAACTGGTTATACTGCCACCATTCCAGGCAACATTATTATTCGTATTATTGGAATTATAAAATACTGCCAGTTCATCATTATGAGTATGTCCGTTAAATTCAGCGCTAATTATATGAGAAAATCTGTTAATTATTCTTATGTATTCTCTTTTCCATGTTTTTAAGCAACTTTTGCTATTCATGGGTATATGAGACAAGATATGCACAAATTCTTCATTCTTCTCTGCATCAAGAAGTGTGTTTGCAAGCCATTGTAACTGATCAGCAGGATATCTTGGATCATACCAGAGCCACCTGAATAGAAGAAGATATTAGAAACAAAAATGTAAGAGAAAATTATGAAAAAATTCTGATAATTATTTTTCACTATACATTACACATACCAATTATAAGAGTAGCAAATATTACTGTTTAAAACTATGATTCTAAGTCCTTTTCTAGGACTGTGAGTGTAGTACCCTCCTTGAAGTATAGTAGATCTCGTAGATTCTGGTAACCAGTTATAATTAATCCATAAATCTGCCAGTAATTCGTACACCCAATTTGTAGTTAAATGATCATCTGTTACATTTGGTGGTGCAAATCTATGTGTAAGTCAGAAAATTGTAATTTAGTTCATTTATAAAATCTGAATTAATCATACAAGTATTGTATCAATTTTTGAAATTAACTCACTGATTAACGGGATGTGGCTCATGATTTCCAAAAATCGGATACACTGGAGTGTTTTGAAAAGTCTCATGAATTTTATTATAAATCTTTTCAAGACTTTGTATATTTCCTTCTTTTGTTGTCTCCCATATTCCATGGTCTATTATATCTCCGGTAAAATATATAAAATCTATGTTCTGAAAATGAAAAATTATTTTATCTGAAATTTAATGTAAGATTGTTTAGATTTCTTAACATCAAAGTAAATATTGCAGGTTCTTTTGTGTCACCGACGCAACACTGAACAGTTGATGCTGCGCGGGTTGCCGTTTTCAGGGGCTTTATATTAAAAGTGTTTTCTGTACTAAATTGGTACGCACCATCCTTTGTTATTATATGTATTTTAAAATTACCAGCAATTAATATTTAACTATAGTAAGTTATATTATATATTACATCCGTTAATAACAATTTCATTACCTTATGAGTGTCGTTTATACGAGTCAGTGCATCAACGACAGCTTGCCAAGGGGTATCGCAGGATTCATAATCACCCCAATATCCGGCCAATGAACTCGTTTTGGTAGAATTTTGCCCCCTCCTACAGCAAACTGGTTCTTGGCACTTTGCGTTACCGTTTGGTTCGTAAAGAGGATCGTAATGGATGTCCGTTATTTGCAAAATTTCTAATTTTTCTTTGGTTCCAGCGTCAGGAATCATCGTACGATGATCATCATCTATATCGATGCTCCAGTCAAACTGTGGGTCGTTCAAGGGGCAAGACTTCGATTCCAAAATAACACCACAGATCGTATCGGCCGTCAAGTTCGGTCTTGAATCCACTATGTGCAAAATAATTGGCTATAAAAACAATAAAAAGAAAATTAATATAAGAATAATAGGTGGAAAATAATAAATGAACGTGAATCGTGTTACCAAATTCAGCTCGACGATATTTTGGCAAACTTTTCTCGTCTGCGTACTCAGCAACACGCACAAACTAACAATCCGTTTCTGTATGTCTTCCTGGGACATGCCTTCGCGCCGGAGTTTTAAATACGTTTTTAAGACACTGTTGCACATCATACAAATCCCGGTGCTTCTGTCCCCTTGAAAGGTTCTCCAATCCGAGTTTCGAAGTTCGAATGGAATTTTCAGCAAATCTATCGTCCGTCTGAAGGACCCTGTCGCGTCGTGGCGGTGCCTCGTCCATGCTTCGATCTCGTTCGCGAGCGATGTCGCATTCACGTCTGTCAATTCGTTGATCAGATATTTGAAGGTAAATAAAATACATATACAGAGGTAATGTGATCTTGCACTCGAGTGGCGCCTCTGGGGCCACACACGCGATTAACCAGAATATTTTTAAGAGTTAGCTTAAATTAAATTTAAGAATTCGAACAAAATAATTTCTTTAAAAGTTTGCAATTGAAGGTAAGAAAAATTGCCAAATAATAACATAAATAAATAACTAATTAGAATCGTTGAAAGTTTGTTAATAATATTTAAAATGTGCATATATAGGTATACCTTCTAATTTTCGATTAATACCACTGACAGTGAATATCAACGCGCAGAAAACAACGCACTTGAACCACATTGTTGATGGATCCTTCGTTCGGATTGTGATCGATACTAATTCGTATCGGTGTATCATCCTCGCTTTTATCTTCAGCTTCTTGTCTCGTTAAGTGTCGTAAACATCCATTTACAATGATTTCAAAATCTGTCCATAGCGGCGATGATTAATTGCAATTTAACTAAGGTACGTACGTGTCCGTGTATTCTTTCATGCACCTAATCGATAAAGACTTATTGGCATCAAAGGAAAGCAATTTTTTCTCTTTCATTTATGATGCTGTTTATATCTATGAGTAACAGTGAACGCGTGCAACCTTTTTTCCTTATCTACGCTATAGAATGCAGTGTTCCACTTCTTTTATTTTTCATTTAAATTACATATTCCATAAATTTTGATCATTTTACTTTTGATTTTTATTCGATTACTAAGATTTCACGCCAATAACTAAGGACTTGTACAGTTTTGGGTAAATTCTGTTTTGTCCTCCGAACAGGAAGTGGGTATCTTCCAGAGCCGGAAGTGGTACGCGTTATATACTACTGAAACGGACGTATCTTAAACTAGTTGTCGAGAAATTTTGGTGAATTAATTAAATTTAAGCAAATAGAAGCCCAAGAGTAGGAAATGAATTATCACACCGGACGTTCACACCGGAAATGCATTTGAATGCAGCCGAGGGTATACTTGATTTTTGAATTTCTAATTCTTTGGAACAATTCAGTGAATGAGTCACTATAAAACATCAATCTTTATACCCGTGAAAGTAACGGAGATAATTAAGTTGACCTCGTTAATTATTTCTGTTTAATTAGCGTACATCCTCAGCGACTAATTATATAAACGAAAAGAGGAGACTGATGTAAGAGTGTGGCTAATTGTTCATTGTAAATGATATCAATATTTGTTTGTTTACAGGCCCATTTAAAACTAAAACTATTTATAAAATTCAAAGTAGGAAAAGTAGTTTGATCGAAATTATATGAAATTACGGATCGAGGTGTTTATCTCTTGATATCTCTGATAAATGTTTACTTTTTTCCGATTAAGAGTAATCTGTCGACACTGCAAAAATAATGTCACTAGTACAAATGGCCGTCAAATGAAAATATAAATTGACTGACTTAACATTAGAATTGTAAACGATTTGAAAAGTTAACACAAAATGTAGTAAATTATACAAAAAGTCTTTATCTCGATCTTTATCTTTATCAATTTAATCGATTTTGTAATTTAAGATTTCTATGTCAATTTTCTGTACAATTTCTCAGAAGCTATTTAATCACGATTTGTTTAATCTTGAAAGACGTTCAAAGAATTACCAAACATTTGTACCAAAGTTACCCCAACTTTCTGTTGAATTAAACTTCCAAGAAAGATAGTGAATTTATTTGCCAGCCTAATACTATCTCAAATATTAATAAAATTGTAAATGCAACCGCTTACTTTCTTTACAAACAATAATAAGAGGCACAAAACCGCCTCTTGTTAGGGCTTAAGAAATACTAAAAAATAATTCGTGGGACGTGGTATTTGAAGGGTTTAATCAGATAGCAGCATGCACAGGGATTGAATTTTGATCAACTACTTAGGTGCAAGAGCGATAAAAATGAAGTGGGTCGCTCGTATCTCGCTGATACAGAAATGGTTAAGCAAGTGAAACAGTCGGTGTGAAATAATAATGTAAGGTTAAACAATGAAGATACGATCTTGACATTAAGATCAGTCTGACATGGAATCAGTTACATTTACTTTGTATTTTATAAAATCTCATCAAAGGTACATGTTCACTCAAGAGCAGAACTCTTGAGAGAAACTCTCTATAACATTTCCTGTACATAGGAACAGAAGAACGTACAGCTTCTGTCGTACGTTTCAAACATGCCGTATGTAATCAGTAACTTCGAGGTAACTCAATAAAACAAAGACTAACTGGATTAACAAAAGAATGCTGAAAGAAAGAGTAATAAAGTCAGAGGTGGAATTATCGTCACTGCTCGAAGGCTTGCCTTGAGGGCACGTCGAAGCGCCCCGAAGGTTTTTATATTTCGTCCTCATCGAAAAGGCAGAGACAAAAGGAATAAAAGTGGCGTTCCATTTTAAAATTCTTTGCCATGCATCGTGGCTCTTTTACATGCAAAATGTATCCGCCCGAAAATAGATGACCCGATATGCACAGGTGGTTGATTTTTGGCCGCGTCGCTTGCTAAAGCAAAGATGAAATTCAAATTTTAAATATTAGATGTATTGTTTAGGCTACTGAGAGATAAAGATCATTAAAATCTGATTTGAAAATGTCTTACAGAGAAGACAGATTGTTTTTATTAATTGCAGCATTAATCGCGAAACCGAAATCAGGATTTTGAGAAATTGTATCAGGAGAATATGAATCGCCAGGAGGTATTCTTCGTGCCACTTCTTGGAATTTTAGTGACGTCAAATTCAGACTTTTAAAACGGGTATACTTAATGAATCCAAATATAATCTTTCATTACATTTTTATTGAAAATATTCATTATAAAACTTGTGGTATTTCGATATCATCAATTACAAGATCATCAAGCATTTCTTCAAGGGTGATCTGTGGACAGGTCAGATCAGGTAATTCATTAGTATCCACTGGAATTTCTTTTTTACGATCTTTAAAAATATTTATATGTTGTCGCATTTCTGGGTCCTCTTCAATGTCTTCTAAAAATTCGTAGTAATCACTGAAACACAAATAAAATATTTAAAAAATAAGTTACGTCATTAATTCTCGTTACACAAATTACGTAAGATAATTTATTAAAAACAAAAATATAATATTATTTAAAAAACAGTGTACTTACTTATTATCTGTAGCCATACTGTTGTCATCGTGCAACATATGTTTTAATTTCCAAATTCTCATTCTACGTCGTGCTGCTCTATCCTGTGTGTAACTCTTCTTCGTTAAAATTACATCTGGTATTAAATCTTTATTTAGTTTCTCGAAATTCTCATCATTGATGTTACTCTCACTAAGAGCATACCTAAAAAAAAAATCATTTTATAACTTTCGAATTACAGTGTTTGTTTTTTTTTATTAATTTAGTATTTTTTGTTTTTTGTTACCCTAAAACAGTGTCACCAGGCTTTAATATGTGACCAAGATGAGTACGTGTGTGAATCGAATTATCATCTATTCCTAAATCACAACTTCTAACCAACCATACATCTGCAATGACATGCTGCAAATAAAAGTAAAATTAAGACTTAAATGTTATATACAAAAGATTTTATTTTTGCTTTTATATTGACGTTATTATTATTTTACCTTATTGGAAATGCTTCCTTGTCCAGGAAAGAATTTTCTATCCTTAAACTTTATTGGTTCAATATCCATCACTGTATATTCTACCAATTGCTTTGGATCACAAATACTATTGAAAGCATGCCTCCAATAGAGTGTTGCATTTATTTCTGCAACTAGATTAATAACATTTTTATATGAATTAAATTTTATGTAAGCACTGAATTTTAAAAAATACAAAAACATTTTAAATTGTACATACTTTGTCCAGTGGATACATCAATTAAGTGCACAGAGTTAGTAACTTTGTATACTAAACAAATGGAATTTATTCCTCCAAGTTGATGACTTAATTTCTTTGGAAGACATACCACACTATCCCTTGACACTGGAACTATCTCTACACTGTAACAAAAAGTAAAATCTAATGTAACAAAAAAAAAGGAACTTTTAATTACAAATGAAGTTAAAGTATATCATTAATACATATGTGGTTTACCTGTATGTAAATTTATAATTGTATATATTGCTATGAATATCATGTGATATCAGCTTTTTAGAATGATCGTAACGACAAGGTATAACGCTTGAAAGAAAATCGACCATTTTTCTTGCCGTTGCTTCATTTGCGAAAAAGAAGTCTAACCCTTCTATAAAAATTGATTAAACCCAATGATAACAACCTTTTTGTATAATTCGTATTCAATTTAAAAAATTAATTACCATGAATAGGTTTTATACCCAAAGTTTGTTCATGTGCCTTGTATTTCAAAATTAATTGTTCTAAGTAATAAAATGTTTTTTTATTTGTTGCTCGCTGTCGAACTTGTACCTGTTAGTTAAATAAATTAAACAGTAAGAATGTAATTGTTGAGATAATTCAACTTGTCAACAACCTTATTTTTAAAAACTCACCAAAGCACGCCAATAATCTTTTGCTTCAGTTCTGTGACAATCATCACACATCTGATGGTTTACTGTATATTCAACAATAAATACTTGTTGTAACACTGCACCACCCATTACTTCTGCTTGCACTGTTAATTTTACCTACAAATGTAACTACATGATTTCTTTACAATGAAGTTATTAAATGAGACATACCTTTAATCTCATAGAATGAGGCTCTGTCCATACAAATCCAGCATCAATTAATTTCACACGATTTAAACCCTTTAATCTTTTCAAACATAATGTTAACAACTCTCTGGATTCTAAAGCTGCATGTATCCATTCTGCAGGTGGCTGCAAATACCTAAACAAAAACTTCACTTTTAATACATTTTAATGTTTAGAATAAATTAAGAAAAACATGACCACATAGATTTTCTTTGATAAACATTATTACCTTTCACATCCCTTACAAAAGTGGATTGTTGCTTGCTTTGGAATATTCTCCGTAATATCAACCTGAGTTCTTAAACACGGCACACATGTGTTTGCTGGGTTGGGTTCTATGCCAATACCACACATACAACATAATCTAGAAACACAATTATATTCCATATGTTCTTAATTATGTAGAAAATTAAAGCTAATGCTAAATACTTCATAAGATCAGAAATAAATAAATAAAATAAGAATTTAAAAAATTTAAATAATATGATCTTTTTTTAAAATTATGAAAACAAAAGGACTTAAAAATAACAATGAATTATAAAATTTTACTTTATTTTAAGTAAAGTTTGAAATCTTTAAGGTTATGTTTACGTACACCATTGCCTCTTGTTGAATAGGTTCTTGTAATACTTCCATTTCTTATATTTATTTTATACACAGAGTTTAGTAAATATTTTAATTAAATGCACTGAAACAGAATAAATAAAATTAAACGAGAGATAACCACTTAAATGAGCCAATTCTGTCCACGTGCAATCTACCACCACTACACCACCTATGCATTACATGCACGTAAAATGTCATATACAGGGTGTTCCAGAACTCCTGTAGGAGCCGGAAATGGAGGGTAGCTGAGACTATTCTGAACAACAATTTCCTTTGCAAAAATATCGGATGGGGCTTCGTTTTTGAATTATTAAGCACAAACACTGACTAATCAGAGCGCGTCTCGGGCGCGCGCTCAGTACCGTCAGAAGAGTAGTTAAAGAGCAACTGAGGACGGTACATGGGGTGTTACCGACGAAATTAGCGAAACAGAAAATTGTGTTTTTTCAAAAACCAGGCCACTTTTCGGATAAACTAAAGTTATAGAGACATTTATAACAACAAAATATTTTATGTAATGGTGTTAAAAAGCCGATTTTTAATAAAATAATTTTTACCGACTTTTTATTTTACCCCTGGCGCCACCTGCGAACAAAGTGCTGAAACTGCTCAAAAATTGACAGGAATCTGCCGTACCTACAATGATTATTTTTTAAGAAAATAATTTTTTGCTGTTTTCGCGTGTTTGAAGCATCTAATCGCTTCTATTTTACACTAATTATCGATTCCAATTGTCCGATTAATCCTAGAAGCCCGAAATATTGAAATATTAAAGATTAAATGTTAGACTTCCGAAACATCGTTAAAAATGGCGGGCTTTTCAAAATGAGTAATGTACTATTTTGATATTTCTTAATTAAATTCCTTATAAAGGTTTATTAATTAAACTTCTGCTTTAATTATTAAACTAGATGAACTGGTGTATAATTTCTGATTGTTTCAATAAGAGAAAAACCTACATTTATGTCTTTTCTTCATTAATATAACTTTTAAAGTTGTATAATAAACGATTCAAAGCTATTAACATGGATATCGTTCTAATTTTATCATTTTCAATGCTTTCAGTACGATTGTGTACAGCATTTTATTAATTTAAGATGTTTTTTAAGCTGTAAAAAATTAATAACTTTGGGGAATACTCTGCTACTATTATAAGTGCTCAAAAATCACTTCTGTAGTTCTTAAATGAAGGTTTTTCGTTTATCTAAACTATCAGAAATTATACACGAGTTCTCCTAGTCTCATAATCAAGTAGGAATTGAATAAATAAACCTTTATAAGGAATTTAATTAAGAAATATCAAAATAGTACATTACTCATTTTGAAAAGCCCGCCATTTTTAACGATGTTTCGGAAGTCTAACATTTAATCTTTAATATTTCAATATTTCGGGCTTCTAGGATTAATCGGACAATTGGAATCGATAATTAGTGTAAAATAGAAGCGATTAGATGCTTCAAACACGCGAAAACAGCAAAAAATTATTTTCTTAAAAAATAATCATTGTAGGTACGGCAGATTCCTGTCAATTTTTGAGCAGTTTCAGCACTTTGTTCGCAGGTGGCGCCAGGGGTAAAATAAAAAGTCGGTAAAAATTATTTTATTAAAAATCGGCTTTTTAACACCATTACATGAAATATTTTGTTGTTATAAATGTCTCTATAACTTTAGTTTATCCGAAAAGTGGCCTGGTTTTTGAAAAAACACAATTTTCTGTTTCGCTAATTTCGTCGGTAACACTCCATGTACCGTCCTCAGTTGCTCTTTAAAACAATTGAAAAATAAAGTTTGAACGATATTAAATTAATTATTTTATAATAATACAATGTTTTATCTTTCTACTATTCAAATTAGATGATCCCAGGACTTAACGCTTCTTGTTCTACCGAGGCGCTTGTCCTGGGGCGACTAGGCTCGACGCTACACTGACGGTACTGAGCGCGCGCCCGAGACGCGCATTGATTAGTCAGTGTTTTTGCTAAATAATTCAAAAACGAAGCCCCATCCGATATTTTTGCAAAGGAAATTGTTGTTCAGAATAGTCTCAGCTACCCCCCATTTCCAGCTCCTACAGGAGTTCTGGGACACCCTGTATAAATCAGTAAAAATATTGCACAATGTTTATAATACTGAAATTCTAATATGTCATTTTTTAAAAATATAAAACTGAAATTACATTCTATGTTGTATTCAATATATGTTTATAATTTATAAAATAATTGTTTATTAATGTCTTTTACTAAATTCAATTATAAATATCCCATAATGCTATATATCCATCCTTTGCAGCTGTAGCCATTATATACTTATCATCATATGTCTTTACTTTTTGTGAAGAATAACTAATATCATGTATGGTATCCTTATGTTGGTTTAAAACAGCCAGTGGTTTTAAGCTTTTCCAAGAAAATATTCTAACTCTGCTGTCCCATCCTCCAACTGCTACAATTTTAGAATCAGGTCTTATTGTGATTACAGAAACACCAGGGTTTTTTACAGTTATCTTGCTTTTATCTTGCAACAAGTGTTCAACTGACAAATTAAATATCTAAAAAACATATTTATTAAAAGTAAATTTACTACTTTTTGTAACTATTTTTTGTTTTTTTTCCAGCTGTTACCTGCAACTGATCAGAGGGTCCAGCAATAATGCCTTTCATTAAAACAATATCAAAATCCAAAGACATTGGACATGTTTCTATTGTGAGATCACTTAAAATACTTTTGTTACGAATATCCCATAATAGTAACTTTCCTCCTTCATAGCCAGCTAGAACCAATTTTTCATTTTTTAATGATTTGATCACCATTACATCTCCAAGTTTTTCAAACTTTGGAGAATTCAATTTCAGCTCTACGTTAAAGGTATTTGAAGATAATATTCCAATAGTGGATTCCTTGAGCGGTACAAGTATTTCATTTTCAGAAAATGTTTGAAACCTGCCATACATATTTTAAATAATTAGAAATTAATTGACAGAAAATAATATGGAAAACTTCAATTTTGTTTCTATGTTATTTTCCATAGTAAAAACGGTTTTATAAAACTTTTACTTTAAAACTTTTTCTCAGTATGAACTTATATATACCTGCAATAATGATAAAAATCTATGTCAGTTGATTTGTTTAGGACCCATTCACTTTCTGTCCTTTTATATTTTTTTATCAAACCATTTTTGTGTTGTATGATCAAGTTATCATTACTCAAACTTTGTAAACTTAAACAAGGAGCCGGTTCTGATCTAATCTGATATACCTCTCTATTGGTCTTTAACAGAAGAAATAATTATTTTATTTTCATTTAAAAATTGCATTTAATATTCTCTAATATTTTTAATTCTAATAATGTGCTTTATTTACATTCAAATCCCAAATGTGAACACTGCCTGCAGCTGTACCTGCATAAAGACATTCTAAATTAGAAGTTACTTGAAAAAGGGTACAGTGAATGCAACCCATGTCACCGCGAAGAAGATATTTTGGATCTGGGGGAAACATTGCCATTGCAACAAATTTTCTGTAATTTTAATATTTTGACAATTACATTTACAAATATATGTATCAATACAAGATTGTTACACATATATGACTACACGTATACAATGATATCTATATTATCGTTAAGGTTATAGAGAATCTCGAAAAACTTTAAAGAAAACTATTTTGCTTACTTGTTTAGGTATCTATTCAAATACTAGATGGTGTACATGTAAAACTTTCTTGTTTTCTGTTTAATGTTAAGAAAAATGTAAATTTTATTCAATAAATGAATGATTAATGATGGAAAGGTCGTGTAAGAAACCCCTTTTGTGATGTTTACGACGATTTAAATAGTCCATGCTGATCCTGTGGCAGTTCTGCTGCATATCACTATCATGTCGGGATTACCAATTGTGGCAGTGCGCTAAAAGAAAAAGATGAAAAACGAAGGGCGGAAGAGAGAGAGGGGAATTTTGTACGAGCTACTAGTGGACTCGTCCCTAGCAAGCGGGATAGTTACACACGTCGGAAGGCGTGTATATGTGTATACAATGTGTATATGAGAATAGGTAGCTTTGCGAAGCTTGCGAGAAGATGTTGGTCTAGGTATCGCGTTGTATCCCTCTGATGGCGAGTGCAAGGAGTACCGCCACAATCCTGTTGGAATTAGAATGGCTATTATCAGTTTAATAATTATCCTGACTGCGTGTTTTTTTAAACTTGTTCTTTTCTCTGATGGTAAGATTGTTTCATTTCAAACGGAGGTTATACTATGACTTCTTGTTTCTTACTAAAATTCATATAATACTGTTGTATCATATCAACTATATCACAATAACAATGTTGTATATACATATATTATTCTAAGAATTTTAGTTTTTAAACTTTTTGTTATGGTTTAATAATATTATCTGATATGATCTTTGTTTTTCTTTGTTACAAAGTAGTTTAGAACACTATTAAAATGCAGCTTTATAATGATACTGATAACAAATTGAGAAACATTTGAATAATATAATATTGCTTTTAGGATCACCAACACTCCTTTTTGTCACACAAAAGGATATTAGAATGGCTAATGCCTCTCGTACCAACAAAGTGACTACCATTGTGAAAGATCTTTCTGAAGGTGCAGCTATAGATTTTTATTTTGAACGTGAGCTGGTATGTTGGTCGGACAGTGGTTTAGAAATAATTCAATGTGTTCAAACGAATGGAACTCACATGGGTGAAAGAACAATTATAGTGAATTCTAGTTTAATTTCTCCTGATGGTTTAGCTTGTGACTGGTATACAGGAAAGTTGTACTGGACAGATGGAGAAAAGAATAGAATAGAAGTGACCAGTATTGATGGACGTCATAGAAAGGTTCTGTTTTGGACAGACATTTATCAGCCAAGAGCTATTGCTCTTGTACCAATGAGAAGCATACTTTTCTGGACTGATTGGGGTGATGTACCCAAAATAGAAAGAGCTGCAATGAATGGAGATCCTTCAACAAGAGAAGTGATCATTTCTGATGATATATTTTGGCCAAATGGCTTAACTGTAGATTATGAGAATGAGTTGGTTTATTGGGTAGATGGCAGACTGAAGTTCATTGCAGTGATGGATTATTATGGAAAGAATAGACGAAAAGTAGTAGAGCAAGGATTGGATTATCCTTTTGCAGTGACATTTTTTGATCACAAATTGTATTGGACTGATTGGAAAACATGGTGTGTTCATTCATATGATGTGCGGCAAAATCAAGCACATCCCAGAGAATTGTTGCATGGGGAATATATCCCTGGTGATATAGAAGTTTGGGATGTTAGAAGACAGCCGCGTGGAAGCCATCCCTGTGAAAAAAACAATGGAAATTGTTCACATTTATGTCTTCTGAGCATGACAGAACCTGGATACACTTGTGCATGTCCTACAGGTGTTAAATTAGTAGACAATTTCACTTGTGCCGAAGGACCAGAAGAATTATTGTTGATAGTTCAAAGGAATGAAATTTGTAGAATATCTTTGGACTCTCCTGATTATACTAATTTTGTGCTACCATTAACAGGTATATCCTTTTTCACATTAATATAAAAGCTTTAATATTATTATAATTAATCTGTAATTTTGTATTAACAAACAGGAATTAAGCATGCAATAGCAATAGATTTTGATCCAGTACAAGAAATGCTTTACTGGACCGACGAAGAGGCGCGTGCAATACGCAGAGCTTCACTGGACGGTACTAATCAAGAAAACATTATAACCACCGAAGTGGGGAATCCAGATGGAATAGCAGTTGATTGGTTAGCCAGGAATCTTTATTGGACCGATACAGGAACCGATCGAATAGAGGTGGCTCGATTAAATGGTACGAGTAGAAAAGTATTGATAAATGAGGATCTAATTGAACCTAGAGCCATCGCTCTGGCTCCGGAGCACGGGTGGATGTTTTGGACGGACTGGAACGAAAAACGTCCGAAAATCGAACGGAGCAACCTCGATGGAACCGAACGAACCCTTTTAGTAACTAAAGACATTGTTTGGCCGAACGGAATTGCTTTGGATCTTGCAAGGTGGAAGATATATTGGTGCGACGCGAAGACGGACAAGATTGAAGTGTGCAATATGGATGGTACGGACAGAAGGGAAGTGATTACAGACAATCTACCGCATCTCTTCGGACTGAGTTTGCTGGGAGATTATTTGTACTGGACCGACTGGCAACGACGAAGCGTAGACAGGGCGCATAAGCTCACGGGCGGTGAAAGAGAAGTGATCGTCGATCAGGTTCCAAACGTTATGGGTTTGAAGGCTGTTCATTTAGGAAAAGTTAATGGCACCAATCCTTGTGTGAAGAATAACGGTGGCTGCAGTCATTTGTGTTTGAATCGACCAGAAAATAAATACGTATGCGCCTGCCAAATTGGATACGAACTGACGAAGGATAAAAAGACTTGCGTCGTGCCTGATGCGTTTATGTTGTTTGCAAGAAAAGGAAATATCGGAAGGATCAGCATCGAGAACGCAAACAACGACAACATTATACCATTGACTGGTGTTAAAGATGCAAGGTAAACTTTATACTTACACATACTAATTCCTGATACATATTACCTGAATTTTTATTATCATATACGTTTGTTATTTATACTAGCGCCTTGGATTTTAATATAGCAGACAATCGTATTTACTGGACAGATGTTAAATTGAAAACAGTTACAAGGGCTTTTATAAATGGTTCAGATATGGAACGGGTTGTTGATCTTGGTTTAGAGACACCAGAAGGTTTGGCGATAGATTGGATCGCTCATAATTTGTATTGGAGTGACACCGGTACCCGGAGGATAGAGATGGTTCGACTGGAAGGTTGTAGCAGGAAGGTTCTTATTTGGAGCAATATTATCGAACCTAGATGCCTGGCTCTTGATCCCAGCAGAGGGTAATTATGCTACGTCAATTTTTAAATTAAATGGTTACGTTGACACAAGCTGTGCTTTTATAATATTATTTTATAATTTTTGTCTTTTAGCTATATGTACTGGACAGAATGGGGCAATTCTGGAAGCATAGAAAGATCGTTCTTGGATGGTACAAATCGCGAAATAATACTTTCCAACATAGGAAGAGCGAACGGTTTAACGATCGATCACTTAGCACGAAAATTATACTGGGCGGATTTATTTACCCCAGCTATCGACAGTTTCGATTTGCACACAGGAAAAAGAAACGCGATTATAACGCAAAACATTGTGTATCCATTCAGCATTACTCAGTACCAAGATTACATTTACTGGACAGATTGGAATACAGGTTTGAATAATTACTATTCACTACGAATTTTGATTTTAATTATTTTCCTAATATTTTCTTAATTCACAGGCGATATAGAGAAAGCTAACAAAACTACTGGAGCGAACAGAGTGAAGATACACAACGAATTAGAATCTGTAACGGACTTGTTAGTCTACCACGCTTCCAGACAATCTGGATGGAATCCTTGCGCGTCAAGAAACGGAAATTGCAGCCATCTTTGTATCGCTTTGCCCGGAGAAAACGAAAGCGCATCTAATTCTTTTAAGTGTGACTGTCCTACTCACTATAATTTAGGAGAAGACAACGAGACCTGTACTGGTTGGTATACATTAAAATTTTTTAGGGGTTGGGGTTATAATTAGAGTTAGAGCCTAACATAATAATGACAACATTTATACTTATTTATAGGGCCAAAGAACTTTATGATGTACAGTTTGCGCAACGCAATTTTCCGTTTCCTTCCCGACACAAACGACTGTCCAGACGTGGTCCTTCGAATTCAAGGTCTAAAGAATGTACGATCCATAGAATTCGATCCTGTGACTCAACAAATCTATTGGATAGACGGTCGAACCTTGTCCATCAGAAAGACTCTGGAGAACAAAACGCATTCTAGCATAATGGTCTCTGGAAGTTCTGGACACCCAGTGGACCTTGCTTTGGACTCTCTGGGAAGATTACTGTTCTGGTCGTGCGCCGTTAACGACGCTATCAATGTTACCAAACTTGATAACGGTTCTGCTTTGGGTGTCGTGGTCAAAGGCGATGGAGAAAAGCCGAGGAACATCGCGATACATTCGGAGAAGAGGCTGCTCTTTTGGACAGACGTTGGAAGAAAAATGAGGATAATGCGCAGCAAGATGGATGGAAAAGAAAGAGTCGTGATAGCGACTGACCTTGAACCACCAACAAGCATCACGGTCGATGCAGCTTCGAACACTGTGTACTGGGTGCACGGTAATCAGATAGAGTACGCCGACTTTGATGGAAACAATAGAAGAATTCTGGTCTCTCCCGTTGGAAAAGGATCCACCGTGTATTTATCCGTGTTCTTTGATTTCGTTTATTGGTTCGACAGGGAGACGTCGAATTTAGAACGCGTCAACAAATTTGGAAACGGAAGGAAAATAATCATGAACAAAGTGCTTACGGATTTAATTACAGTGAACACTCCTCAAGAAGACGTAATGAAAACGCATATCTGCAGTCCCTTTCGCGACCACGGGGGTTGTTCTCATTTCTGTATTGGTACCACTTCGTCCAGGTAAGGTTAAAATTTCAATTACACGAGTATAGTAAAGTCTCGATGTATCAAAACAGTTTGACAAATTATACTTTCAGATGTTCTTGTCCGAAATCCTTGGTCTTATCCGAGGATGAGAAGACTTGCAGAGCTGCACCAGCTTGTGGAACAGATCATTTCACCTGCGCGGCTCCTAGTTCCACCGTAGCGAAAGACTGCATACCTGCAACATGGAAGTGCGATGGTCAGACGGACTGTCCAGACGGAAGCGACGAACTGGGTTGTCCAGCTTGTAGCCGCGAACAGTTTAAATGTCAAAGCGGTCATTGCATCGGTAAAAATATTAAGATACAAATTTAATGTAATCTAAAAATAGTAGATTTAACAAATATGATGTTAAACGTTTCAGATATGTCCTGGGTGTGCGATGGAACGGCTCAGTGCCACGACGGCCTCGACGAAGCTCATTGTTGCCGTCCAGGTCAATTCCAGTGCATCGGAAACGGTGTTTGCATCTCCGGTTCCGCGCTTTGCGATGGCTGGGACGATTGCGCCGACGGCAGCGACGAGCTCGCGTCCGCCTGCACGCCGGCAAACAATCCACGGCAAGAAAATAATTCCCTAGAACCTGGAAAGATCACCTACGTCATTATCGTGCCCGTTGGATTGATTGCAACGATCGCTGCGATCGCTTTTGGATTTTATTATTGCAAAGGAAAGTTTATAAACAACGAGGAGTTACCTGATATTCTGCACGATTCAGCCGGGGATCCTCTGTCACCGAAACCGACAAGATTAGTGAAGCCGATGTTCACGCAGAAGAATTGTAGGAAAGATTTGAAAATGGGGATGGAGTCTGTAAGAATGTCCATGTTGAACGGAAGTAGTATTGGATCGAGTTACGATCGAAGTCATATCACTGGTAATTATATCCTTATGTTTGTTGTTTAAAATAGTTTAACAAAATGGTAATGTAAATTGTAATTAAAGGGGCGTCCAGTTCAACTCGAGGTAGCTCTGCGGGGGGTTATCCGCAAGAAACGTTGAACCCTCCTCCGAGTCCAGCGACGACGGCTAACTCGACCAGGTGCTCGAGCAGCAATGCGTCCAGGTATAAACCTTATAGACACTATAGAAGCATAAACCAGCCCCCTCCCCCGACGCCCTGTAGTACCGATGTCTGCGACGAGTCGGATACCAATTATCCAGCGAGATATCGGTACGAGAGCGAACCTTATCCCCCACCACCTACTCCAAGATCTGTTTACCAGAGTGATGCAGGAATCAGTTGTCCTCCATCTCCTAGTTCCAGATCTTCGACGTATTTTAGTCCTCTTCCACCACCCCCTTCTCCTGTTCCTTAAAACCTTTTAGCATTTTATTTTCCAAAGAATCAATTGTTTTTTTTTTTAATTAACTCTTGGAATCAATCATTATATTGAAAATATTTATATTTTATTTGTGCACAAAGTAGAGAATCATTTTTTTTAATGATTCAAAAGTGAACAGGTTATAAGTATATTATTATAATCAAAATTACAAAAAAAAAAGAAGTAATTTTATTGTTTTATAGAAATGATAGAAATCAAAAGCAATAACAATCAACAGTAAAAGAAAATATTTTGTGAATTATTGTTCGGGTGAAAATTTGTTTCGCTTCATGAGAAATGAAATTTTATTGAAAAGTATGTTTGTAATGTGATTGATTTTGTTTGAAACATTGATTATATTTAAATAAGACTTTTAACTCCTTCTGAAAGAGTTTATACCATTGTGCCTCATAATATTATGATGTATTTGTAAGTGATTTAATTATAAAAAACACTGTAAATATTGTAACAATGTATAAAAATTGTATATGATTTTTTAGCCGTTAAGATGTAACTTGTTTAAGAGAAGTTTTTTGTATCGGTACTATTTTCTAGGTTTTTAAACTATTATAAAAATTTACTCTAGCTGTAATAAGTATGCATAATTGTAACGAGAATTTAATTATTGTGTAAATTTCAAATTTACAATCAAAACATATCAGATTTGTATTACAAACTATAATAATAAGCCGTAACGATAGTTTAATGATTTTTAAGATAGCTAGAAGAATTGAAAAAATTATTTCTAACGAGAATGAAATCAAAATAATAATAACGAGTCGCCTAATTAAAATGAAACAGTTTAAGAAATATTTAAGATACGCATTTAGTAGAAAATAATACTTTCGTTTCGATTGTACAATGAAGTTGAGAAATACTTAAATTTCTATATTTATTTGCATTTTTATACAAGCATCAACAAAAAGTGGGAAAAATTAAGTTTATAAATTTAAAGTAATTACATAGAATGCAAAGTAATACAGTTCCTACAATTCGTAATCGGACTGTGCCATAAGATATGTAGGATATTTAGTGAATTAAATTCAAAATTCAAATATATGTATAAATACATATACAAAATGTCCTAAGGTTCTCTTAATAAAATACAGGGATCTGCTTTGTGGATAAAAATTAAAAAATATATATATAAAAATGTGTAGGCTGACATATATATTTTTTTCTCTGTTTTTATTCGTAAAATAGATTGTTGCATCTTGTTGAGAGAAATCTGGCGTATCTTGTGTATGTATAAATTGATTTATATTGTACACTGTCATACAAAAACGTACAATATAATATACAATGTATTTACAATTATGAAAATGGTTTTTCACCTCGCACTGCCATTACACAAGACTTGAGGGAATCATTCAATTATTGTCCTTGTTTGGCATTAAAGACTGAAATAATTCTTCTATATTTTTTTTACATTTACAACAACAAAAAATGTATTGTCATATGTAGTATAATTGTATAAAGGAATAAAACTTTTGTTACATATTTTATACGATACTTATTATTCTATATCTATTAAATAAATTCTTAAAAATATCGAAAAGATCACGTACCCTAATTGTAAACTGCAAAAATAAATTATTAATTGTTAGTTCTGTTTTCATTTCATTATCTTGTTTTCTTATAATCGTCGTTTATTATCTTTTTTTTTTTATTTTTAAGTACAAAAGCATAAATGTAATTTAACATATATATTTATTAAAAGTTGTTCACTATTTACATTCGCAATATCTGTGTACATTACATTCGAAGATCATAGAAATATTAATAAAAACATCGAATAGAATACTATGCAAACTAATTCACTATACAGACATACTATTTACATTGGTCCCTGTTTATTTCTATCTATTTTACAGATTTTACAGGTTGACACGCGCCATGAACATTAATAATTTCTATCTGTTGTATCAAAATATAACTTCAAACATTTTTAACTATTTATTGTTTAGAAAGATATAATTTTGTTAACTTGTAACCAGTACAACAAATAATATCAACTATTTCAAAAATCTGTTTAACGAGAGAGTGAAGGGGGATACTTAAAATTCTGGCGCGCGTATTTACCTTGATTTAAATCCTCGTTTGAGAATATTCACTTCTATCCTCAACTGTAAAATGCTACAAAATAAGGCACATGCACAAACAAGGATCAAAATCTCGTGTGCCTAACGCTATGGTTATTAAAACTTTCTTTGTAATGAATCTCATTATCACCTCTATCTAATTTCTATGTGATCAATCAATGGATTAAAATCTTTATATATAAAAATATAAATCTTTCGGAATTTTTAATAATTTTTGCATACGAAAAATATAAAATCCTATGCGTGCATTAATTATACAAATCATTTAGTAAACATCTTAATGTACCCTTTAAAAGTTATCTTCTTTCCATTCAACCTGACAAAATCTCAAATCATTCTTCCAACTTTTTTATGCCTTTTCAGCTATTCCCGTTTTTATTGCACGTGTATTCTTCACTGTTAAAATAGTTTACTAAATCGGTTAGCAGATAGTCAACGGCACCCACATCCAAGAACAGCCATATCCTGGTAATTTTTTAGAACCACTTTGTTTTCTTCGTCGAGATATAGCATGGATATTGAACTCAATGCGGTAGGTACACAACAAGCTTTTGGCACCATGCTCGGTTTCGTCGAGTAAACCAAGTTCTGAACGATCGCATGATTAGTAGAATTTAAATGATCCGCCAGTGGAAAAGGACAATCACCGTGACAATAAAAAGCATCGTAACCAGGAGGAGCAACGATCCAATCGTTCCAACCGACGTCCGCGAAATCAACGTAGAGTGGATGTCGCCTGCAATTCTCGCGACCATCTTTCCTGCGATTTTTTCGAAGAGCCGCTCTTCTGGCACGACGGTCCATTATTTGACTCGCAGAGGACATTTTATACCTAAATAATATTCAATGGTATTAAATAACGCAAAGTATTAGTTGTTTAGCTTTTAAAAGTACATCGAGAAAATGTTTATATACCTGCCATCATCTGTGTAGGTAAATAACATTGGACGACTAACGACCCATGTATCGTTCCTCTCATCCGCACTTCTTTTTAAGCGTACATGCTCTTGTTTCAATCCACGTACATGCACCAAGAGTCCATGATTATTTTTAGGATCTTTCATCCATCTTTCTACCGCAGGATGAACATCCAAACTGACTGTGTCGTTCTTTCTAGTGTTTATTGGTTTACTATCGATTAAACGTAAAAGCGGTGAACTATGTCCCTTCATACCGGGACGTAAAATGTCATATACAAGTATTCTACTCAGTTTTTGATCGGAATCTTCATCATTTAAGATAGGTATACGAGAAAGACTTAATTCTGCAGCTTGTAGTTTCTCTCCTGATGGTATACTGCTCAAGTCGAACGAGAGGCGGAAACGATTTGGAGATTGAAATTTATGATCCAACTCGCTTTCTATATTGGAAAAAAGAAAACACAATTAGAGTATGTAATGTTATACATTACTGGGCATCAACTATTAAAATGAAATGGTATGCTTACCAATATGTGGAAAAGAGCGAACTGTATTAGCAGATCTGGTATGGATTCCTGGCTTAGCAATATCAGCCATACCAATGGTATTTTGTTTGATATAAAGCTTTTTCAATGAGTCTGGAACATAGGCTGGACCTTGTGGCTTTGGCCGTTTAACAAAACCAAGAAGAGAAAGAAGGCTAGCTTCAATTCCAGCGATTGCTTGTTCACGCTCACCAATGGCAAAATGACTGGCAGTGTCAGAATGCAAGTGCAAATGCATGTTTGCTTTGGTAGTTGCCAGCAGCAAACCTGCTGCGACGAAAACCAATCTCAGTGGTAGCAACATGCGCATTGTGATGTAGTTGCTCACGGATGTTGCCTCCCTAATAACAATATAACTAAAACTTGTTAGAAAAAAAATTAAATTATCTTATACATTGTTGCAATAAAATATAAATTAAGTCATTTTTACATAAAATACTTTAAAATTTAAAATGTAATAAGACTTGTAATAAATTTGATATTATTCTTATTCCAGTGTACTTTATTTTTAAACGTATACATTGCATTATAAGTAAAAGTTTAAGTATTTAATGTAACAAAAATAAATTTGAGAACCACTGTAGCAGACTTGTTATCTATTAAAGACGCAGACAAGAGCAGAAAGTATTAGAAACTAGTGCCAAGCTGTCTGTTGCCGAATGATCGTGGGATTAATCTAACCGCGGATTTTCAACGCATGCGTACTAGAAGAGTTACCGACAGCACTATTTCACACACAAATGAAAACCCGTTTATGCGTTTAATAACAAAATAAATTTAATTTGCAAGTATTAACTATTTCTTAAAAAGAAATTACGTAAAAGCAAATTAAATTTGTTAAGAATATAAAACAATAGTTACAAATACATAAACAGGCTAATAATTTCGAAATATATAAATTCAAAGGAATAAAAATAGTCAAAATGTATTAGAGAATAAAGAAAATGTTAGTAGTATGTTAGAAATGTAAAAAGAAATAACGGAGTAGATAATTTTGAAGATAGTTTAGGAATGTACCATCAAAAATTTTCGGCCATACCTAACGCTAAACTATAGATGCTATTAAGCCACGATGTACTTAGGAAACCATTCTACTTCTAGGAAACAAGCTCTCTACCTGTTCTCTACCTGTTCTCAAAAAGATTTACTATGCATATAACAAAAGAATTCATGAAAGTGAAATCACTATTATCTATTTTAGTAAGAGAAATCATTTATTCTCAATAACATTATTTCGTTTCAATTAAAATGATTCCACGCAGATATTTGAATTTTAGAACGAATTTTTCATAAAAAATTAATTCCCGCTAAATAATGAATACTGAATATTGAAAATATTTAGAAAAAAGAGGAAACAAATAAAAAATAAAATGAACTTACAGCTGTAACGAGAATGCAGGCAATTATACTGGACGATCTTATTCATAAGAATAAATTGAACGTAGGTGGTCCTTTACTTTAAAAGTGACCATAAAATTTCATAAACGTTAAAATAAAATTAAAACTACGAGATAAATTTGACTAATATTCTCTCAATATATTACATTTTGCAATTTTTTCTAGGAACTCTGTATTTTTAAATAATAATATAATGTTTTATTTAGAAATAGTTATTTTGAATATGGCTCAAAATAATCAACATCGTTTCATATATTCTATGATGTTTATATTATTGCTCGTATACGTAATATTGTCACACTAATGAAGTTATTAATAAATTATATTTTTCTCGTATATTTTTCATATATCAATGTCTAGATAGAAAACACTAAGAAGTGGAAACGTTGGTATCCTGTTTAACTCAAACATCGCACAGTTGCACCAAAGGAATGCGGCACGGGTAGAGTAAAGATACAAGGTGTCGAGTATACATAAGCAGCACGTCATCGTCTAAAATAATCGGGCCAGCAACAGTCAAAGAAAACCTACTCTTTTGAACCACTGAAAATCGCGTGTTTTCCAATCCTAAACGACCCTATCGCAATTTAATTATCTATAAATCAAACTTACCTGAGCTAATCGTAAGTCCGTCGTTCGAGGAACCACGACATTTCAATGAGTCCATGTAACCTCACTTAGAAACTATTGTCTCAAAACCTCGCCCCCGGGAGTCTTCAGTATCGATACATCGATGTTGGAACTTTGTTGCGCTATCCGATATTTTTGCACTTGTGCACCGAAAGAGAAAGAAAAATTAAAACGAATAACAGGCAAAAAAAGAAACAAAAAATATTGTAAGGATTTTTATCAAAGTTTTTTTTTCAGCAGCTCGTAAACTTGAGCTGAATGTAATCATTAGTTTTGTAAGCACTGCAATTGCTTATGCAAATAAAGAACGTTTAGGATGGTACGCACTAATGTTAAACTCAACTCGATACGCGGAAATCTTCGAGAAGTCGAGAGGAAGAGCACAACTGTAGTTATTGAGAGGGGAGAGAGAAAAAAGAAAAACAAGTAAAATGAAAGATCCGTAAAGACACTATCTCCCGCTAGTAGGAGATATAAGTTAGCGCCACGTGTGATTAGTTTGTAAATTAAAATAGCATAACAGAGATATTTTTTAAATCTTGCTTATTGTGTTATTATGACATGTTCAAAAACTTTTATATTAAATTTTGTTTAAATCTTTTTGCTGAAATATCTATTTTTACATTTTAGTGTTAAGTTAAAAATGACAAAAACCAATAAATGTATTCTCTAATATCTATATAATTTTAAAGTAACAACGTCAATCATATTCGTATATGATATACTTTCATTTCATTCATTAAATGCATACATAAATATATAATAAAGCAAAATGTATTTATATAATGTATTTATATTTTCTTATATCAATAAGTTTAAATCTTTTAAATTATAATTTAAATGTCACAATACATGACAAATTACAATTCTTATTTAAATTGATAATTATTATAAAGCACAGAAATAATTTTAATTGGAAAAATGTTTGAAGGATAAACTCAACGAAGTTAATAATAAAAAGTCCTCTTTTACATTCTAAAACAGTGAAATTTATATTCTAAATTTGTTCTTATAACGTAATTTGAATCTAGGGAAATTTATGTTACTAAATATAAATTAAAGGCGAGTTTTTAATAGGAGATTCGCTTGAATAAGTCATGTTTCTATAGCATAAAATCGGAAACAGAAATAATAAATACGTTCAAATTTCTTTTCTTAGTTTGTTTTAATCTATGCCAGTTTACTCGAATTTTTATTCTCGGCTTCTCTGTTTCTAATGTCAGTTACATCGTGATGTTCGATATTTATTAAAAAGTTTTTAATTTGTTTATAACCAGTCGTCAAGATTTTAATACATATGAAATAAACGTGAAAAAATTTTAGTTGCATGTGCATTCTTTAAATGCGTTTTATTCATTGAGCGAAATAGTACTCGCTTTTTGTACTTGATCAGGTAACGTTTACTTTTCCCTTTACACATTATTTATATCTGTTGCACAAATTATTATTATGTATTTTCTGCTTGAATTGTTACTTAACACGTTATTATAACAGTGGTTACTTATATAAATTGTATTTTAAATTTCTTGTGAGTTAATAGATTTTTGCTAACAAGGATAATTCGTTTGGAAAGTTATCATTAAAACTATAAATCTGATAGAAATCTTGAAAATAATTAACACATAGTTACATACTTTTGCATTCAAATTGTTTAAAAATATAAATATTAAAGTAATGTTTTTCCTAAATAAAATTAGTATACAAGGTTTAACATATAATATTTTCTGTTACTTCTAGGTTTTTCGATGGTTAGAAAATATTAAATAAATAAATCAATGTATAACGATATTTACCTTTCTTAAATAGTTCTGTATTACAGATAATATAACAGATTTTTGATGTAATAATTTATTTCTAACAGTTTACTGAATGTATATGACATTGTTCTTATTTGTTTTCAAATTTGATTGTAATTTACATTGAAATATTTTTTCTGGTTATTAACATAATTTTCTGGTTATTATAATCTTAGATTTAATATCAGTTATATATATATAATTGCATAGTTAATGGAAGTTAATAGATATTATTTTGTAGCAAGGACTATTACTTCTTAAGATGGCTGATTCTAGTGACTTGGATCGACAAATAGAACAGCTGAAAAAATGTGAAATTATCAAAGAAGCTGAAGTTAAAGCTCTTTGCGCTAAAGCACGCGAAATTCTCATTGAAGAAAGTAATGTGCAAAGAGTTGATTCTCCAGTCACTGTACGTCTTTTTAGAAAAGAAAGAAAGCAAACAATTGTGTTATAATTATGATTAATAAAAGCTATAATTTTTTCAGGTTTGTGGAGATATTCATGGACAGTTTTATGACTTGAAAGAATTATTTAAAGTTGGGGGGGCTGTTCCAGAAACAAATTACCTGTTCATGGGAGATTTTGTTGACAGAGGATTTTACAGTGTTGAAACATTCCTTCTTCTTTTGGCATTAAAAGTAATTATACAAATTTTACTAAACCTATTATGATTGCTAACATTCTTTGTATAAAAAACTAATTTTTCAATATTGCAGCACATTTCTCATCATACACACATTTCTCTCTAATTACAGGTTCGGTATCCTGATAGGATTACATTAATCAGAGGCAATCACGAGTCTCGACAAATTACACAAGTATATGGCTTTTATGATGAATGCTTACGCAAATATGGCAGCATTACTGTTTGGCGATATTGTACCGAAATATTCGATTACCTCTCTCTTTCCGCGATAATCGATGGAAAGATATTCTGTGTTCATGGTGGACTGTCTCCAAGTATTCAAACGCTTGATCAGATAAGAACTATAGACAGGAAACAAGAAGTAAATAGGGATACAGCATCAATAAATCAAAAGAATTAAATTACATTATATCTTATCTATAGCATGGAATATAATCTAAAATAAATAACTTTCACAGGTTCCACATGATGGTCCAATGTGTGATTTACTTTGGTCAGATCCAGAAGATACTCAGGGTTGGGGAGTTTCGCCACGCGGAGCCGGTTATCTTTTCGGAAGCGATGTTGTGGCACAGTTTAATACTGCAAATGATATTGACATGATATGTAGAGCGCATCAATTAGTTATGGAAGGATTTAAATGGCATTTTAACGAAACAGTTTTAACAGTTTGGTCGGCACCTAATTATTGTTACAGGTACGTACATTGTTTGAAAAGCATAAATTACGTATTACTTGTTTTCAATCAAATATTTTTGTTACAGATGTGGAAATGTAGCTGCCATATTAGAATTAAATGAGCACCTACACCGAGATTTCATAATATTTGAAGCTGCACCTCAAGAAAGTCGAGGAATACCTAGTAAAAAGCCTCAAGCCGATTACTTTTTATAAAATTTTCATTAAAAATAACTGTATAAACCAAAACATCTCCAAACGTTTTTTTAAAAGAAAAAGTAACCGATTGCATGATATGTATTTACACAGACACAAGCATGTCGAATAAAAAAAAAAAGGAGTTCAATCACGAGACTATGATAAACAAAAGGACAAAGTTGATCAATTTGTAGTTAAATATTATCAACAGACTGCTGACGGTATTGAAAATACCAATTTGATATAATAAATATTATGAATACACGTGTTTTTTAATATTATGTTTTTTGTTAGTAACGAAATCGATTAGTATTTGAATTCATTTTGTGCGTATCAAATAATTTTATTTTAAATGTTTAATTACAATTCATATTTGTTTTTTATATTAATTAAAAGAAATTTATAAAAGTAATTTATCAATGCATGATTCTCGAATTCAATAGCAAACACGGAAAGATTAATGTGTGTTCCGAATTATTGCATCAACTGTTTTTCTAATTTCTTCTGAGTTAAAAATTTCCTATTAAATTTGATATATTTAATATACTAATATATTTAAAACTAACACTATTGTAAATGTTAAATTTATGTTAATTTACATGTAAAAAAAAGTATAATTTAAAGTATCAATAAATAGTTCTAAGATGAATGCAATATATTTATAACGTGATGTGACTTACACGCTGAAAAATTTATTTTGCACATTGTATATTGAGATAAAATTATTTATAATTAAAATGATTATTCAACATTGTTAACATAAGACAGCTATAAGCAATACAAGGATACTTAAATTTTATAGTATCTAATTATATTAAATATATCAAACCTATAAATATAGTATTAGTATTATTTCTAACTATGTTTATAACAATCATTTTATTACAATTTTATTAAAAGTTCCTCGAAAAAAAATAATAGTATCTCTAGAATATTTCTCAGTTTCATATTTATAGAAATTCGTAATAAATTATCTATTTAAATCAAATTAATACTTTAATTTTATTGTTTTTAAATTGATAAGGTATAATATTTAATTTGAAATGTAAAGTAAAAAATGGTGATAAATGTGCTGCCACATTGAATATTTGGTTTTTTTTTAAGAATGTTGGCTATCATACTAAGTCTAGTAAAATTGCTAAACCTGGTGATAAATTAATGTTTACTGTGTATAAAGTGGGAAACGTTTCAATTGTTTAAACAAGTATTAAGAAACTGATGCAATTGATTAAAGATCTGTATTTGCTGAATTCTGGTCGATATTGCGTTATTAATTGTACAATGACATAAATCATTTGTATAATAGTAATCGCTTGTTTATATTAAAGTAACCTATAAAAATTATGGATATTCCAACTCCTTCGAGTGTAAATCATGGATTTTCTCAAAGTACTGATGGATTTTTAAATATACCTATCGAATCTACAAACTTGGATCCGTTGTCTACAAAACGTAGAAGGTGCTTATTAATTTTCAATCAGTTCTTATAAGTACAATTAAGTATGTTTATGGTATGCACTGTTGTATGTAAAAAAAATAAAAAACAGTCTAATTTTGCAGTTATATGAAGTATAAGTCATTTAATTTTTATCAAAGATATTAGGAAACCTAATATTTCTTTGTGTTTGTAAGAAAAGACATTTTTACAAGCAGCAAACAAACTGCAACTTAATGAAAAATGTTTAACTGTTGTTATTAAAATTATAGCTCTTCACGTACAATAAAACGCAGAAAATTTGATGATGAACTTGTTGAAACAACATTTAATTTACAACCTCCAGCCGCAAGTACAAAGTCTGCCTCTAGATCCAGAACTGTTTCAATTTCTACTGCTCCAATGGAATCTGCTATTCCCCAACAAAATGTTCCAAGTCCTATTCAAGTTTCTGCGAATGTTTCACAATCAGATAGATGTAATCGACGAACGAGCAGACCAGGAGGTTCCAATGCTCCTGGAAGGAAAAACAAAAAGAGTAAAAATCATTCTCACTCAGTGAATGCCACAAAAGATCTGGGAAGATGGAAACCAACAGATGATCTGGCATTGATTACTGGTGTGCAGCAGACAAATGATCTAAGAATGGTACTGATTTGAAACTTAATATTTTGAAATTACAAAAATGACATTAACTATTCTGTATTGATGTTACACAGGTTCACAGAGGTACAAAGTTTTCTTGCCGCTTCACATTGCAAGAAATACAGCAAAGGTGGTATGCCTTGCTGTACGACAGTGCAGTTTCAAGAGTAGCAGTACAAGCCATGCGTAATTTACATCCAGAATTAATTGCTAGTGTACAAGCCAGAACTCTGTATAGCAAAGCAGAAGAAGATCTTCTTGGTACAATAAAATCGGTAATTAAATGGTTTTCTAAATGACTATCAATTTTATAATACCTATTAATTAACATATCTTTTTTAGACTTCCCAACCAACATTAGAAGTGTTCCAAGAACTTCTTGAAGCAAATGCCCATACATTCTATTCCGCTAGAACTGCAAAAGCGTTGTTAGCGCATTGGCAATTAATGAAACAGTATCATTTACTACCCGATCAAACTGTGCAAAGTTTACCAAGAGGTGAACACGTCCTTAACTTTTCTGATGCAGAAGAAATGATCAATGATACGGAATTGATCGAGCAAAAGGACGAGTTGGTGGATGCGGAACTCATTGCAGCGGACAGGAGAAACAAAAGAGAAATAAAAGTATTAGAAAATGAATTGAGTAGATGGCAAGTTTTGGTTGACAGTGTAACAGGAGTGAATCCACCAGATTTTGATAATCAGACGTTAGCGATACTTAGAGGAAGGCTTGTTAGATATTTAATGCGGTCACGGGAGGTAATTATTAAATGTTAATTTTCTTCAGTCTTTATGTTATTCATGTATTTAAATATTTATTTTTCTTTTAGATTACTGTAGGTCGATCCACAAAAGATCACAGTGTAGATGTGGATTTGACACTGGAAGGACCAGCATGGAAAGTTTCACGAAGACAAGGAACCATTCGTTTAAGAAATAATGGAGACTTCTTTTTATCTTCAGAAGGGAAAAGACCAATTTTCGTAGACAGCAGACCTATTCTTGCTGGAAATAAAATGAAACTTAACAATAATAGTGTAATCGAGGTATTGAAATTTTTTATGAAATATTAATAAGAACATCTTTAATAAGACATACTTAATATTTTGGATGTTTGTTTCAGATTGCAGGTCTGAGATTTATATTTTTAATAAATCAAGAACTCATTTCTGTCATACGTCAGGAAGTAGTTAAACTAAATTTAAAACCATAAATATGTTTTTTTTTTATTCATCAATTAGTATTCAGTTTTAATTATAAATGGAAAATAGTTTCGTACATATTTATTACGTTATATAGAACTTTGTATAAAGCACAGTAATTGTTCAATTCAGAAAATAATAAATTTTGCTCAATTTTTTACTGCAGTTTTGTTGCATTATTATTATTAATCTGTAATTGAAGTCATGACAATATTGAAGTTGAAATTATTCAGATACTTTATCGATTCTAACTTTAACTTGGAGATTCTTAAATGATTTTAAATATTTTATCGTTTAATATCATCGTATTTATGCGCATTAATATAGTACAAAATCTAAAATAAAATCTTATTTTTTAATTTAATTTAATCGAATTAGTAAGTACATAAACATGTTAGTTTTTTTATTAAAGGAAATTTTTTTTTTAGCCAAGATAAAAGAATGATTGTAAATAAAACTTTAATATTAGCAATGAATTATGAAAGCTTACCTAATGTTTTATTTTTATATTAATATCTCAGTTTTAAACTGGTTGAATTACATTTTCTTTAATGGCTATATTTAATTACAGTTAAAGCTGGTAGTAATAAACATGACATTAGATCTGTAAAACATTGTAAAGTACACTTAATTGTAAAATACTATGTGAAAATAAACATAGAGAAGAAAATGCAAATTATTAATTATACTCAAATAATACCAAATAATATTATATGGACAGTTGAATGGATTTTATTTAAAAATAACAAAATACAAAATTATCAAAGCATGATTATCATCATGATACAGTCCAATAATTGAATGTGTAAATTGCTTCATTTTTCACCACCATCCAACTCTTCCAGTCCATACTTTTCCACCCCATCCCCAACCACCGCTTCTCCATCCACCCCAACCTCCATTCCATCCGTAACGCCATGGTCTGGAATACCTTAAAATATTTTGAAATATTTCATTAATTTTTTATTAATGTTAAAACTTGAATTAAATTTTAATTTATTTTCAATTATTTACCCCCAGTAGGATGCATCAGCGTCTAAATCGTTAACATTGCTCGAAGGTGGTTCAACCTCTACGTTAACGGGTTCTGCAGGATCTTGTAAGGCGGCGACAAAGACCACCGTCAGCAGAAGAAAAACCTACGAATAGAAAACATTGTTATTTTTTGTTTATTCGAAATGAATAAGGGAAAATATGTTTAATATGTTAAGGGTTAAGTCCTGTGGAAGGTTCGCAGTTAACACGGTGGCTACCATGGCGTCATATATCTGTGACGCCATCGATTTCCCATTTACGAAATCTTGCATTTCTCTTCTATATATTTTAAACCAAATGAAAATCAAATCTGTCACAAAATAAATAATATGTATATTATACAGGGTGTCCCAGAATTCCTGTGCAGCTTTTTAGTACCATGAACGTTTCTAATTAGTTAACAATCGCGATAAAGCAAGAAAATAATAAATAAAGGCTCTGAAATGTAGTCTTCGAGTCTCGTAATCAAGCGCAGGTTTGTATCGATTTATATACTTAAATGATGTTCTAGGATCACCAAATTTGAACTGAAGGAAGGGGAAACATTATATTATCATAAAAGTATCAATTTGTCACCGTACAAGCTCTATTTTTTATTATTTTTACAATTTTCTATAAATTTTATATTTTTTACCCCTGGCGCCATCTCCGAACAAAGTGCTGAAACTACTCAAAAATTGACAGGAATCTGCCGTACCTACAATGATTATTTTTTAAGAAAATAATTTTTTGCTGTTTTCGCGTGTTTGAAGCATCTAATCGCTTCTATTTTACACTAATTATCGATTCCAATTGTCCGATTAATCCTGGAAGCCCGAAATATTGAAATATTAAAGATTAAATTGCACATTGAGAGAGTGAGAGGTGAGATTGGCGGACTAGTGTTCACTCTCTCGCACATTGGTGTTGTGCGCAGGCGCGAGTTTGGCGTAGAGAGAGAGAGAGACTAGATGCTCGGACCTCTCACTCCCACACTGTGCGAGAGAGTGAACACTAGTCCGCCAATCTCACCTCTCACTCTCCCAATGTGCGATTTAATCTTTAATATTTCAATATTTCGGGCTTCTAGGATTAATCGGACAATTGGAATCGATAATTAGTGTAAAATAGAAGCGATTAGATGCTTCAAACACGCGAAAACAGCAAAAAATTATTTTCTTAAAAAATAATCATTGTAGGTACGGCAGATTCCTGTCAATTTTTGAGCAGTTTCAGCACTTTGTTCGCAGGTGGCGCCAGGGGTAAAATAAAAAGTCGGTAAAAATTATTTTATTAAAAATCGGCTTTTTAACACCATTACATGAAATATTTTGTTGTTATAAATGTCTCTATAACTTTAGTTTATCCGAAAAGTGGCCTGGTTTTTGAAAAAACACAATTTTCTGTTTCGCTAATTTCGTCGGTAACACCCCATGTACCGTCCTCAGTTGCTCTTTATAAAAATTGAAAAATAAAGCTTGAACGATATTAAATTAATTATTTTATAATAATACAATGTTTTATCTTTCTACTATTCAAATTAGATGATCCCAGGACTTAACGTTTCTTGTTCTACCGAGGCGCTTGTCCTGGGGCGACTAGGCTCGACGCTACACTGACGGTACAGAGCGCGCGCCCGAGACGCGCTCTGATTAGTCAGTGTTTTTGCTTAATAATTCAAAAACGAAGCCCCATCCGATATTTTTGCAAAGGAAATTGTTGTTCAGAATAGTCTCAGCTACCCTCCATTTCCGGCTCCTACAGGAGTTCTGGGACACCCTGTATTTAATAATACTTAGTCGTTAAAGGTCCACAGGTTTCATTTGTAATCACAAATACAAGTCGTTTCAAATGCATAACAATAAAGGAACAAAACTGGTAATTATAAAATAGTGCTGTTAAAGAAATACAGTGTTAATTTTCAATATTTAAACCACAGTAGTGAAATCTGAAGTTGAAAAATGTCTTTTCAAAATTAAATCTCTATTAGATTTTCCAAGTTCGGATGACAGTTGAACATCGTGACTGAAATGTATTTTATTACAATTGCAATTTAACTTTCGAAGTGTTAATATAAATATAAGAGTTAGTATAAATTCATATACTGAAATTATTTAGAGGAACGTAGCTGATTTACTCACCAAGTGCACCGGTCGCAGCATATTGGAAACTGTGATACGTCGGTGAAGAGCGGGTTTATATATCACGTTCAGGCGCATAAAAGTATGAAAAGAATCGACTATGCATCAAGACGTAAAAACTAAAGGAAATATTCGTTTTTCTTTCACAATATAAATTATTTGTAATATCCTTTCGTAAAAAAGAGCAAAAATTGAAATACCTTAACAGATAATTTATGCATAAACCGTTTGGGAGTATATTTAACGCTTAGCACAGATTTCTATATTTTCTATATTTCTTCAATATAAATAAATTATTTTATAAAGAATACAATTTTTTAAAACGAATTTGTTCAAATAAATTGACGAACTGTCACATTAATGTTTTACAATTAAGTTTATTTTTCTTATACGAGGTGTAAATTAAATAGATGTGGGAAAAACTTTTAAATATAGGTACATTTTATTTTTGAAATATGAACTTCTTAGATGTTTGGAAAATTTTCATGGAAAATCGTAACGCGATTGTAAAACGTTTCTTTGGTAACCATAAACTTGGCCTTGAAACTGTTTTCGTCGATTTTTCATGAACAATGTCCTTTGCTCATCTTACGATCTACAAGGTGATTTACTTTCTTTTTGTGCAAGAACAAAAGTACACTGTTAGTTTAAAAATATTTCTTTCTATCATTATTATTACACAGTAATAGAAGAAAGTATTTGTATAGCATGATAGAACTATAAAAAGTATTTCACCAGTAATATAATATTTGAACGATGTATCAGAATTTTATAATAAAATAATTTTAACTTGAATTTTCAATCGTACTTCACACACATTTGATTAATTAAAAAGGCATCGAAAGATTTTGGTCGAAACAAGGCTGACAAAGGACGTATTTAAAGGTATGATTCAAAATGTGTAGTATTTTTCAAATTTACCACAAAGAAAGTTGGGGTCAATATATTAAGCGAGCACGCATCAGTTTTCAAGGTAGGCTGGTTACATTCCCGTTCTCTCCAAGCGCACCTTGCTTTTCTTTTTTCGTTTTTTTTTTTTTTTTTATAAAACTTGGGGTAAATATATTTATTCCTCTTTCTTTTGGAAAAATAAATTTTGCATAACATATCAGTGCTGCATTTTAAATATCGTCGATGCTGAGCATCATAAATGTTTAAATAGTATCAATAATAAAAGTTATATCACTATTTCTATAGTGTTAATAATATTAATCATGGCGCCATTTTTGAAGTACCACTAGTAAATAATAGCTTGATTTTTATAGTTTTAAAAGTAATAGTTATGGTGCCGTTTATTTATTCCAGATGAAAGTATGCCACCCTATAGATTATAATGTGCGAAAAGAGATTTTTAAACGTGAAAAATCAACGAAAAAGGTTCCAAGGCTGAATGTTTTCCTCGTTGAGGTTTATTGCGATGCAGGGCCACGCAAAGATGTATCGCGTATTCGCACCTGAGATTTCAATTTGTCTTTTTACAATTCAATTTATCTATATTTAACTCTTTTCAGGAGAAACTATTTTAAATTCATTTATACAATTCTTTTCTTTTTTATTGGACATTCATTTTAGTTATAAACCAAACACAAAAATATTATTACAATTATTGCAAGAAAGGAAAAACTGTGTAAAGATGTGTTTACTAATACACACTATTCACCTTAAAGTTAAATATTTTCATTTAAAAAAAATAAATTTTACTAATTCTACTGTAATTATGATTGCACTTATGTATATTACAATATCGTACTTAGGGTCTGGCAACCCATTCCGGCCAATTCTGTATTTGTTCATAAAGTTTGGATCCAGGACTTGCCACGCTTACAACTTGTCTACCTCCAATCACTCGAACATTATCCCTAAGCATTCCCAATGATTTGCCGCAGGTGATTAATTTATGCGCTGCTTCGATCATTTTGTCGCTCGCCGACTTATCTGAATCAAAAATTCATTGAAACGGTTAATATTTTGCAAGTTTAGATATTAGAAGAGATTGTAAATAATGTAATTTGAATGTAATTCAGCGCCAATTAAATTTATTACAGCAATTGTTTGTTTCGTGTTGATCTGGTTGCCTAGTTTCAGGGGCGTCTAGTTTCAGGGATGCCTAGTTTCAGGGGCACCCCGAAATCTTAATTAGACTTAAAGCATTAAGAATCGAAATAAGATTACAGCACATAATGAAGGAGTTTGTGAATAATAATATAAAAAATATAACGAAGCAGTACCTTCGAAATTTCCTATGAAACCAATCCCAATGGATTTCTTGTTATATCCATAGGTGTGGGCTCCTTCTCGATTCCAGCCAGCGCCTTCGTATACGTTCCCATCGCCGCCGATTAAAAATCTGTATCAATTAAAAACAACATCAATTTTAATTCTGGTGAAAATATTTCTTAAATTTTTTTTAAGTGAAAAATCGTGAAACGAAACATTTTCAAACGAAAGTGTATTGATAAAAAAGAGATACTTAAGAGTAACCGATGTCGTGCCATTTAAGGACGTCCATGTGATAAGAGCGTATACTTTCGGCCCTAGAAATGCACGCGGATTTGGTACTGCACTCCGGAGTAACAGAATGATGAATTACGACGTAAGGAAGGGGGATAATTAAGTAATTCACGTCCGTCGCATCTTTCGTACTCCATTTGGCCCGTTCGATAATTTTGGGACAATTTCCGTTCTCCTCTGGATCATACAAAAGTGTTTCATTAAATCTTATTGGACATTTAATAAAAATTGCTATCAGATCAAATCGTTCGGTCTTTTAAATAATAAACAATTTTGTTTCATCAAAAGAACGATTAATTAACTAATGATAATTAATTACTTAACTGATAACAGTCAACGAATAATTATTCGTGAATTTTAAATAATTTTAATTTTTTTAACAACAAAAATAGAAACTAGACTTTTCTGCGTCAAGGTTATTTGAAGGTTACATCTTATAACTTTGCACGTTTCAGTAAAGACGTCATTAATTAAACAAAATAATACAATTTTGTAAAAAAAAGAAAGAAATATGTGTATATATATATAAAATATGAAGGACTTTGGTATTTTGGAATTGTTACTTTGAAAAATTCTGTTTTGATGACGTCATTTGTTATCAAAGAAAATACAAACATTTTATGTTATCTTAAAACAAACTTCTTGTATATTGCACATCGTACATTGCAATGAAAGAAAACGATTCAATAATTTTGCTTAAATAATTCAATCAAGAATTAAAATCACTGTTAATTGTTCGTTTAATTAAAAAGAGACGTTGCTTTTATAAATATTTGAATAATAACTCACCAGCGATACAAAGATGAATCAGAAGAATTATTGTTGATATTCTTTTGAACATTTTTTTAATATTGGAATTATACGATCACTTGTAAAAGTTGAAGTATATATTAATCCCTTTCTTTTATTATTATTGTTCATAAAACAAAGAAAAGCGTTCAACTATTCCAAATGCGCGTTTGGAATTGAAAGATAACACAGACGGCTAAAGTTCGCGCAATCTAGACTGTCATTGATCTTTTTATAACTGTTTATTCTGTTTTTTTTTTTTTTTTTTTTTTTTTAATGAAAATTGAAAGCAAAGCACGATATGATAAAAAATGATAATTGGAACTGAGTGTTACACGCTAGTTATTTCAAAGAAGCAACGCGATACACAATAAGTAACGGATAAAAATGATTTCAGAATATGGATTTCGATTTCATAACATACCTCTGTTTCGATATATCGATCTGCATTTCGAATTTGAATCGTACGCCAGTTTACGCGGGAAAACTAATTATCAAAAATAAATTGACAAGTTGTGAACAAAAAAAAAAAGAAGCAATCTAGGAAGTTCTTTTTAATGAAAAATTACAACATTAGCATAACCTAACTCAACGTCATATGAGAGTGATTAGAAAAAAAGAAAAAATTAATCTAGAAAGTTTTTTAAGAAGGATTGGCATTGCATTTACCTAAATAATTGTACCGATAGTGCATCCATCTAGGAGTGTTGGCTACCGACGTCCGCCGCAGCGGCGATAGAGTCAACATCCGGCGACGCAGAGATGCGCACGTTTCGGCGCTCGCCGAGGGAAAAGGGACGCCGCGATCGTGACTTCGGGACATGAGAGCGACGATGAAGCCCGCTAGCCTGCACAGCAGCACCTGAGGAGCATACTCGCTTCCAGCAGTACGTGCAACAACGGATTCGCCCGCGTTATTCAGGATTTCCATAAACTCGATTTTCGATCTTAAATTTTGATCTTCAAACGATCAAGAGGCTACCCTTCCACCGACGAGGTAACACACCTCTTCCTCTGAATCATGAATGGTTCTGTGATCCTCTTTTTAAAACAGAAATCATAAATAATTACCGTTCGATCTTTCTTCGATCAATTACCAAATCCTTTTACTCTTATTTACAATCGAATCAATTCATTTCGAGAATCTTATTGATACGTTGATCGGTAATGAGAGTAAATTAATAAATATATTTCAACTTATTCCTTTCTAAAGGTGAATATATTTTTGTAGATCCTGCATTCTGACAATTATTCGTAGGATTTTCATTAAACATATGTAACTGCACGTTTTATCGGTATTCCCGGAGTTTATCAATTTTTATTAATATGTTTTATTTTTAAATTAAATTGACTATAGTTTGAATCAACAAAATGTTTAGTAAGTTCAGTGTTTACTACATTTGCTTGGTTATTCCTGCTATTTTTGTTTAAACGGAGTTCAATTCAATATTTATACATTAAATTTAATCTATATGTGCAATTCATTTTAGTTTTCTTTTAAAAATAGAGTGTATTATTTTTGTAAATTAATGTTCATGATCTAGTGTTCATTGCTTTTGTCAATAAATACTGTGAAGTATGTAACCTTATTTTGTAGTACTATTACATTTTTCAAATGTAATGATTTGAATATTTATATTTTTTTGTAATCTTGTAAATGCATGTATACTAGTTTTTAATTATTTTAATTAAGTCTAAATATTGTTGAAAACAGTTCAATGGTACAAAGAAGATTAGACTTACATTGCTAGATTAAAGATGGTAATCCAATCATTATTAAAATTATTTTTTGATCAAATTTTAGGTTATAGAATTACTCATTCATTGATTCTTAGTGTCGGTACACTACCACTGCTAGTAAGAGTATTCCTTATTCGTGTACCTTGTTCCAAGAGGTTCTCGGCGTCCATAACCAAGGACACCAGGTTTGTTCTATTATTTCAATTATAATTTACAATTTCATATGACTGCTCATTTATGAATAACTGGTATACAATAGATATATTACTTGATGTTTTTGTTCTGTAACTATATTTTGTTATTTCAGAGCCATGTCATCAGGCGCAGGTTCCAGTGGAACTTCCCGGGGGCGTAGTTCATCACTGGCAGACAATAAGCCAGAGAGCAAAGAAGCAAAGCCAAATCCAAAGATGTCAAAAGCTTTAGGAACATCTGCCAAAAGGTAGCACTCCATCATCCAAAATTAAACTCTGCCATGGAGACTCGTGATCAGTCTAAAACTAATCTTCTTGTCGCAGGATACAAAAAGAATTGGCGGAAATCACATTAGACCCACCGCCAAATTGCAGGTTTGGCTTTTTCCCATGATTTTAATATCAAGATTGGCAATTTCTAGAAGCAATGTTTTTAAATTTTATTCCATAATTTCTATTACTTATTGATCTCAAATTATTCATTTTTAAATTCTATTTAAACTTATAAATAATCTGTATAATTTTATTATAGTGCAGGACCTAAGGGTGATAATTTGTATGAATGGGTATCAACAATACTTGGACCTCCTGGTTCAGTTTACGAGGGAGGAGTATTCTTCTTGGATATACACTTTTCTCCAGAGTATCCTTTCAAACCTCCAAAGGTATGTTAATCATACATCAGTCATTAAAATGATTAATCAATTAAATAATTTTCACATTTGTATTATGCTCTTTGTAATACAGACTTACTCTCATTTATGAATAAAACTTTACTCTCAAAATTAATGAATAAAAAATTAATTGTTAACGATATTTTTAGGTCACATTCCGAACGCGTATCTATCATTGCAATATAAATAGTCAAGGTGTAATTTGCCTAGATATATTAAAGGACAATTGGTCTCCTGCACTTACCATTTCCAAGGTTTTATTGTCCATCTGTTCCCTCCTAACAGACTGTAATCCAGGTAAAGTTTAAAGTTTTAAAAATCAATAAAAATGAGTCTATTAGTTCATAGACTTAATTCAAATAGCCTTGTTTACAATAATGAATAACAAAATTTAATTTTACGATGAAAATCTAATTCTTAGCATTACATCAAAAGTTTATAACTTAACAAGCAGATTGTGTAGAAAATGAAACATACAATAAATCAATTATTATATATTTCAGCGGATCCTTTAGTAGGAAGTATAGCAACGCAGTATCTACAGAACAGAGAAGAACATGATCGTATAGCACGGCTTTGGACTAAACGCTATGCCACATGAACGATTTGTCAAAAAGAAAAAGAGTTATCATCGTTCTTTCAAGTCAAAGAACGACCACTTAACGGAGCCTGTTTATCTATATTAAAGATTTGATTATTCGAATTGATCAATTAGTCGCGATGAATTAATCGAAGTTAGTCTAATCATTTTAACGAATTAATTAAAATTGATCAAAAGTGTGTTTCTTTTTCCCACAATTATTCGAATGTTATCTTCGTAATTTTTACTTAAAATTATTTATTACATTTTTCTTATCTTTAGTAAAAGTGAATTAAGAAAAATGTATATTTATACAATACGGATATGGTTTATAAGAAATTAAATCAATAATTTATCCAATCGATTACCTTAATGTTAGAATTAGTTTTATGAAGAAATATCGTAAAATTGAATGATTTCTTTTAATTCTTGACTATGTTGAGTTCGTGTTTTTTGATTAACGATTTGATATACTGATCGTTCGAATAATCATACTTCTGGCTCTTCGCACCTTCGAGAATTTATCGTCTGTATATGTATGTCGATCGAAGGATTGCTTTAAATGAAAGACTCTTCGAGATCGTCGATTCGATCATTGTGATGTGCTTTTATATCGAGTATGTAAATGTGCCTAAGATGAATGAATGTGCGTGTATGTGCAACCAATGCTCTCCTTTTCACCCTGTAAGTCTTGAGGTGAAGTTTATATCTTCCAGACTGTATTTTTACGAATACGTTCAATTCATAATACGATAAAAATATCCAATACAATTTTGGTACAAATTTTTAACAAATAACAAATGTTAACAGATACATTCTCTTGAATTGCTAAACAAATTCTATTTATTGCTTTCTTTTCATTCAAAATAAAATACTTGGTTCTATTTTAAACAACAAATTGTTACAGATATTAACTAGACAGAAAAAGTTACTGTCTAAAGTTTTCTAAATCAAAGATTGTTATGCAATGTCTTCCAAGAGCAAAATGCTTTATCTTTTGAGACAAGATAAATAATTAAAGTAATAAGTTTCCATAATGCCAATTCATTAATCACTGTAACAGAGAAACATTTTTCAAACAATATGCATCAAGAATGAAAAGGGTGTAAATGAGAGTTTTCCGTTCTTTTCTTTTGTCCTCTGCTTGTTTTGTTCATCTGCTCGTTTTAAGAATTCGCGATGAGGATAGTATTTAAAAATGGTACGTCCATTGGTAGTACCAAATAATATTGATAGGTTAGGCAATATTATGAACAATACGAATAACCCGACTTGTAATTAAGCTGGTAGTTATCAAAAGGGGCCCTACAAATTTCTCAGTTCTCTATTTTACATAATTTTTTGCATAAATTCCGAGGCTATTATGTAAAAATGCCTGATCAAAAAGAAGAAAAATGGTAGTTTTTGGCAAACAATTGTTTACATCAAACTTACACTGCTGGAATACAAAACATTATCGTACTTATATTTATTCGATAATGATAGTCATCGTGAAATTTTCAAAGATCTAATAAAAAAATGATCTACCGCTAAACGATACATGAGTGGCAATTGCAATTACTTAAACATAACGCTTAATTGAGTTCACGAAGTGGAACTTTTTAATAATTTGAGATTTTTTCTTTGTTTAATCAATAATGTAATCGGCCCCATCAAATTTGAATCGTTGTAAATGTAAATAGACATAATTTTCTGTATATTAACGATGAATTGCAAATTACAGTTTTCACCAAATTTTTGTCTATTATACTAACAAAAAAAAAAAAATTATTACTGAACAATGGTATTATCTAAAGACTATATAAAAAAATTGTGTTCTTTGAATATGAATTGAGAAAACAAATTGATTATTCAAATTGTAAAATAAACGTTTTATGTCGACTAATTATTCAAATAATTTTAATAGATTACAAAATACATAATAATAATAATAATTGTTCCTTTTACAGAACAAATTTGTAGAAAAGAAAAAAAACAATGTTTATCGATGAATGTCACAGTGTTATATATCACAAATAGATATGAATGATAATATTAAAAAGGATTAAAAATGTTTAAAAAAAGCAAAAGATTCACTACCTCGGTTGGTTAATTGATTACTGTACAGGTCATATGGCGCAAAAAAAAAAAAAACATTTCACTTTCATTTGAATTACTGTTGAGATTCTTGTAAATATATTCTGTGAGGTTCTTGGAAAAAAAGAAAAATGATCTACAAATCTTTTGGACCCCTGAAACTGTATATAGGTCGCACGTAGAACTTGCTCTTTTGTAATTAAACGTAAAAAAAAAAAATTAAAAAAACATTTTTAACGAAGAGTGTTCCGTCTGGAATATATTGCGTGACAAGAACAAGTTTCTTTAGAATAGTAAAGATGAGAAATTAATATTTTAATCATTTTTTCAAGCATTCTAAATTCAAACAACTGTAAACTTTTGTAAACTAGGAATTCTGTAAAAATTCAAAAGACTGTATCAATGAATGTCTGAATGTTTGGAGGCTTTTAACCTTATCTTTTTTTTTTCCTGTAATTTTTACTTTCATTTTTTTTTTCTTCTCCACAAATAGTTAATAAGACGCTACAAAAGAGCATCCTATTATAAGTAATGAATGTTAGTCCGCTAATCTTATAAGTGAATACAAAATAAAATAGAAGAAAAAAAATGTACACGAACTTTTTACTAATTTTTAAATATTTTTATTCTAGTTTGAAATTTGTTACGCAACGGGTAACATTACCTCAGTTTAAAATGGCCAACTATGATTTCCAGAAAAGGTACTTAAGATTCTTTTTTTTTAAATTAAGAATGGTAATGGTTGTGTGATTAAACAAACTTTGTGTTTACTTAACGTACTTTATTTATATAGATAAAAACTATACGAACAAGATGTGCTAAAGTGATTGGCTCCTAAAGAATGTGAGTAATATATTAATCAATCAATTCGTTAAATTACAAGTAGAAAAATATTGTAAGCGACTTAAATGTCACGAAAAAGCAATCGTTTACTTCTCATTTAATACTGATGGTTCTTTTTTTCCATTCAACTATATTATGATCAGTCTTTTTTTCCTTTGTTAGCCAATCGTTAAATATAAAACATTCGGGTACAGATTTTTGGTTTTCGTTATGATTTACAATGTTCTTTTTTTTGTTCTTTAAGAAATTACATTAATTAGTATATTAACATTAAATGTGAACGTTTCTCTCGTCTGTTTTGATCGAACATTAAAGCTTCACGATTTCAACACGTAATACGTCACTATGTGTAACTTCTAATATAAATTTTAAATTAAACTGCCTATACATCGAAGTTACATATAACATGGATATTCTATTCGCGTGTATATTTATGCAACTTAAGTCTATGAGTCAAAACGAACCGTATAAATTCTAAAATAGAGCAAAAATAAAAAAAAATGTGTAAAACTTAAAATAGTTTACAACCAAAACGAACAAAATAAAAGTGTTTCATATTAATAAATAACTAAACGATAAACAGATGATTATTACATACTGATTTGTTAGATCAAAGGGGTGAACATTTGTAAGTGCTTAGCTTTAATCAAAATAATAAATAGCTATTTTAATCGATTATTTTGGTCGATGTTAATAAGTTAATTAATGATTTAAATACATCGTAAAACATTAGGCACACCTTAAATGTGCAGCATTACCTATTAAGAAGTATACATATTCTTCCCTTGCGATGTTTCGTTACTTAAAAAACTATTGAAATCTCGCTTATTTAACTTATATTTTCCATTAACATACACGAACTTTTTTTAGTTTTGTTTATAACAAATTACTTAATTGATTGATCAGATTTTTAAATAAGCTAAAAGATAAATCAATCGCTTCTCTAGTTGATTAATTACAGGTTAGCAATAATTTTTAATAAAGTTATATGTGCTGACACATAAATTATTTATGACAGCACCAAAATTGTTTAAATTATACCATAAAGGGTAATGAAGAACTTAATAAACAATTTAAATTGTTTTAAAACTGATCAAATAATTAATTATAAAAATTTCAACAATCTTTTACTTTAAATCAAAATATGCGAGATTTCAAATGAAGAAAAGATAATTGCAATTGTAATTGCAATAATTACAATAGAACTCGATAAATCGACGCAATGCCATAAATTTATATAATTGTTTTCTCTTTTACTTTGACAAAGCTTGTAATTACTTTTGGAAGCTATTCTGCGTGAACGATAAAAAAGATTTGTCGTCGCAAAATTTTCTTCTTTTCTGTCAAATTGTTGAATCGTTCTATTTCATTGAAAAAATTAGAATTTTGGTCCCAACATAATTATTTCGCTAAAAGTCACAATATAATGTAACGTTATTTTAAAAAGCAATTAATACTGTTAAATTTCATACATTTATATATATATATATATACTTTTTCTGTTTTTTATTTTTCTTTGTTATATGCTTTTATTTCTAGGCTTCTGAATAATTTTGCAAAATGCAAAAATAATTCTCTTTTTTTTTCTGTTAATACTAAAATTATACAAATTGCACCTATATAAAAGAGCACAGTTATTTTAAATACAATTTGTAAAATGCTTAAAAATACTTTCATGTTTTTTTTTTTTGTATGCTAATGAAAATGCTAGTTTGTAAATTTGTTTTTCTTCATAGGATTATTAAGAAAAGAAAGATTCTTTGAATTTATGCACCTGGATAAAAATACCTGTTACGTTAACAAAATTTTAGCAAATTATAAAAATTGAATCAAAAACATACTAGAATAAAATATTTATCCAACTCTTCTACACATACTGAAACAGCAAACATTAATATAATTGTAACAAATTAAACAAAAGTTCAAACAATAGTTTTCCTCTTTAGTGAGTTCATCAGATTTTTGTTCAATCCTTTTTCAAACATTCTCATGCCCCATGGACTTAAAATTTCACATATAACATAGTCTAAGAAACAGAAGTTTGGTTTCAATCGTTTGGCAGATAATGGCAGTACATTGAATTATATTCTCCAAATACTCTGATTTCTTATCAAGCTAGACTGCAGATGAATATCGTTTAATCTATGGCCAAGTTCTAAGTAAATGGTCTTGCGACGACTCTAGAATTATTCGCTTAATGAATGCACGACGAACAATATTTTATAATGCCTCCTAATGGGTGTTGAATCAGTGCGCTGCGGTTTCGCTGGAAGTAGAAATTAATTAAATCTTCTATGACCAACACATAGCCTCTAATTGTTTACATTGAATGCCGTTCGTGGCGAAGCGAAAGGTGCACAATTTATGTTTTCTAAAATAAGGAATTTTAATAATATTATTCATATTATTTTTGTTAATAGACCTTTAATACAAGACCCTCTGTTTATGAATAATTTACATGGACAAAACAGATGCCATTAACTTTTGTTTCTATTAGTCTGTTACATGAAAATTTGTAATTATTAATGTAAAGTAACTAGTCATTAGAGTAAATTTTTTGCTGTGTTCATGACATCTTAATTGCGTTGGATAACAAAAGATAGCAGAAAAATGTATGTAATTTCAAGTAAATTACACAAATACAGAATGCTATTATGTTTGAAGGATGAATTAAAGTCCAGATTATAGAAAGCATCAGATTAAAAATTAAGTTCATAAAGAATCATACAGCGTTGGTGTTAATTGAACACAGTTGTTTATTAATAGCATTGAATTTGATATCAATGCAGAAAACATACGGCAAACATACATCCAACTGTCTTCAAACTTTGTTTTTTTTTTTAATATACAGCTGTGCAATTATATCAGACTGTTATATTCACTGCTTATAATAATAAATAATTTATTGTGTCAACATCATGTAAACTTTATATGAACAATGAAACACCTTATTATTTCTTATATAAACAGAGATTCTCTTAACTTTTCTTTTTTCTGTGACAATCATTTATCTTCCTGTTTTAGATACAATGATTTAATCAAGTAAGAGACAATGGTATTGTAAGAAAGATTTAAATGTCTGCCGTACACGGTCTATATAATAAACTTTTAATGAAATCAATGAAAGACAGATTACTTAATAGAAATTAAAGAGAAATTAGCAAACGTGTGATAAATAATATATTTTGTTTGGTGATTAAACCATGGTACCTTTTCAATATATTATTCTTTTGTTTAATTAAACATTATATTATCTTTGTTTGGTATTCTTTCATATTTTGTTCGCAATTTAAAAAGATAACAGATTAAAAAAATACCATACAAAGGGAAAAAATTATGTTATTACATTATTTTTAATAGAGTTATAAAAAAAAGCTTAAATTCACCATAGAAAGTTAAAAAAATGTTTGCTTAATACTTTAATAAACTATGGTAATTTTTTAATGTAAAAATTAATTTAAATATTAAATACTACGCGTAAATATTCAGGATTACGTTTCATAATAAAATTACGTGGGTGTAACTACTAACGAAAAGCATATTAAATATTCATGTATCTAACTTTTAGGTCTTCACGTACATTTTCCTTTTGGTTTACAGTTTCGAAATTTCTGCATGCAGTTTTTTATAAGCAAAGTATAACAAATTTGTTTCCCGCACTGACGTAGAATAAGTAATCAGTCTTTAAAAAACAGTCATAAGGACATCTTACTGCACAAAATGGTTTGTTTCAATTGATATGAAAATCGTGATAACCGAAACGAAATAATATACATAAAACTTAAGGTGAAAATCATGATACTACTATCATTATTACTATTATCGATATAATATTAATAATAACAGTAATGATGGTAGTAGAAGCAGTAATAGCAGCGGTAGTAACAGTAATAGCAACATTAATAATAGTAATAATAATAAAATTAAAATGTGATTATTTACACATACGTAATAAAATATAAAATGTTTTTAATTGTATTGATAATATTATCAACAAAGATGTAGTATTAACCGATAATTTTATACAAAAGTAAATTTTTGTATGTTGTTTTGTGCAGCATGATAAAAAGATTCCATAATGTGCAATTTGTGCAATACCTTGTTACTTAAAGAAGAAACATAGGAAGAGTTGATGCATGAATATGTGAAAGTGAAAATAAAAAGAGCATATTTTCGAATCTGAGTGCAATTTTTAAACATTAAAATTGTAGATATCTGTCTGCTTACACAGTCTCGTATTCGCGACGGATTGAACGTGCTAAGCAGCAAGCAAAGATTACCCCAATTAACTGAAATGAAAAAGTTTTCATTATTGCATTGTATCATGTATTAGTAAAACTGTTGATATAATATTTCTATTATTACGAAATATATATAATAGAAATTTTTAAAATTACCTGGATAATAGCAATGCCAATACCAACACCACCCAAAATTAAAGCATTATCTTCAATAGCAGACTGCAGATTGTTCATGCAGCTATCTCTGTACACGTAAATTGAATTCGAGTCACATTTATTTCCTTCTGGAACCTCTTTGCAGCATGAATCTGGTACCAGATTATCTGAGAATCCAACACGTGCCCAATCAGTTGCATCAGTCATTCCACAACATTTTAACTGAAATTGAACAATTTATATGATAAATAAAACATTTAAACACCACATCTTCTATGTTATTATGTACACTTACATCATGCTGCATGATATCCCAAGATTTACGGATATCACTATTAGTTGAATACTCTCCCATAGTGGTATTTAATCGACTTTCTACCATTGTACGAACTTCTCCTCGCATCATATGTCCAGCAATACCAGCCCCAAGTTCCATTGCAAAGATTAAAAGAAGCAGTACAGAGAACTACATGGAAAATAAATAAATGTAATTTCTGTTTGAAATATCAAATTTTCAAATATTAATTGACCATTACCGTTATTATCATGCAATGGTTCTCTTTAACAGCACCGCAGCAACCAAAGAATGATACAACAAATACAACAACACCTACTACAATCATTAATACCGGTGCTGCAAAGAACCAACTGTCCATAAAATTATTGTAACCACTGTAAACGACCAGAATCACAGTGCCAACTGCAATAAATACGATTCCAGTGATCTGCAACAAAAAAATTAAACAATAATTCGTACATGTAAGATCGTAAACGCGCGGATTTTCGAACTCGCGGGATCTTCCGGTTCTTACATGAACCGGTCTTGCATATTACATATTTCGGTCTTGTTCTATTAGTTTCTTATTCAAATACCGCAATTTTTCTTTTTTTATAGTCCATTTTGTAGTACACGATCTTGTATCGTTATTCATTACATGATTTTTAATAAAAGTCCAGTTTGGATATCGAAGAAGCTGGTTCCCCGATCGAACGATAATCAATAGTGGGATTATAATGTTTTTGCATAAATAGCCCATTCTTCGACAGAAGATAATAAATGATCTAATATTAACTTATTTTTATGCCAAATAAGGAGCGATGGACATGCAACCATTCTCTGGCGTATTAGATCGTCCGTGGGCTCGTACGGTAACCGTCGTCCCACTCTGTATGCCTTTCTAAGATTGTCAATACAACTGAGGGTAGTCAAACTGCGGCTTCCATGTACTTATGATCTATCACAATCTTTATTACATAAAATTCGATGTAAGAAATGCATCAGTAAACGAAAAGTGAATCGACGCGTAGCGTCGCTCGTATTTCTGCAGATGCGGGAGAATCTGATGTTCGGAACAAGTCGCAACAAGTCGGATCCAGTAGGTTCTCGAAGGTATCGCGCGAAAATTCGGGATGTCAACTCAATAACGGACTGTCTCAAAAAAATATATATAAATATATGTCATTCTTATAGGCTCTATGGTATAGAATAAAAAATGCGACTTGACATCGTAACAAAATTTGACCACCACGTTGTGCGTTGTACGTTTCCGTATGGTTTCTTTGCACACGTTGATTTCTTTTCTCAACAGCATTCTTTAATTTATCGTTGCCCACGAAGCTTGATTGCCTTTACCATGAATCATCGACAGGACTCGTCGCGAACCATCAATTTTTAAGACGTTTTGTGCCATTCGTTCATTTACGTTTGTAAGTATACAGCGTTATTTTCAAAAGCCCTATAACTTTTTTCAGCAGCTTCTGGGAACTTTAGTATCGAGTTTACTCTCGAACGGTAAACACGGATGAATGATATTTTTCGATCAATATTTTAAAGTGAGTTTGGAGATAATAATTTGCCCCATGAGTTGACTCATTCACCACTTTCCTTGTTTTTATAATCGTCACAGAAAACAAAACGGCAAAGTGATCGTGCATATAAAATTAAACATTTCTGAGGTACTTATTACTTAATTCAGTAAAACCAAAAATCTCAATGTTTTAATTTACTCAAGTTTTATAAATATATAATATATTCACAAACTTGCTTTTATTAATATAAACAATACATTTAATTCAATTACAATTCAGGTACATAAAAGTATATTCATAACAGTAAAAGTATAATTGAAAATGACATTTAATTGAATCAACTAGTTTTCACTTTTAAGTGGAACAATACTTGTATTACACAATTATGATAACGTTAATCCATTGAAGTAAAAACACCGATCAAACGTTTAATTAAATATATTTTATTAATTTTACTAGCTGTATTCGTTTCGAATAGCAATCAGTGCACTTATAATAAATCCAAAATAAAAACAGCAACATGAAACAAAATAAAAATCCATAGAAGAAGGTACAAATGGTAAATACAACATGGAGAACTCACCGCGAATATCAAGTTGAAGAGAAACGTTAGATATTTGACGCAAGCCATTCCGCCAGACACCATTTTGCCAAGTTCACTATTAACTGTCGTTGAAAAATATGTGATTGACCACAAGACTTGTTAATATTAGTACAAGAAAACAAAACGAGAGTTGCTGTGCGTCGTTTTATAGATATTACGTTGAAGTTATGTATAGCAGGTCAGACACCACGACAGCTCACTGAGGAATAGTCGTATTTTCATCAGTCCATCCTGGCTGACTTGGGTGCGTGCGCACCTTCCCAATAATTTACTCAGAATCGACTACGTTTATTACAAAACCATACCTTTCCAATTTTAACTTTCTTTAATATTTCAATCTACGGGTACATAAAATCAATTGTTAAGTAGTATAATCTTTATTGTATATAATTCGTCTTATACATTTTAACATTTTGTTATTATTACACGTGATTTTTTAAATCGAATGTTGCGTTGGATATTTACATGTTACGTGTTAATTACTTTTTAATTTTTACCTTCTAATTACCATTCGAAAGAAAATGATGGTCGTTGTAGAAAAGTAATAATACGGCCCTGCGCGAACACAATGCAACATCGTTCATTGACACTATACCTTTTGCATTATAGCGAATAACGGTGCAATTTTATTATCGATTACTATATTTACATTATAATATTTATAAAACTTTATTATCACTTGTAATCCATATTATCCAAATGTTTAACATTTCATACGTTTTCAATTTTTCTAATAAGTAAACTTTAAATTTGATAAACTTTTATTTTTCAATTGAAAACACCTGTTGAACAATTTCCTTTTATGATGTAGCTATTCCCTCGTATGTTTGGTTTTAGTAACATATTAAATAATTAATGTTTTAATCCCAAACCAGAGCGTAGAAATATATAAAAGATTCTAACAGTTGTAATGCAATGCATGTTGGTAGTTGGTTCTGTCCTTATAATCTCTTAACATTGATTCCTTGCATTATAATAGGGACGATGCATTGCATGTCACCTGTTCTAGTTCAATACAACGTTTATCTTACGATCATTACAGGAGACATAAGCATTTAAATTACCATTAAAATAAAAGGAATTATTACTATTTCATGATCTTTTCAAATTCGAAATGAAATAGGATACCTAGTAAAAAATAGTATGTTGGCACATCATGTTATAGTTCTTTAAACAAGTAACTTTGGCCTTACTTTTACAATTCGAATTTCTCTTACATAATTATAATCTCACCGATTGAAAGTTTTTTTCAATTAGGATGAATGAATAAGGTCAAAATAATGGTAATAAAAAAGAAAAAAAAAAAGAAAAACCTGCGGTTGGTAACCTTTTAAGTTTCGTAACCTTGGTTAAGAGCATTACAGCTGCGCATGCGTCTGAACTCGCAGCCACGCGATAACAGTCTAAAAGTCGTGAATTGTCGGTATAATGTTCTTGACCGGTTTGTGCGCCTTTTTTTAATATTAAAAAGCCGAGAAAATACGTAAAGTTTTTATAACTTTATCTTCTACGAATAAATAATATTTTACTTTATTAGTGATAAAACAATGGTTAACACTATGAAATTATCCATTGGTTCACGATGTGTCAAATATCTTATGTTTGTCTTCAATCTGCTCTTCGTCGTAAGTTTCTTCTCCTTTATTATCTTAACCTTATATATGACATTTAGACGCAATTAACATATTTACCGAATACAGTTATTTAACAAATTTTTAACATATTTTACAAAATTTAACATTACATACGCATTGATACTTGATAAATTATCGACTATAAATGTTTCCTGAAAGAGTGTTTAAGAATGTTTTTCATATTTGAAACGTTTTTATATAATTTAAAAAAATTGTAGATTCATTTTAATCATTCTACATATTTTACTTTCTTTAGATAGATTTGTTAACTTTTATGTACATTTTGCTAACCTCTGCACCATCTCAATATTGATACAGATATCGATTTTGATCCTTACGGGATGCTGCGATAATAATTTATATGTAATTTATATTTAAATTTCAACTAAAATAATGTAAAATTAATAGTGAATAATCCTTAGTCACAGGAAAATACTCTGTTGTCCCCTTGGATCATTTTATGCGTCATACAATATTCGATACATCGATGAGCGTTATATGCATATGTATATATTTGCGTCTTATTTTTATGTTCTTATAATTAAGAAGAAACTTTCCTGTGGTAAACACGTCATAAATATGCAACAACTATTTTTCTTTGTTATAAATGTTCCTGTATCTATTAAAAAATTTGACGAAATTTATAAACGTAAAAATACGTATGCATATATAAATGGTTGATTTTTTTTATCACGTTTATTTGAGTTAAATTCATTGATACTGTATCCCCTCGTACAGTATACAAAGATAACGATATGATAGAATAAAAAGGGAAAATGAAAATTTCCATATGCATAGAAATATTTATCACATATTTTCATTAAAAATTGTTTGAAACAAAAAGAAGTTGATAAGAAATTTTTATAGTTATTAACCTATTAAACATAAAATTAGTCTTTTTTTTAATACAATGAGTCCTAATTCCTAAATAAATTACATATTAAGTATAAATATGTTTATGTCTTTAAGTATGAAAATAATCTTTGCAAATTATTAAAAAAAAAAAAATTCGCTGCGGACAGGATTCGAACCTGCGCGGGTAGAACCCAATGGATTTCAAGTCCATCTCCTTAACCGCTCGGACACCGCAGCAGCTGAAAACACGTCTCTTTTAAAGAATATATATCCTTGTGTAATTGAAACTTGAACAAAATAACATTTGTAAATTATATTTTATCATTAATTCAGCTATTTTTCTCAGTTAATAATGATCATTTATAAGAATGAACGTAATAAAATTTGTAAAAAATCAATACTTAGTGCATACCATTACGTTTTACGAATGTTTGATAATTTAAATTAATTAGTTTAAAGATAATTATAATCTTTAAATAAAATTGTTCGAAGTATTTGTGTTATCTAAACCCATGGCTTCGTTGTAGCCTCGTTTCTCCCATCGGTCGGTAATTGAATATAAAAAACACTTAATCTTATTTTCCATCGATCCAGTTTCCCCATATAAACTGGGACGGTTAATTCTATTCCATTAGCATGTTAAAATAGAACGTCTGGCCGAACGTTCTATTTATACGAATATTAATTACCATAAAATTTTTTTATTTTCAGATAACGGGCATAATTCTTTTATCTATCGGCGTCGTGATTCATGGAGTCTATCATAGTTATCAGCATTTCCTGGATAATAAATTCCTGTCGGTTCCTTCGTTACTCATCGCAATCGGAGCAATTATCTTTTTCATCGCCTTTTTCGGATGTTGCGGCGCCATTCGTGAAAACTATTGCATGATCGTCACGGTAATTATTAATTATCTTTTTCAATGTTACAAACTCACTATAGTATCCAAATTGAAATTAAAATTTAACTAATTAACTACCGTCAATAACTTCGTAATTGATGGTTTGGACCAAAATTGAAAAAGAAATTTTTAATTTTAAATTCCACCCTTTTTCACCCTTTAGAATATTAATTAAGAGACACCCTGCATGGAAAGGTCTGGATACTACATAATGAAGAGGACTTTTTTCGACCCCCTATTTCAAAAAAAGCAATGTGTAATACTCTGTGTATCCTTCTAACATTTATTAATAATTTTTTTTCTTTGTTTCTAGTTTACGTCGTTATTGGTCATCGTTTTTATTTTGGAACTCTCAGGCGGTATTGCTGGATACGTTCTGCGTGTTAGAGCGTCGAATATCATCGAGGATAAAATGATAGACACGATGAAGATGTACAGGAACAACTCAGAAATAATGTTCGTCTGGGACAAAGTTCAACACGATGTACAGTTCCTTGTTTTTACAAAATTCTTTACGTTTATAAATCTTTAAGTAGTAAAATGGAATATGTTGTTGCGACAGTCAATGTGTAAAAAAAATAAATAAGCGGTAGGATTAATGACTGGTCACTATAAATTTAAAATAAAATATTGTTTCAGTTTCATTGCTGTGGAACAAACAGTCCGTCCGAATGGATAAGCAACAGTTCGAACACGTCGCTGATCCCTGCGTCGTGCTGTGACAATCCAACAGGATTAACCGACGTAAATTGCACCTTAACCTCGGAGACTGTACATCACGAGGGTTGCTACAATAAGTTCCTTACTTTCATTAAATCGCATGCCCTGCAACTGGGAGGTGTTGGTATTGGTATTGCTTTCGTTCAGGTAATTAAAATACAGAAGGTGTTCCAATAAATTTGTAACATTTTATTTATTTTTCATTTTTATTTTATTTATTTTTCAGGCAATAGGTATTTGGTTTTCAGTTTATCTGGCACGATCGATCAGGAACAGTTACGAAAGCGTTTGAAATGTTTAAAAAAACTGTTAAGGTCGACTGTTCACGTGATAAGTACCCTTAATTGAAACGTAACCGTAAGCGAACGCGTCGGTGAAAAGTGCAATTCATAATAAGAAATCAAATATTTCATATGTTGAAAGTTTTACTGTTAAGTAATCGTGACTTTATATACAACGTATATTATATAAACGTCTCGAAAGAATTGAATTAGTGAACAAAGGAAGACATACTGTATACAATAATCTTTCTGTACAATAAAAATATTAAGATTTTCTGTTGTACCAATCAATTATAAAACAAACTTCTTATTTAGTTTGATTGGTTTGATTGGTTTGATTGGTTTGATTGGTTTGATTGGTTTGATTAATAGTTAAGTAAGACTTCTGATTTAATTATTTTGTAAATTTTCTTTTATTAATCATTATTTGTCAGTTACACTTTGTATACTTTATTTATAGATTTTCATTCGACTTTAACGTGGACGATTCCTTGTGAAAACTTAAGCATAGCATACAAAAATATTTGAAAAAGTATTTTGTCTTCTGCTGAAAACCGTACATTTTCGAGTTAGGCCACTACGACCGTAAATGTGCATTATATGATATTGAACACAGTTTTAACGAGGTAAGCGATCCTACTTTTAAATAAAGTTTAGTACGTGTGTGTGTGTGGCTCGTAATACTTTTCCGTGTATGAATAATGAACGTGTGCTGAATTACCTACACCACTATACGCATGAGTCATATGCTGTTTTCACGCATGAGCTTAGAAACCGGTCGATGTCCAACGTCTGATCACTTCGAAACCCTTCACTGTAAATAGATCATTGCTTAAACAACTGATACGATTGTTTAAAACTGAGCTGCTTAGGGATTTAAGCGTATAGTGATCGTTTATACTTAATCTTCTTTTCTCGTCAGATATTATAACTTCAAACATTTCATATCTCTATTTCTACACATTGAATACCTTCAAGTTTCAACCAAAAATTAATTATCTTGTCAGAATCGAATTGAAAATTCTGCAATTAACAGTTGTGGATCAAATTGAATAAAAAACAATTTGTAATAGCATCACACCTTTTAGGAGATATGATTTGTAATTAAAAGTATGAATTACAGTAATTATCATCATACATCTTTAGATACGAATGTTTTAATAATAAAACAGTAGTCCAGTTTAATTTAAATCAATTGAAAATGTAATTATTAAAAAATGCATACTATTTAGTATGAATAAGAATATACAAAAATGATCAGTAGCCAAAAATAGGAGTAAATTATCGAACTGATCGAAATATTGTTTTCGTTCCAGCGTGTACGTCGCAATAATCAATCCGATAAAACGCATAATTTAAAATCTTTCTGCGTCCTGTTCGTTTTATTTGAAATATTACTATGTAGCGTGATTTACGAACGCGTAATAAAAGAAAACGAAACGTACGAGAGAGAATAGGAGAAAAAAAAGGTGAGAACATTTGTGAAAACATATAACCATGTAGCGCTACGTGTGTCGTCGGTACGTACACGTTTTTATCAGTAGATAATGCGATACATCGAATCGAGTTTAGGTGTTTTCCACGTTCAGTTGGTTCTTCCTCGTTGCTCGAGAGAGAGAAGGAGCAGTGGTGTTCCCGCAGTGCACCTGCGTGTAAAAAAGGACTCCCGGAGAACGTGCACCAAAATGGCCGCCACACATCTCGATGTCGGTCTACGCTGCATCAAGTATCTGCTTTGCGCGGTTAACTCCCTTTTTGTGGTCTGTAACCACATTATTTTATCTTCTTTTTTTTCTCTCTCTCTCTCTCTCTCTACGTGTCCTTTGAACGTTACCAACGTTATGTCATTTTCACAACGTGCACGGTCGGCTTCTGTCCAGTCGATTAACCAAACAACCGTTCGTTTCATTGTATTGATTGCCCACCTGCTACGTTAAAACGCTACGATCAGTCGCGTTGCTTCGTTCTTTACCTGTCTCTTTTTTATTTATCAGTAATTTACTAGTTTTTCTATTTTTTTCATTCAATAGGTTATATAAACTGTTTATTACTTGCATTTTAGAAAAATTATCGAGAGTATTTCGTCATGTGATTGAGTCACTGAATATCGATATTTTACCTTGCGATCGAGGGTAACCTCGAGATTCCATATACGTTCGCGAGATTCCAAGCAATGATCGAGTTTTTTCGAATGTTCTTTGAATTATTCCTTTTAATTAACATTTCTTCGGGTATTCATTTTTTATTTCATTTAAACGCGCGTATAACTTTTACTCGATGTGTACTTACACCCGAATAAATAGAAAGATAGTAAGAAAAGAACTATTTATTACTATTTACGTTTACATATCTTCTTCTTATCGCATACAAGGTAATATCATTGCGCAATTATTAAATTATCGTGACAAAAAAATCGAACGAAAATATATCAATTTGAAAGATCGGGTATTACGGACACAGATCGCTCACGTTATACGTGTTGCTGAAGTAGTTATAGCAGGAAAAACGGTTAGATACACGTTAATCTCTATGCGAATATAAAACAAGGAACGACGAATGCAACCGAGGCTGACCACTACTATAATTACCAACCACGTCGATTTTTCCTCGCGAGAATAACTATATCTCGGCCCTGAGATTCAGGGAGTTAGGTCAACCCTCTGTGATCGCAGTTACGCGTCGCTATTCGAACCAGCAACAGAATCGATATATAGATTGGGTGAGGTCGACCCCGATGAATTAAATATTATAGTAAAGAAGCTTTACACCGGCTATCGATGTCTTCTCCCTTCTCGTTCCCCTTTTTACTATTGTTTCTATTCCCCCTGATGATACGAATTTAACCTGTAACATTTAAATATAATCAAACGATAAACGATTATCGAAATATCAAATACGTATGTGGATATATAAATAATTTTTACAAAGTTATAAATGTTATCACGTTACGCTACGATACAATAACCGTGATAACAGTCTTTATGGCTTGTTAACAATGAATTTATCGAAATGAATTCATCGTTTCTTTGATGCATGAAAATTCTTGTGATACCGCGATCGGTATCAACTTTGGAAACCGTTACCTTGCGAACGTAAATGGTTCGTGTCTTATCAGTTCAGATAAACCCTTATAATCTCTGATACTGATAACGAGATTCCATTGTCTTTCTCTTGCAGATATTTCTGTACGGAATAAAAGAAAATTGGTTTTTAAACGATGTGGGTTCGACAACCCCCGTTTCAGGGAGCTGCGGTGTCGTTTGAAAACGACAAATAAACGACTTAAATTTATTCATTACTGAATATATATCAATTGAATTTTATCTTAAGTTTGATTTTGAATAAATGAAATATTTAATTACTTTTGTCTACATTGATTTATTAATTTTAATTAAATTTTTATTTGTTTACAGTTGACAGGGATTATGATAATATCTGTTGGAACAACAATTTATGCAGTTTACGAAGATTTCTCCCATTTCCTTGACCCCAGTTACTTTTCTCCAGCAACTTTGTTAATTGTTGTTGGAATTCTTGTTTTCGTGATAGCTTTTCTAGGATGTTGTGGAGCTCTTAAAGAAAGTACTTGCATGGTTCTTGTGGTAAGCATTTATTCATTATGCTTTATTTTGTTTGAAATCAAATTTTATAAGTAAAAAACATTATATTTACAGTTTGCAGTATCATTGTCAATTGTTCTTATATTGGAATTAGCTGCTGCAATTGCAGCTTATGCACTTCAAGATGGAATAAAGAACCTTCTTGCTGAAAAAATTAATGCTACCATGCATCAATATGAAACAAATGAGGAAGCTAAATATGCTATTGATTGTCTACAATCGAAGGTAATATTTGCATTATCAACTGATCTGCCATAGTAGGGAAATGGATAAGATTACTTTATATCAAAAATGATAAAATTCTATATCTCTTAGTAGAATTACAACTTCTTTATTTTTATACATTGTTCATTTAAATTATTAAATCATTCTTTAACAGCTTTATTGCTGTGGATATGATGGATACAAGGATTGGGAAAGTATTATGAATGAAAATCTCCCAACATCTTGTCGAACATGGATCATTAATGAAAACATTACATACACTTCTGACAACTTTAATAATGCAGGGGCTATTCATACAACTGGATGCATCAAAAACCTTTCAGTTATCATTCATAGGAGTGCATTGTATATTAGTACTGGAGCTGTGGCCATTGCATTTATTCAGGTTTATATTTATTTTATTTATCCTTATTACAAAACTTATAGTATCCCTTTATTCTAATATTTTATTTTGCCTTTATTTTCAGTTGACTGGAATAATGTTTGCATGTATGTTAGGCCGAGCAATTAGAAGACAGAAAACAGAAAGAGAAAGACGTAAATGGGAATTAAGGGAAAGTTTAGTGAATGGTTATCAACCATTGGGAAAATCTGATCCCTTTACCACCTTTCCAGTTGTCTACATGACCTCCTCTGAACCTTTAAAAAACCTTTAATATTCTTCTTTCTGGTATCAATTTGTAATTAACAATTTCTTAAAAACATTTTGTTTCTATAATAGTATTTTTTATTATTTCTGAAACGTTTATTGGTTTCATTCATTAATACTAATGGAAATTACTAGTTCTGTCTTATAACAGTAGTATTATTTACCTATTACATCTTTTAACTTTTAAATTATTTTTGTTTTATACTTGAAATTCACATCTGAAGATTTTCTCTGCATCTGATACTACTCGTTATAGTTTTATAGTTATAAATAATTATTCTTTTACTTTGAATTCTTTGTAATAACTTTAACTTATACCATGTTGTATTTATATAGAATTGCAATTGTAGGTAACATGTATAAAATTTACAACTGTATTTGTTATTACAACATTTTTAATAAATTATGAATTAATTTGTTACAATTTATTAACATAATTGAGTAGTTCCCATTAAAATGGACACGTGATTGTACTCTAAAATATAACAGCTAAACAATGCCCTAAAACTGACATAATTCAAGCTTATTTTTGCTACTAATTATGTAGAATAAACTCATAATGATGTATATCATTTATGAGTATCTATAATTAAATTTTAGAAGCAGAAATGGATTAAATAATCATTACTTAAGCATGCATCGAAATATGTCTTACAAGGCAAGTGTACAGGGCGCAGATTTATATTGATTTATGTAATTAAATGATGTCCTACGGTCACCAAATTTGAACCAGAGGAAGGGGAAACATTATATTATCATAAAATTATCAATTTATCACCGTACAAGCTTTATTTTTTATTATTTTTACAATTTTCTAAAAAATTATATTTTTTACCCCTGGCGCCATCTCCGAACAAAGTGCTGAAACTGATCAACAATTACCGACTGAGAAATCCGAAACATCGTTAAAAATGGCGGGCTTTTTAAAATGAACAAAGTACCATTTCGATATTTCTTAATTAAATTCCTTAGAAAGGTTTATTTATTCAATTCCTGCTTGATTATGAAACACAAAGAACTCGTGTATAATTTCTAACAGTTTAAATAAAAGAAAAACCTTCATTTATATTCTTTTTTCATTAATGTAACTTTTAAAATTGCATAATAAACGTTTCAAAGTTAATAACATGGATATCATTCCAATTTTATCATTTTCAATGCTTTCAGTACGATTATCTTAAGCATTTTATTGATTTAAGATGTTTTTTAAGCTGTAAAAGATTAAAAATGTTGAGGAGTACTCTGCTACCATTAGAAGTGCTCAATAATCGCTTCTGTAGTCCTCAAATGAAGGTTTTTCGTTTATCTAATCTATTAGAAATTATACACGAGTTCTCCCAGTCTCATAATCAAGTAGGAATTGAATAAATAAACCTTTCTAAGGAATTTAATTAAGAAAATTCCAAAATGGTACATTTCTCATTTAAAAAGCCCGCCATTTCTAACGATGTTTCGGATTTCTCAGTCGGTAATTGTTGATCAGTTTCAGCACTTTGTTCGGAGATGGCGCCAGGGGTAAAAAAAGAAAGTCGGTAAAAAATATTTTATTAAAAATCTGCCTTTTAACGCCGCTGAGTAAGATATTTTGTTGTTATAAATGTCTCTATAACGTTTTTATATCAAGAAATTTAAGTATTATTTAAAAAAGTGATGAAAATCTTGTCACCCTTTTTGTCACTTTCTACTTTATCGACTTAGATTGGTTGTTATAATTGCGAAACCTTAATGCCCATTTTAATTAATTGTATCAGGAGAATGTAGAATAAAATTATATTTATTAAAAATTAAACACTTGTTCGAAAAATTATTTATTCTGCTGCTTTACATTGTGCTAATATACATCTTCTATTCACACACATAAACATTATAAATATAAATATTATTAATATTCATACTTATACATATTTGAGTGTGTACATTTATATACAAAGAATATATTAAAAATGCAACTTAATTTAACATAACATTTTATATGAAAAGAAAAAAAAACTATATATAATATTCTACAAATATTCAAACGATATAAATGAATAAATTTAAATCACATTTCTTGTAGGGTCATAAATAATTTATATGCGTGTTTGTTGCGCATTTGAAGTTATCAGCGATCATCATCACAGCGTACTTGTTTACCTAATTACGTTAGATGCAAGTACAACAATTACGTATAACATTGGTGTCATTAAGTACACTTAATTTTCATTAATAATTATAACTTTTAATCATATTTCATAATTAATACTCACATTATTTTTATCAGGATATTTTACATGTTTTATATTTTACATTTCCGTGTGGCTCCGCTGTTCTGCGCGCGAATTAAAACTTTTCAAGCTTGGTTTCAACACCGAAAACATTTTCTCCGTTGCAGTTGGATGAATACTCATTTGTAATTCCGTTAAAGATTCTTCTGTCTTCATAATTAAATGCAATCATTTGAACAACCAATATAACAAAAGTATGATAATTTTATCAAGATAAAAAATTCATTTCTTACTTGTCTAAGTAATTGTGCAGCAGTATGAAGTACTCTTTGCCATTTTCTCATCTCTACATTATGCAAACTTTCTTGTTGCTGTAACAACTGGATCCAATCCTCTTCAGTCTTTGGTGTATTTCTAAAAATTGAACAAATTAAACAACTGCACACGGTAAACGTATATCTAATACATACTTTAATACGTGCAAATCCATGATCGTGTAAGCTGCGGCTTCTTCCAAACCCCACAGTTTGTAGTACAACAGACCATTGATCACCATCAGGCATAAGACAGCGATTAAAAGCATGGAACTGATTATCATATTAGAATCGCCTCGAGCGCCAGAACCTGTACATTAAAAAGAGCAATGTAGAAGTTATCGACACTCTTAAGACTGTCATCAAAGTATTAAGTTATAATTATCAACAAATTGCGATACGTGTATATTATAGCGGAATGTTGTACCATTAATTTCATACCAGTATTATCGTTAACGTGTGGCAGATTCAGAGAGTTCTGTAAATTCGGAGACGTGTGATCCACGGGATGAGTTTGCAAAACAATACCGGGACCGGTGGCGCGACGTCTTCTTCGCGCCTTCCTCTTTACCCCTCCGCTTCCGCTGCTCTCCTCACACTCGATGGTCAACGCTTTTATCAAACTCGTAAAATACTCGTCCAATCCAGCCCAACAATTTTTCTCGATAACACCTGTGTTTTTTAAATTATTTGAATTTAAATGTATTCTGAAAACTTTTTTTAATCTTCAACAGGGAAGACATTATATGTTTTCAGGCTGTCATTCGTTCAATCGATACTACTGTAAATTATAGCCACACTGCGTATGTACAAAAAAGAAAATATATATGTATAATATATAAGATGTCTTTATTATCACTTTATTTAATAATTGTAATGTCTATGAGTAATTTATTAAGCAACTTTACCGTGTTTATATACGTTACTCGATGTACGTTACATAAATGTAACGTTTGGTATTAACTGTGACTTTATGTAACCGCAGTGTGTCTTGGAATATGGAGGCCCGACTGTACCTCGAATATTTACCTTTCACCAAGCCCCATACACTTTTCTTGTATTTTATTTGAGCGTATATTGAAATACTAGTCTCGTTTTCGGAAATACTGGTCATACAGTAATGAACGAACACAGAAAAGGAATCTGCATACGGAATTCCAGCGTTCACGCTTTCTACGTCGATGCTATATAAATGACCTGGTCTGCTACAGGGTAACATTATCTAAAAATATGAAATTTCCAATGAAATAAAAATTCTTTGGATGATTAATGAAACATTAAAAAAAAAAAATAAAAAAAATAACCTGGGTTTCTGAAATGTGACAATTCCTTGGTCCAATGGGCTGAGAGAGTGCCATGGTGAATGATAAATTTCTAACTTTCTGACCTGTCTGCTCGTTCTGCGTCCATGCTGATTGTACTAAATCTTAATTAATAATCAAATTATAAAATAACGTTGTACATTTAATGGATCATTTTTTTTTCTTGATTTATATATTCAAAAATATGAATTGTCGTTCTTACCAGTAGTTTTGCGAGCAGTTTGAAAATCTAAGAAGAACTTTGAATTTGTAAACAACAAGGTAAATAACTGATCGATATGAACTGGAAATATAGCCTTGCTTATTTGACGACCTTCGTGCAACGAAGAGCACACTATATTACCTCGAACGCTCGATTTCACTGTAAGTACAACGTTATAAACTGTAAAATATATCATGATAAATACAGAGGCAGAATGTTCAAACTGATGCTTATATAAATAATAATGGAGATTTTCAAGAAATGTTTTTATAAAATATAAATGGTTACATGTCGCATATTTTCAAAGGAATACAGGAACAAAGTAAAATAATGTTTGATACGTACATGCATGCTTCTCAGCCTCACTTTCTGTTGTGTCACTCAAATCTGTTGCATCAATGACAGGATTTGGCCGAGGTAGATGATGTATTTCTGATTTTGGTTCAATAACTGCATCCATTGTACCAGTCACTGAATGTTCCATGTTACTGTTCTCTACCTTTAATTTCAAATACATGATAGATATATAAATGTTAAAAAATAGAGTTTTATGTTATTTTTATTTCATCAAATTACCTCTGAAAATGATTCAACAGATAGTCTTGTAGATAATTTTTCGTCATCAGCTGGGGGCAATGGTGGGACATAGTCTTCATCATCTGATGTCAAACCCAATTCATTTCCATAACAAGAGTGTACAAGTTGCCACATTTCAGTTGCATTCATTGGCTAGAACATTAAATAAGTTATAAATTTGACAATAAAATCTTTACAAATTTTAACAGCAATATAGAAGGTAAACATAACATAATAAAGATTGTGTTGAACCTTTTAAACTTCATAGAAAAATATCATACAAGTTAGAAAAAGTATAAGTTTAATTGGTGTTCTCTATTGCTAGATTAGTATTTTGTAAATGTTAGGAACATTTTACATGATTCTCATACCTCGCCAATAAGAGCATTTTGCCAGACACGAAATAACATTACATATGTTTTATCTCTTGCTCCAAATGATGTCAAAAAAAATTTATCAGTGGCAGTGCATATTAAAATTGCGTTAGGAATAACAAGTGCGGTTTTCTCTTTGGTAATAGATGTAACATCCTTCCAACGTAGACATACTAAAGTTTCCCAACTGAAGATATTTGCGTAAAAGCATACATAATTTTGAGAAACATAAAGCCTACCATGAACTAATATTTCACGTTGCAGTGCACACGAATAGTCTGAAAACCATGTATTCTGTTAAATTAATTACATACATTTCCCAATTTCAATTAATTTCATTCATGCTAATAATATTATAACAAAATACATTGTAATTTCATTTTATTAAATAGATATCTCATTGAATTCTAACAATTACCAAAATATGTGTTTATCAGACCAAGAAAACAATTAATTAACCTTCGCTCAGCGGTCTCCGGGTCTACTCAGACCTAGCCTATAAACTACTTATCGGTCATACATTGATGATTGCGCCGTTTTGGTAGGTTTCACTGCGCGTTTGTGTAGTCATCTGTTTACATTATTGAAAACAAAACACCATCCTATAGTAATAAAGTGAAACGTGTGTGTTTGAGAAGAATGTTTAATAGTTAGTAAACAATGAAATAACAAAAAAAAAAAAAGAAAAACATGTTCATAACTGTTAGAAAAAGTTTTAGTCGAAATACATGAGTTAGCAATTGTTAGTAATATCCAATATTATTTACTTTTAAGAATCAGTAATAGGTATTATTTATCTTTCTCCTTTTATTTAAATAACTGTAATATAATCTTGATGACTGAAACAATTTCGAACAAGAAAAGAGAATTTGTAACAAAAGGTTTAATATAATAAGCAAACGAATGTAGTATATAAGTCCAAATGGACCCAGAGTCCGCCATCTGGTCCTCAGGCATTGTGCTGAGCAACCATTGCCTGAAGGTTAAGTATTTACTTACCAACAATTAATCTTTCATCATCTGGAACATCTTTAAAGATTCTCTTAAAATCTTCAGATCTAGATTTATAAGTTGGATATAGAACATTATACCAGGATGATTTCTTTTTACTTCGTTCACTACCACGAGCTTCCTTTTTACCTTCATGTGAGCTTTTCACAGCTTGAGAAGAATCTGATGATTTATTTGCTACATCCTGCTGCTACATATAAACATTATCAATTGTACAAAATTGTATTTTATGGAACCTATTAGCTATAATTTTATTAGAAAAGAAAATAATCATACATGTGCTTCATCCACTTTGTTCACATTATTATATTCCTTGGCAGTCGATTCATGAGTTGTTTTAGAGTGATCTCTCTTTGAACGCACTTTTGGACTAAGACGTGGGGATAAATTTGGGCTTGAAACTGGACTACCTCGATCTCCAGTCCCTCCAGTATATGTTTCCTGAACATTGTCTGTTATACCATTCCCCACATTTGCCGTTGAATTTTGATTTTCCAATCCAGTGGAACTTACAGTGTTCATAACTTCACGGCTTGATATTAACAAATCTTCCACTGATTTATTCCTGTCACAAAGAATATTGCAAATCATTAAGAATAATAGTCATGTCAGAACAGCTGTTTTAAAAGACAACATAAGGAAACAAAGGTTTTTTTGAAATAATGATTTGATCAATTATTTACTGTAGATTTACATACATGGTTGAATATTTTTGAATAGATTCCACTTCAAAGTACATAATAATTTTATGATACAATTGTGTAAATTTTTTTGTTTTATAGATCTGTGAACTTGTCACAACTTTTGTAATTAACACTTGATTAGATTAACCAATGATAATATTATATATAATATTTGGTAATGTTTATCAATAACATAGTACACTACTTTTAGTGTAAATACATTTTGTAAACGCACAGTGTATACGATTTTTGCAAAATTTGTAATCGTTGCGGTAGTGATAATCCATTTCAAGCATAAATCTAAACTATCATAGAGCACACGACAGTTGGTATAATTTAAACGCAATTATGCTGCTATCATGTTCCCGTGCAATTATTATATTCGTATTTCTTTATCAAAATCTTTATCAATGCAAAGTCACTGTTCAAAATGAAACAAAAAACAGTGACGATCTCAAAAAATTGTCCACCATATTGAAATCAGTCTATCCTTTTCTATCGCAGATTAAAATAGGACAAAATTTTCAAATAATTATCAGCAACTCTAAAAATATTTAAATTTCATTTTTAAATTCGTATGTAAATCTTATTAATGTAATATCATCAATTTTTGGTTAATTAATGCGATTACTAACACCAGAATTGTACAAAATTATATATAAAAATAAAACCATATGTTCCATATTATTCTATGTTTATTCATTTATTTATATTATTATATAAATCTTAAATTATGGTAAATATTTTTACGTGCAATTTTCAATTTAATATTCATATAATAATTTTTATAAATAATATTAATTTCTTGGCACGTTATATATTACATTTTGTGTACGATATTAAATATGTATTAATTGAAGAAAAAAAATGTAAAATGATGATAGCATATGATATTTAAATAATTGCTACTTGTTATACGGAGTTTTAGTTGGCCTTAGTACATCGCATTACTACTACTACTGCCAGTAGTACTACTACTACTATTAATACTGCTACTTGGTTGCAGCTTATCACTCAGGTTAAATAAAGCCAACAGTAAGCATACTGCTTTCGTTACGGTTAAACATAATACTTGGATACATATTTCTGCCGCATTTGACTCGTTTATCGAGATTAACAATCATTCCTATCATCTATTTGCATTATATTTAAACGTTTTATGCGAAATTAATCATGGAATTCAAAAGTCCCGACCGGCCAAGTCGTTGCACGTGGAAGCTAAATGCAACAAACACACCGCATACGTTTAGACCAGAGTAAGTCTATAAAAAAATATTAATCGTTTAAACAAATCTAAATTTAACAACGAAATTGCATTTAAAGTTGTAAATATCTCGTATAAACTGTATTTACAAAACTGTTTATAAAACAGTTTGATGCAATAGTTGATGCAATAGTTGCATTGCCTGGAAAGTTTTATTAAAGTTAGATTTTTATTGTTTGTAAAAATTCTATCAGTTTTCAAGATTCGAAATCATTGAAGATTTGAGAAAATTTAAGCTAAAGTGATTATTTTTTATTGTTTCAGAAATGGTGACCATAACAAGGTGATGCCTGACATTTTAACTGCCATTGGGCAAACTCCACTTGTGAAGTTAAACAATATTCCTAAGTCTTATGGAATTAAATGTGAAATATGTTAGTATTAATGCCATTTATTTAATACATTACTCATAAACTTATAATGAATATGTAAGTTTAATTTCAGATGTAAAATGTGAATTTTTAAATCCTGGTGGTTCTGTGAAAGATAGAATTGCATATAGAATGATTCAAGATGCAGAAGAGAAGGGTCTTCTAAAACCAGGCTATACCATTATTGAGCCTACAAGTGGCAATACAGGAATTGGTTTAGCAATGGCTGCTGCAGTTAAGGGATACAGATGCATTATTGTTATGCCAGAAAAAATGTCTAATGAAAAAGTATCTACCCTGAAGGCGCTTGGTGCTGAAATTGTTAGAACACCAACAGAAGCAAGCTGGCATAGTCCAGAGGCACATATTAATGTTGCTCAAAGACTACAAAGTGAAATACCAAACAGCATCATTTTAGATCAGGTAATGTTTTATACATATAAATATTATGTATTTTCACTGAATAACTTTGTCTTCATATCATGTCTCTAGTACACTAACCCTGGAAATCCATTGGCTCATTATGATCAAACTGCAACCGAAATTTGGAAACAATGTGAAGGAAAGGTAGATTATTTGGTAGCTGGTGCAGGTACAGGTGGTACCATCAGTGGTATTGGAAGAAAGTTGAAGGAATTATCACCAAATACACAAATTATTGCTGTAGATCCTAAGGGAAGTATTCTAAATCCAGAAAAGGAGTTACAGGGTGAAGTTGGTTTCTATGAAGTGGAAGGAATTGGGTAAGTAATGGGTGTTTAATTGAATCTGATAGTTTTATATTCTGCCTTAAATAACCAATGAAATTATTTTTAGCTATGATTTCATACCTACAGTGCTAGATCGTAATGTAATTGATAAATGGTTGGAAACAGAAGACAATGAATCATTAAATGCTGCTAGACAGCTTATACGCCAGGAAGGTTTATTGTGTGGTGGTAGCAGTGGTTCTGCACTTGTAGGTGCTCTCCAAATAGCTAAAGACATTCCAGAAGGAAAACGTATTGTTGTTGTTCTACCTGATGGAATACGAAATTACATGACTAAATTTGTATCTGATCATTGGATGGAAATTAGGGGGTTCTTGGTAAACTTATTACTTTGTTGTACATAGAACATAAGTAGCTCTTGATACACATTTGAAAAATATATTATTGTAATGAATTACAGGAACCTAAATGCAACAACGAGATGAACAGATGGTGGTGGAATATGCAAGTTTCTAATCTGTCCTTTGATAAGACAGTTCTGTTAAAGGAAAATGCAGTAACATGCCATGAAGCTATTCATATTTTTAAAGACAGAAAATCTCAACCACTGATCATCAGCAGTGACAGTGTACATGTAAAAGGTGTTATTATCTTGAATACGCTTATGTCGAATTTAATATCTGGTGCAGTAAAACACACAGATTTTGTAGAGAAGACTATGGTTAAACAGTTTGTTAAAATTAAACCTTCGACAACTATTGGTCTGTTATCGCGTATTCTTGAACACGAATCGTACGCAATTATTTTAGACGATGAACGTGGTGATGCATTTGTTGGGATTGTAAATCAATTTCATATTCTAGACTTTATTACTAAAAATAACGATAAATTGACATTTATTAATTCCAAAAATTAAATTTTAGAAATCAATATATACAGACCTGTAAGGCTATGTTACTTATTACGTTTATTAAACAAAAAAAAAAAGATATACGTTAAACGGGGGTTTGGTTGTCTAATACATTTATATTGATTAAAAGTACAAATATATTGATTAAGAGGGTACTATAATATAAGTAATATTTACTGTCTTTAGTTTATGTACAATTATGTAAATTTTGTATTGAATTGTACAATTTATGAAAATTATTTGAAATCCTATTTCTCTTTGTTTAATTTGTTATAATTGGAATTTCATTAATGTAATAACTTCAATTTGTTCAACTGTGATTATTTTATATATAAATACAATTTTACAATAAAGCATACATATCTGTAAAATTTCATAATGAAAAACATCTCTTTCTTTTATTTCTAAAAAAATGATGTACTTTATAATTCCACAGCTATTTCATAATACACATATGCTTAACTTTTACTTTACCTATTCTAAAACAATTTTATTAATATTAAATTCTTTGTACTTGTACATGGAATTTGCAGCTTGGTAATGTAGAAATTTCTGCATTAACAGTACTGATAATTCCAAGATTTGCTAAACTTCCTCTTAAAAGTCCACAAGTAAATGCTAATAATCGTGGACTTTCTTGAAGATATTGTTTGTTACTGCTAGTACCTATTTTATCTAACAATCTAAATGAGTTGTCTTGCAATACGTATACACCATGATGATTTGTTCTTAAATTATCAATTTGTTTATGATAAAGACTAGACCAAAAGTCTGTACAGATAAATTTTATCATGTCCAACTCATCTTTAAATCGATTCCATTCTCGTGTCAACCGTTCAATGATTCTGTAGCCAACACTGAATCCCATCCATTCAAGCCGAGATAGTTCTTCTTCCCCTTCCTTTATAATTTTATTCATGAGTTTTTAATACAATATTATGTTATTAAAATAAAATATTCAACAAAAATAAAGATGTTTATGACAGCATCAACAAAATACATCAATCTTTATAGAAAACTTAATTTGCAAAGTGCAAATAATATGAAATGATATGAAATGTGAAGAGCATGAAATAACACAAAAATTATCAGAAATTCATGAGATGTTACCTTATTTTTACACGTTTTGCTTAGAGCATAATTGACCATTTCAGTGTGCAAATATTCGAAAAGACATTCATCTGCTTCTCCAGAAACATGAGAACTGTTTTTTGCATCAAGTAATTGCTGTCTCATTTTGCTTCAACAAAATTATGTATTTGCACTTACACAACCTTTAAAATGTAAACGACAAGAAAATTACTACGTATGCATCTGTTAAAAAATGAAGATAATTTTTCTCCGACTTATTCACTGCTTTTTAGGCAACATGACACTATTTGTAACCTTTTTTTTCATATACAGAATTTCATACATTACAAACAAGTTTTCAGAAGTACCTGGATAAAATAAACGTTTTGCTATTCTTCTCTTTAACGAGATCCAAAAGTAGTATATATCTATTTGTAAATCAAACAGTCTTTTATTTAAAATAAAATTCAATAGTCAATTAACTCTTTCATCACGATTGATGTAGACTTACCTTAAGGTAAATTTACTTTTCATTAATTCTTGGATACTTTATACATTATTAAAAAATTAATCATGTAAAAGTATTATTAATTATAAAAGAAGAAAATACCTAAGTAAGGTGTTTTACAATAATTATAAAAATTTGTTTGATCGAATTAAAGAAATACCCTCTGACGGTAAATAGTTTGCATTTGCTTAAAGTGATTTAGTGTAACATTTGTACTACAGATGTTGTATAGTTTAAATCATAAATTGCAATTTTTTAAACAATATTAATTATTACAAAAATTATAATTGGTAGAAAAAAGAATAATAATTCAATTAATTACAAAGATTAATTACAAAGTTCTATTTTTTTAAATGTTCTAATTTTCGTGTTCACTTGAATTTTTTGTTGAATAAATTTAAAGTAACGATATATAAATTACTGATACGTTGCTGAATGAAGAAACGATTTTTCAGTATAGCAAATTGCAGAATAGTTAAGTAGAAGTGAGATTACAAAAGTTGTTAAGATAGTTCAATTTCTTTTAACAGAATTTTATATAAATGTTAATTAATTTGCAATTATATATTTAATCACCAGTTGCGCAGTTTTGCTGGGAACACAAGAGAAACAAATACTATTTACAGATTTTTCTCAGAAGTTTACTTCTGCGATGTTCTAACAAAGTAATTTCATGGAATCGTGTGTGCTCTGCGAATCTCGGGTTCGTTCGAAAGTTAAAACAAACGGGTCCGCGGAGAAAAACCGATTACGACGTACATTACGGAGGAAATTATTTATTTGACAGAGAGAACGGGGACAGCTGACGTTCAATAAATACCGATGAGTGTACCGACCGGTTATTTGGCAAAGGGACACTCGAGTTTTGAACTCTGATTCACACTGTGCGTCAGCCAGAGCGCTTAGCTTCCTCCTCTAAATTCGGGAAGTACATTCCGTAAACGAAGAGAGACACAAGAAATTTGACCGTTTGCCAGAAACGTTTACAGAAAGAACATAACGATATGCAATGAGCTTAATACGAGATTTATCGTTTGTTTGGAATACGCCGGGTCAACGAATCAAATTATGCACACAAAATAATCTAATTTTGTGAATTTATGATTGTTACAAAATTTCTTACCTTGAATGCTGAGATCATTGATTCATTTTGTGGACATTAGCAGCATTTTCGAGATTATGAACTTTCTGGACGAATAAAAGTATATCATCTTCAAATAGGAGGTATATCATCCATAAATAGGTCTTACTAACTAGTTCAACTCAAAGATGAAATACTCTTTTAAAAAAATGGCGTAAGAAAGTACTGTCAGCGTCATCTTGTCACGAGGTACGAAACTACAATAACTTGAGCAACTGTCTAGTTCTTTATAAAAGTACTCGGATCTAAAAATTTGAAGGTTGTTATAGTTTTGTGATTGAACACTTGGTGATGAATTACTGCTAATTCTAAAACTGTCACCACAGTTTCCCGCGAAATGGAATTTCTTAAGTTTGTTAACTAAGTTTGTTAGTTTCAAAGTTTATCGTTAGGTGGCACAAATGGCACTACTTTCAAAGCGCGCATTAACATGAAATTAAAAGAATATATTACTTTATACATATATAAATATACATGTATACTTAAATATAATAATTTTAAATTTATGTACACTATAACAAATATTGTTATTTTAATTATTGTAATTGTTATTTTAACATCCATAAAACTTCGTAAATGCATAAAGTATTACATGCATTAAAACAATTTTCCTTTCATTAATATGAATACGTAAAGTCGAACATCTAAGATATTTTGTTTTCTAAAATCACTCTATTGCGACAGTGTCTATCGGCACTGTTTACGGAGAATAAATATCGCAGCAAGATTAACAAAAACGAAATGAAAATATTATTACAGTATTACGTTCAATGCGCACGCCACGAGAAAACAGCACGTAACGTTATTAAACTATGACATGCGCGTCGCGATTTAAAAAAAATCATTCAGTAAACCTGATTATTTTTGTCACAATATCGTCCAATAATTTTGAATTATAATAACTCACGCGAATACTATCGTGAACGATGACATGTGTCGAGCGTCTGCGCATGTGCCGGCGCGCATGCACGCCATCTCCCTCAAACGAGTACTTTGTATAAATAGCGGCGGTGAAAGTTGGCGCGGGCAGTTCGGTGCGAAAGAGCGTCGCACGCTAGTAGAGGGTGTGATCATCCGCTTTTCCTACGGCACATAGAAACCTGCGTAAACGAGTCATTGACTCTGCGCGTGTTCAGATTTTCCTGAATCGAATCCACTAGTCTAATAACCTTATCGAATCGCTTGGACGTTGAACCGATATCTGGTTTCGAGTCGAGGCAAAGTTAAAGGAGCAAGGACATCGAGTAACAAATCGAGATGCCAGCCGACGTAGCGATGCACACCAACTTCCTGCAGTTTAACCAGTCCAGTCTGAAGGACTCGAACGTGGATTCCTGCTGGAACACGGAGAATATGAGCGGTTACATGACCTTGGTGGGTCCGAACGGTCATCGTCAGGGCGTACAAGTGAAGGTCTACCGTACGAGCGTCGAGCATTTCGCCGTGATCTATCCCCAGAAGAAGGTGTGCAGGCCGTTGGGCGTGTTGAACCTGAGGAACACGACGATCGAGCGTTACGGTGACGAAGGGTTCCTGGTCAGACAGAAAGGCTTCGACTCGCCGATCGCGTTAACCTTTCTCATGGAGAACAAAAAGGAGCTCGACTATTGGATAATGGCCTTCACCGCGAGGACGAGCCCGTTGATGCACCAGAGCAGCCTGCCGATCGTCGAGGAGGAAGAGATCTAAGGGAACTGATCGGTCGATCAAGCCAGAGCGTCGCGAACGAGTAAAAAGATCGTTCTCGACGGATGGCCGAAAGCCAAGCTAAAGAAAACGATCTCTGCTATTTGGGAGAGCACTCGAAGGGAAAAGTATTACTAATTTAATCCCTTGCCCTTCTCGATTCCGCCTTCTCAGATGCGGTGTATACGTTTTGATTTCTCATCGAAAGAGCCTCTTTTCTAAGTTCGAGAAACATCCAGCCCAGAATCGACGACCGATCGAAAACGTTCAGTTTTATCGATCACGACCGGAAGTACCGTGGACCCAGGACGAGACAGAGACGATTTATTGGAAATAAATCGAGTGATGAACTCGTCGAGAGAGGATCATCGGCCCGCAGGTGTTACTGGGACTTTTGGGGGAGGCCATGTTGTCACTAGGCTCCGGAGGCAGCATCATCGATCCTAGCCAGTCACGACCAATCGCGGCCTTCCTTCTAGCCGGCGCAGCCACGGCAGTCGAAGGGAGATAACGAAGGGAGAATCGAAGTCTCTCCGTGCAAGATGGAAAAACGAGAAAGGGGAACACGCGAATATGGAAGGAGGAGGTGGAGGTGATACCGGGAGAAGGAGGAGGAGGTCAACGTTTTCTCTCACTTCGCTGCCTACGCGGAGCGGACTGTGCACTGTGGTGATTCTTCTCCTCTTTCCGGCGAAAATAACCGTTAACTTTGACCTGGCAACTACGAACCACCTTCTTGATCACCAGTTATAGCATCTTGGTGATTCAACCTAGGGAAACGGAGGGGGGAGGTTTCGTTTGATCAGCCCTTCGCAGTTGCCTTGACCAGGTCTCGAAGGACGTTCGAATCGAACCTGATCTCGATGAACCTTTGCTAACCAAATTTTCTTTTTTGTTGTTTTCGTTTTCACGCGAATATTTGAAGAAAGGACCAGTTAAGAATATTTCTCATTGTACTAATCGCACTGTTCAACAAATTCAAGATTGATTAAACAAACCTAATACATTCGCTATCTTTCTTTTTTTTTTATTAAAGAACTGATCTGTGATTAACAATTTATTAGAAGTATGTAGAAGTTTGAATTTTCGTTCACCAATTTGCCCTTATTTTCTGTAATTTCGGTACCAATCGGGTGTTCATTCAAAATTTGGAAAAATTTCTTTCCAACAGTCCAGGTCGTAGAATTTTGGAAATTTTGTTGAACAGTGTATCGATCGAATCGTGTTCAAGATACGTGTGACACTCTGAATCGTTTAAAATAACTGCATTTCGAAATAAGTCATATGTTGCGATTAATTAAACAGCTGCCAATTAACGATACATATCAATCGTCGATTATTTATTTATCGTGAGAATAATCCGTTCGATTTGAACTTTGAAATTTTATGATGTACGAGATAAAACGAACTATAGAGAATTTTTAATAAAAATGATTTATGAATTGGCGGTTAATGAATATTTTATCACTGAATTATCTGACAATGAATGGTAATGAAATTCATTTTCACCAGTTGCATTAATTAACATTTAGGTTGTTGAGAAAATTGCGTTCCCTTTGTCTACCCTTTCTGATATCAATTATTAAAGCAGAAAGAATATTAATTCAACCGTAATCTTAACGCGTTGAATAAATATTACATTTTTTAATTAAACTTGAATATTATGAACGACAATATTTGCCATGGGTATACAATGTAACAGAAAGGGAAACACGATTTCTCAATAATTAACTAATTAATTGTTCATTGTTTCACAGTGTTTATAAACAATCGATAGTATTTCAGTGAATTTAATCGCACAATGTTTGGCACGCACACATCATTTCGTTTTCGTTGGATGACCGGAAGTATGACATCGAAACAGGATCAGATTCGATCGAGTATCAGAGTTGGGCATCATTTCAATAAACTCTCGCACAAAATACAATTATTCACGAATAACAAATCATTTTTCTTTCCAACAACGATTACTAAATTTATTCGAAATAAACATTCGTTCGTTTAATTATTCGCCATCGATAAATATGCCCAGCTCTGTTAATTACGCGGCGAGTGTTCGTTTTTCTTGTTGTTTCTTGTTGAAACGACGAATGAAATAACATGTCATCTCTTATAGATCACCTTCGTACACGTTACTTAAACGATATAAACCATTCTCCAATGTGTTTGTAAAGCGGCCGCGTATGATCTGTTCATTACAAAAGTGGGACGATTCGATTTTCAATCTCTTGAAAATAGACAGTATATGAAAAATAAATGAGAAATTACATTTACCCCACTTTCGTGATACACAGTTCGCAATGACCATCGATCAAAATCGAAATGTTTGTAAATCGATTGGAACCATTTCGAACGATCGATGCAACATTTATCATTTTTTGTGGTAAACTTTAAGATTGTCTGTGATATTACGTAGACGATGGCATCAAAGTACATTACGTTAACTGACGAGACGCGGTGAGACACGTGTTAACCCTTAAACGGCGAAGTTGAGCGAACAACGACCCAGAAAACGTATACGCCACGATATTTATTGACGATTTAAAAATTTTTGAAGAGAAACTCTAACAAACTTTTCCCAGATTCGATAAAAACACACGGGATGAATAATACCTTCGTCAAAGGAGTGCAAATTTCAAAAATAAAAGCGAAAAATAGTTAATAATTTGACTCACATTGTTGGCTCTCTCCATGGTTTGTCGTCAAAGGGTTAAGTCCTGCCGATAAGTTCGTAGCAGAAAACTCCGTTCTTTTTAATCTGAAAGTTCCAAGTTTCAATTAAAAATATTGCAATGTTGGCTGTTCTATGATATGCAACATTTACCACGAACAAAATTACACGGTAAAAAGTTTGATCAACACCTGTCACCTTCGACATCTCACGTGAGATATTCATGTTTTTGCTTTGGAACGGATAAAGTTAAACTCTGTTATGTAATTTGAAAAAAATGGCATAATGACACGTTAACGAGAAATTGTTGCGATTTCTCGAAGAAAGTCAGTTCGTCGTCTGATACGTTTTTTTTTTTCTTTTCGATTTCTTCATTGTGTTTCGAAAAACCGATTATCCTTTATGTTAATAGCATTACTTATTAAGTTTTCCTCCTTTTTTTTCTCTCTTTTTGTAAATATTGAACGAATGACTGCGAATGATTGTATAAACATACCATTTTTATGAATGATCGAATAAGTAATTATAATGTTCACTTGATTGTCGGAACGTTCTCCATATTTATCACCTACTGATAAGTTACCAGAAAAGTAAAATAAAATTTTGTTTACTTTACATTTGTGTAAGTTTCAATTACTTCAATTACCTCAATTACCTCAATTACCTTAATTTCCTGCCAATCTCTTGTACCTCGTTTGAAATAATTATTTTACCAGTTGATTTTAATTTTTATACACGAATCCCATTAAATGTTATAATTCAAGTATCCGAATTGATATTTTTCAAAGCTTAAAAATGAAGTTATTGTTAATAAGCATTTTATTCTAGGTCATTCATGGCCCAGATTTCGCTTTCTGAGGTTTAAAAGATTATTTCTTATGAAATTAAAGCTTTCAGGGCCATCGGTATTGTTTTTAACACTTATCTCATGTTTTCACAATAAAAAAGCGATGTACATGTTGTTTACTCGTAACGAACATTGCCAAAAATGTGTTCGATAGTAGAAATCTAATAGTGCAGATTACATTGACGCTTTTCTCTTCATAAACAGATGATTTGATTTCGTAAACAGGGTCTTTGAGTTTTTCGTTAACACACTTGGAACAGATGGAAAGTATACTTTGAAAAGTTAGCGAAACTCACGGCCGAACAAGAACCGCAGTTCCCACGTTAAAGAAAAATCATGAGAACACTTCTTTTTGTGTTATTAAACGTGTTTTGGAATACTTGTAAAAATGAAGTCGACTCGAAGCCAGTCGTATTCCTGTAAATTCATTATTCCGTTTTATTTCCAGGTTAGCGAAACGTGTGTATAATTCACTTGTCGAAAATAATACCGACGGTCATGAGAACTTGTAAACGGTGGCCTTGGGAGATAAATGACCTTTACCGAACAACCTTTCTTCTTGTTGTTCCTACCTTCTTCATGGCCGTAACGTTGCAGTGACATGCAATCTTCTTGTACTTTTACTTTGTAGTACGTGCAGTAAGTACCATACACGACTTTCTTTGCTCGAACAATCGAGGTACAAGTGTAGTTTTGGGGTTAGCTCACTTTCTGGCGGACCATGGGGACAGAGTCGCGATATTATAATCAAAGATATGTCTTTGATTAAACGATAAAAAAGGTAAATCTTGACAAAAATATAGGGGAAATTACAATGAAGGTTTAATGAACATAGAATAATAGTAATATTGTATAATTAAGTATTGGAATTGAATTATTCAAACTGTTTTTACAGCTGATTTGAACTATACATTTTGCGCGGGAATTAGCGCGTTAATTTGAATTTGACTAACGTTCAAAGCGTATCTTTAATTATTTGACTGCGAAAGGTTAATGTACCGTGTGATATTTTAGAAATTCGTGGCTAACACTAGATAATCGTTGCTAATGGAAAAAGGGTAACGTAACGTTTACGACATCCACATAGAAAAAAATATTGACGTAGGTACTGACAAAAACTGATATATAACAAATATAGTAGATATCCTGTAATCAGTGTCACGGACTGTTACAATTCTTATCACTAATTACCATAAACTGCACACACGTTAAAACAAACGTTTAGAAATAAGACAGTTGTTTTATTCACACGCGTGTCTCTTAATATAAAATCCAAAAATAATTGAAAAGTAGTGATTATCTAATCTAATTAGTTTAACAGATGGCAATCACGTGTATTGTTCGCTCTTGTGACGTGTTATCACGGCCAGATAAGTGAGACGCATCTCAAATACGATAAGAGAGAAGTGTTTTTCTTCTTATCGAGCACTCGAGAGGTTTCACGCAAGGATTTTGTTAACGTGATTATGTCTGACACGACAAAGATAAGAAACCAATCGAACGAAATGCATTTTCCGGATCGTAACAAAAATTGATTAACAAACGATGCTTCGATTAAAATTAAATAAATAAGTTTCAACTATTCATTCAGATAAAATCAAATTTTGTCTTCAAACCACTAACCTCGACCCTTTATATTCTTTTGCTTTCACGATAATTTAACAAAATTTAAATAAATGTCTGAACAAAGCATTATTCAATCTTTGTCAAGTAAATAAGCTGGATCGTAGGACGGATATCCAAAGGGGCATTTAGATCGGAAAACGTCTTTCAAAGAAGGTTCAAAGCGTTCGCAGGATCAATGGCTCGGAGTTCTTCTTTTGTGGGTAAAATTGTAACGGTTTTTGCGCATCTGCGGAGCCTTGGGATGAAAAGGAAAGCAGCCTTTGCATCGATAGACGAACGTATTGTTGCTGGAAGAGATATTACGGAATAAGGTTTAGACGCGTTACGAAACTGGAAGGTGTTTCGAGCAGCCGGGCGAATACGATTTTAAAAGAAACACGTGTCAACAACGGATAAGGATTGACGCTTTAATCGTGAAATTATGTAATGGTATAGTTTATAATTTTACATGGAAATTTATTTCAAAATTTACTTTTAAATCGTACGTTTCCTGTTACAATTAGCAGACGAACTGGTCACAGAGTTTCACCACGAATTTCTTAAAGAAGAAAAGGAAATCTTACAAGAAGGAATATGACCCCTTATGATAAGAATAGGTATGTGTTAAAAACGAATCGAAAATGTTGTCCTCGTGTAATAAATGAAAAATGGGCTGGTCGTCATGGGACGAGCAGAAATAAATGGAAATTTACCAGAAAGATGATGACGTTCCTGTTGTTCCGATTGCTCGGCTATTGTTCGCCCGTTGTACAACCTCGTTCGAGCGTATTAAAATCGTTATTCCAATTGACCCGGGTACAGAACGGGGCCCCCCCGCGAGCGTATCGATGTGGACACATAAATCAAAATCAATTATGTTGCGAACCGAGTTACGTAAAAGGGAAGATACCATATTGCGGCCGTGTTGTACAATACTCCTATAAAGTGAATCCGGTATACAACCCGGTGAAACCGCTTTAACTAAATTGCATTACATAATCTTCAGTCACATTGCAGCCTGATATGCAGCAGAAAAAAAAAAACAGTAAGACTTTATAAGGTACGAGACAATCTTCGGGACAATCTTTGTTATATATTTTTACAGCTGTTTTATGATGTTTTGAACTTTGATCCAACGCCTGAAGTGAATTGGTGGCTCGAAAAGTCATTTTTTCAAACTCTGGACCAGAAATAGCAAAATAGAAATATTAAATTCTTTGAAATTGAAATTTATGTATTTTAATATTATTTCGTATCCTCTTTTAATTGTATTAATGTATGAAAATATTTTTCATACACTTCACTTTTATACAAGTACTTAATTAGGTAATATTAATTTATTAAGGGATCGTGTAAAAACTAAAATGAAAATGAATTATTAAGTTGCAATATCTTGAATCAACAACCATGGTAGTTTATTAATTGCATCTATTTGCACGTATATAGGTATATAAACGTGTTTAAAGAGTAATTTATTATCTGTGCGAATAAAAAGTTGCAAACGTGGCGGTAATTCGGGGTTAGAAGTATGAGAACGTCCCACGCTCTAAAATCGGTAATTTTTTTTTTGTTTTACTATCGTGGGATACGAATTTCTTGCATAATGAACCTTCGCTCTTCGCGAAGTATGAGATTTCCGTGCAAGAATAATGAAACCGGAAAAAGAGCAAGTTTCACGTCAGACCGTGCATCTCTTACGACAAAAGCGTGTATCTATTTATTTCTGTCTTAGAAATCTCTCGTTTCATTTTTCAATTTGGATTTTTCTATCATTTTGCAAGAAACTTGGCTTTTATTTTTATTACAATTGGATTTTAGGTGTAATTCCAACTGTAATTGGTGCAGTGTACATTGGTATCGTTGCATTACAATTTTCTTTGTTTGTTTTAACATTGCAACAATAAACGTTTAGCTTTGGAAAAACGATATGGCAAGGGGTTAAGAAAAAAAATTCGTGCATCCGTGGAAATGCAAGGGAAGAAAGATAATATTCTTTGACCGGTCTCTTGGGGTCTTTGGCGTTGGTCGTCATGGCGACCGGAAGGGTCTATGCTCTCTCTGGTGCTCTCGAGGTCGGCAAGGACGAGTCGTCGAGGGGTGCCAGCTACACTCGTTATATGTATGTACATATATGTATTTGCAAGAGGCTCTCTTTCATTCTGACAAATGCGACGTTTCTCGTGTAATAATACAGGAAAACCATCGTATCCATCAAGACGGCTTCCAAGATGTTCCATGAACACCTGAAACCACGAACAGCCACCGATCCTACACGTTCGTACCTGCTCGCGATTAAAATTTGAACCTTGGCAAAAATAATTTTTTATTTTAACCCTAACAATGTAGTAGATTTAAATATTATTGAATTTTATTGAAAAAATTGTTATTTTAAATTGTATCAAAACTATAAGCAATTGTGATACAGAAAAATAAATTTCTCTGTTTAATTATAGAGGGAAGCAAGTTTGAATAAATATAAAAATTTTCGTTTTTTAGATGCAAGAAGGGTTGTAAAAGTTTTGAACAGTGCTGTACATACTTGACATGCAAACTGAAAATCAATAAGCTACACATTGTTGATATTCAGAGAGGTCGAAGGAATCAAATATCTTCGAAATCCCCTTTTATATGCAGAATTTCCATAAAACAAAGAACTTTGAAAAATTGTTTTACGAATACATAGTAGTTGTTTTTCAATCAACAATAGAACATACTCTAATTTTTCTGCTCTGATCGATCATGTTGTTAGCGATTAACAATTGATCATATTGTTGGTCCGTCAATTAATAGAAGAATCGGTTAATTGACGACAGAATTGATTTCTAAAAATGAGTCAGGGAAGAACTGGACAGTTCTGGAATCAGCTAGTTTCTAGATATTTAACTACGGTCATCTATTTCAATAAATGATACACAATGTTCCGGGTGGTATTAAACGGTAAAGACCGGAAATGGCCAATCTTTGTACCGAATTTGCAAAAATAATTATAATTTCTAGTTTCGAGAAGAAATAAATATTTGCTAATTCTAGAAGATTTGTGAAAAAATACTTTTTTTAAGGAAAAATATCTTGCAAAACATTTGCTTGAAACTCGACGGAATTCGTATTCAACAACAATGCAATTCTTGCAAACTAATTTCGTCTTTAGAATGTTTTTCGCAAAAATTTATATCAAGGATATAACCGTACAAGGAAACGATTTCCATATTAATGCTTTAAGCGACCCCACTATATTATCCTCGTTTTTGCAAAATTATCAGATTTACCAAAAGACTTACATATTTCTGTCTCTATGTTTTCAAATTAAAAACAGAAAGAGGATTGTTTCTAGCCTGTTCGGTCATGTAAACAGCTAGAATTGTATGTTAATTTAGGTTCAAAGTTTACGGACGAAGGCAATACGGTGAATCACCGTTCAGGTTTCGAAAAATCGTTCATTATTATCTGTAAGCTTATTATTATTACGTTCATTATTATCTAAAAGCGTTAAAGTTTAATGATTGGAAATAATGATCCATATGATCGGTTAAGGTCAGAGCGTTATTAAATACGAGTACGATTGATTGAATTTACGTCACTAATCGGATACTATACTTGCAAGCTGCTCGTTGCATTGATTTTTTCTTTCTTTCATTCAGGTAGGTTATTTAATGCAATCTGTGCCACGTCACCCATGTACCGATGATGTGTGAATTTTTACACGGATTCGTCACTTGCGGTTAATTAGAACGATTTTATCAACAGACGATGATTCATATATTTCAGTAAATCTTCGACTCGTTTCGTGTTTGATGTGCATTGGTAATTTATTAAATAAACCGATATACTGCTGCACGTTTATCATTTTTATCAATTTTATCAATTTTATCAATTTTATCAATTTTATCAATTTTATCAATTTTATCAATTTTATCAATTTTTGATCGATAAAAATTAATATTAAATTAACGTAAAATTAATATTAAATATTAATTTCACTAAAAAAAAAAAAAAATTGAAATTTTAATAATTAATGATCAACTCGATTAAACATTAATTGCATTAATACGTTTCGAGTCATTTCAAATGATAAAATAGATCATTTTTAACAACCTTCGTCGTGTAACTTCTGCAGTTCATTATTCGATTAAAATTGTTCTGGAAAAGTTGATCGAATGCCGATACTTGATTAATTAATTAAAACCACGAGATAAACGTGGGATATCGAAAACGCCTACGCGCGTATCAGTGCTATAGAGCGTAAAGCTTCGTACTGTGTGTATTTTTATTAATAAACCACGTAACAGGGAACTGCGGTGCAAGCTTTCACCTTTAAACTTTAGCAACTCTCCTCGTATTATGCTGAACGCGTATCGCAATTATTGTCCCGCACAGGATATTAGACAAGCCGTCCAACTTAATTCCCTCGAGATCCCTTTAATCGGGCGGAATAACAGAAAAGTTTCTACGATAGCGAAAAATGAAGAAAAAAGAGAGGGAAGAATAAAACGTGTCACGTCAGTTGTTTCAAGGAGCGAAACTTCAAGAAATTTTCATCGAATAACCTGAATTCTCTTGGATAATGTATTCTTGTTTTGAAATTTTAAAAGTACATTTCATAGTTTACTTAGAATACAGATAGCCCTCCTGTAACACGATTCATAAATTGGAGGATTCGTCGATTAACTTAACGATCTCTTTTTATAATTTATCGGATTCGAAGTTTGTAATTTGCTATTTTGTTTGTCTCGCGTCTGGACGCGATCGATCGATCGATCTTCGGTCGTTTCCCACGATACGGGTCGTCGTTTGCCATTTCTATTTCGCGACACCGACCTCTGGCCCCCGAACCATATACCGTTTCCATGGTAAAGATCAGAATACGCTTCTTTGCAACATTATCCCGTGTATCTTTTACGTGTAAGTAACATCTGTTGGATAAAAATCGTTGACGTAAGTGGTACACGCACAATGCATTCACCGGGTCGACGCATCCGAAGCCGTGAAAGCATTTACGAAGAATAAATTCTGCCCGAATGACGAACATCGTGGATAACTTTTAAAAGGTACGCGTCAAAATTCAAGATTCCGATCGGTCTCTCGAAATAAAATTACAGAATATCTTTCTTGTACAAATCCGAGCTCGATCCGTGATACGAACGTCTGGAACGATCGCTTTTATGCAGACACTCGTACAACACGGTCGAATCGTCGATAAGTAGTTATTGTTAAGTTTTCATTTAGTTATTGCTAGATATAAGTAGTTATCTAACCAGGTTAAATTCAAAGGAATCGAGATTTCTCGTAACAGGCGCCAGACTTATTGATTTTATCCACTTTTCATTATGTTAATAACGTTACAGAAGATCGTGGAGGGTAACGACGGCACTCGATTGATATTATCGATCATTCAGTCCCACGTTGACGTCATTATCAGTTAGTGCCGTTACTTAATTCATTCATAATTATAAGGTTGAACGTGCGATTTCACGGTAAAACAAGGTAAAAGGAGCGAACATTCATCGGGCGTAACGAGAGAAACAGGCTTTCAGGTTTAATGCGCGATACACTTTCGCGTTATTCCAATATTCTTTCGATCGAAGAATTATCCGCTAAACAAAAGTCTTAAATTAATTAATTAAAAACAATCGTGTCATTCGTTATTTTAACTATGGTTAAAGTAACGAGCAGACACTTTAATAAGCTTTAAGTACTTCGAAAGAATCGAAAACGATCCAGCTTGTTTGTCCACGAGAAACGAAATACCGAGTAATTATCGCTACGTTGACTTTCGCAATTAGAGTTTAGAAGAAAATGAGATTTTAATTGATCCTCTGATTCCTCAGAAGCAAACAGAGTAAATAACGCGCATACACGAAACGCGTTTCTACCATACCATTTCCTGATTAAAGCAACACGATTATGATTATGCTGCGTGTGGTATAAATGGGAGGAGAACAGATAATTTGTTGCTTCGATGTAAACGAGCCAATGGTTCGCCTTAAGGAGACCGAAGAATTGTTTACGATTTTAATCGTATTAATTGTTTCATTAATTCAGACGTTTTTTCCTCGTTAAGGTCAAAATTGTTGTTACTCATTAACGCTTCGATTGCCAATGACGCATTTGAAATTTAATTTCGGCGCAGGAGATATCATTATTTTTTAATACGAGCTCAATAAAATTCATCCGATGATTATGCAGATTTATTTAAAGAATAAAATGTTATCTCCTTTCTGCCTTCTTACAATAAGGCATTTTTATTTAAAACAATGTAAAAGCAAGAATAAGTACGTTCTCCAGTACCAAAATTTGATTGTATTTTTTCTAACTATACACTTGAAAGTATACGTGTTTGTTGACAGAGTGATGACGAGTTGTGCAAGAAATTCAAAGAGATAACATTTTATTAATTAAATTCCAGTTAGAAGGATTTCGTGCTCGAAGTCACGAACAATAACCATGTTCACGGTCGGATCGTCTTTGCTTCGAGTCTGACACTTTCACTATCTGACTTCTGACAATGAGAAGCAGGCAAGAACGACGACAATTCTACTTATATTTATTTCAACCCATTAATGTCCACTTTTGTCCCCCTTCAAGGTGAACAATTTTTACGTTTTGATCCCCTCAAAAATAAACATTTACACTATTATAAATAAATGATTGTTTACTTCATTATCCATCTATTAATAATAATTAGTATATTTAAAATAATATCATTATGTTCTTTGGAAATCAATAGATTGATACTGTTTCTGTTTGTTATTTGACTGTAATCTTCTATTTAAATAATTATTTGATCAAGTATCGAAGACAGAGAGCAGGTAAAGTAGAGTGCAGCACAGATCAGGTCAAGCATCGGGACAGATTGCGTTGGGTAAAACAAGCTAGGAACCGGGTTAAAGGGGAAATACCATTTCAAAATGCTTCACGGTGACGTGCTGCTGCTCACGATTACGTAGTGTGTATGTATCACTAAAAACAGTTTCCTATCGATTTTCATTAATGCGATACAACGTGCCCTTTGGTTAACGAAGCGTTAGCATGAATGTATCACCTGAGGACACGTGTACCTTAAAGAGCGATGTATTTCTATAACAGTAAAGCAGAAAATTACATTTTCTATTAATTTTTGTAAAATTTCAATTACAGTAACACTACTGATAAATAGAAATAGAAATATTATAGATTTAATACTTCTTGGTTGATATTTAAACATTTTTTTTGTTATTAAATATGTATATTTATAATCTCTTAACAATCCAGCTATATTATGTTTATTATTTTGTGTAAATAATAGGTATATATATTGTAAATATAAAAAGTTATATAGGAAGGCGAAGTAGAGAAATCGGTAAAACGACGTAGGTCTTCTTCTTCTCTCTACCATTAACCCAAAGTTCGTCGGTTCAAGACTCGTTTCTCCCAGTATAGAGTTTTCCTTACGAGAACACACAACACAACACAACAGTCTCTTTAAATGAATAATTAAAGTTTTCTCTCTTTCCCTTATTTCAAGGTTTGTTATACCAACAAACAATTCCGCGACGATTACTCTAATTGTTTAAAATAAACAATTATAATACTATATACACAGTCCTTACAGTGTGTTGCCGATGTATTAAACCATGATACAGAGGTGTCAAAGGGACTAAAAGTAAAACATATCCAGACCGAAATTTATCATGAATTCATTGCCACTTCGTTAGGTACGAATTAAGATAAGTTTCAGTTACATTAATTTTTTATAATTTCATTATCACTTCGTGAAATATAAACTTAATATTTTTTCATAAATCACACGAAATCATTTTTATATAATAACAAACACAGACATAATAAAAGAATAAATTAAATTGATCGAATTTTTGCCTTATCGAACTTACTTGTTGTAACCACGGTTCCTTTGATTTGTTTTTTGCAAGCTACGTCAATCGATACGCCCATAAAATTTGCAACGATCCGTTTCTTATTTATCCACGTATTATTTGGAACGTTTAATTCTGCATTAAGCGTTAATCTCGCGACGATAACGCTGATAAGTGATAATTTTAGCTCGGCGACAAAATGATATAGCGGCAAATGTGAAAAACTGTGTATACGATAAGACCTATTAAAAACAACGAAGGAAAATAATCAAATTATTTGTGATTTATGACAGATAAATGAAAGACAATGAAAAATAACATTTTGCATAAACACAATATTTTATTGCAAAATGTTAAGTTTGAACGTAATATCGTGGCTGGATTGTTCAAGATTACAACGGCTCTACTGTTATTAATACGTTCTGGGTCAAATTGACCTAATTTCCGTACAAGGATTGATTCGATATCAATTTGTTTCGTTCTGTGTACGCTTAATGGAACAAGTTTCATTTAAATTTCACGCGGTACGCGACTAATTTGATCGTTTACGAGCAAACCGAGCGTGTTGCAAGAAACGATGAAAAACCTATAAAATGTCTACTTCTGAAAATACGACACAATGTTGAACGAGTTTCGCAACGTGTTGAATAATTTCGTGAAATGGGGTCAAGGATGTACCCTAAGTCGAAATCCGGTGATCGAACTTCGAGATGAGTTATTAATACCTATGTTAGTTTTCGCACGAAACAACAAATCTGAAGAAAATTTTCATTTTAATTGAACTATTATTGATTTTCTACCACGAATTAATATTCTATAAATTACTTGAAGCCATCGAATAAAATTGAAAATTATATTTATTATATCTGGAAAATTGCTCAAAGTTCGAAGTTTCATCGATTATGATTAACAACAGTATCGTGTTATTTCGTGTATTTTTCTCAAAATAAAAGTGGAAGGTTAAACAACAGGTTTTGCTATGGTTTAACAAAAAAAGAGCAGAGAGAAACTCGTTGGAAAGTGTAACATGACTGATGATGTTTTCTTCGCTAATCTAGGCAGCCTTTAAAATTCATTTTACAGTATATATTAATTAGCATGGAGCTTATCAGAAAAAAAGTACCTATTATGCGTGCTGAACACGTAAAGCATGACGATTAACCATTTTAAAATACATCAAAGTCATTAAAGCAAAACTATGGTTATTAACGTGTTCGATAGAATTCATTGTTCTGAATGAAATTTGGTTAATAAAGCAATTTGCAATGAATAATTAACATTGGCTGGCGCAGTGAAAACAGACACGAATAACAAGGACATTTTATCTTTTCTTGTATTAATTATTCGATTACAAAGTTCCAGGCACCGTAGTAATCAACCTGTTAAATCATAAAGTGATGGTATCACTTACCTGTTTCATTTTGGTGCTATGATGACTTGTATCGATTTAAAACGTAGCCCTATTGGTTCGACTAGCGGTAAATTTCACACACGTGGACATCGGGATGGAAAAGGAATTAATTCCGGATATGACTCACCCGTGGCCGCTACAATTTGCATTTCGGTTCATTGTCTGCTACCTGGTGCATAAAAGTGTAACTTGTGTTAATTCGTTTCGTGCTGAAACAGGTCTTAACGTATCAAAAGAAGGAAGGCAGAAAGATCATTCATAAGCGATTGGGATTATTTTATATCATATACTGGATTTTTGTTATTAAAATAAAATCTATCGACAAGGGATTCTATTTGTAGCAAATTAAAATTGATGAAACCGATCGAAATCCTCGACTTCCTGTTTACTGCATTTCAATTGTTAACACTTTGATCGAACGGCGAATGAATCACGATAAACGCTGACGACAAAACAAACATCTATCCATACACTTCCGCTTTGTAACCTGTTAACAGGTTTGCACATTGCTGATTCAAGAAATAGAAAAATTGTTGAAAAATCACGCGCCTGTAGTAATTTTAAATTAATCCTTGTATATTCGGGACACGGTAGGAACCTTTTTAATTTATTTATGTTTATCCGTTCAATAAAAGATGAATTGATTTTGGAATAGCAAAAATGATGAATCACTTTTTTCTAAAATGAAAACAAAGTTGTTTTCAAAGTTGTCGAAGTTCAATCAATCCTGAACTGTTCACCAGAAATCGGAGTTTAATTAAGCAATTTAGAATCAGCCGTGAATTATCGATCGGAAGAGAACGATGTCTCTGGAGGTGTAGTGTCTAGGTGCGATCGAAAGTGTAAGAGGCGCTCTCATTAATAATTAATGATGTATCAACCGATATCTGGAACGTACGGACTCGAATTATCCGGTGATCACCGGGTGGACAAATTGAACGTTTAAAACTAGGACTTGAAATTAATTCGTTCTTGGTAAATTGTAAAATTCAAGAATCATTCAACAATAATTTACAAATCATTTTCCAAGGAATCGATTCTTTGGGAATATTTTGCCAATTTTTACAAAAAATTTTATTAATTTATTACTGAATTAAACATTCTCTCGTATTCTTAGAAAAATCCCTTGTTTTTCCAAAATTTCATCAAACAACATGTTTATAAGATTCCGTATCAGAAAACAACTGGCTATTTCAGTACATAATCAACAGTTTACATAAAACCACGATAAAACAAGCTGTTCTAGATACCGATGTTTATTAGAATCTAAATTAGAAAGATTTTACTGTTACAGCTAAATAAAATCGTTTGTATAGAATTACAGATGTTTACAAGAGAAGGAAATGGCATAAATTATGAACAAAAAATGAACGTAAATAAAGTATTTTTCTCTTAATTATTCGGCGTGCAATTAATCAATTAATCACGCTTATGTAATGCAGTCTTCGATTTTCCACGTGTTCTGACCAAAAACAACAAAGAAATTTTCAATAAAATTAAAGAAAAAGAAATGTTAATTAAATTTAGGTTATAGTTGCTATGATAATTTTTATTAAAAGTTACTCTTTCTCTAAATAAACTTATTTTTTGTGTTCGTGGAATAAATGTTTAAACGTTTAACAGAGAATAATCATTCTCGAAAGACATTGTCGATTCTTGGAAAGGAAGACGTCATGATATTCTGTAATGTTTACCAGCAACAACAGAGAGATAAAATGCGTGGTGTAGCTATTTATGAGGTTTCTGCACGATTTTACAATAAAAATGCGAATGAAGCGTCTAACTGTCTCGTGCAATATCATGTTGGCTTTGTTCCAGAAGATTTCGAGCGCAATTCATTGTTCTTGCTACTCGAAAGATTATTCTCTTTAACTGTCGTAAAAATGTATAAACAATATTCGTCTTTCGATAATTAATAAAAGAAAGTAAATGTCAATTTACTTTAATCTACTACTATTATTACTACCACTACTATTGCTACTTTGTTTGTATATATGTTATGCTTCAGGTAATTAATCAGTTTATATTAAGAATAATTGGCTATTATTTATACTAACCAAACAAAAAGGCCTGTTATTATTAACACAAACGATTGAAATTTATTTTTTCAACCGTAACATATATGCATTAAAAATGTTTCGAGTCTGAAAAGTTGAAACTTTGCCAAAAATCAATGTAATAGATATGAGGTTAATATAGTTTACTTTCTAGGAGGCACGTGTAACGTTCGATGATAATAGAATGTAAAATATACGTACTTTTAATAATGATTCGCGAATGTTCTAAATTCATTAATTCAGAGAAGGAGATAACTTGCTACAATATAAAGAGAACACCACGATTATTACGCGGGAATACATATTTACACGAAGTGTATTCACCTCGACGACCATCTCCCCCTTCTTCTTCGCCCGCCATTCGGTATTATTTTTGTTCCAAACCAGAAGCAACTAAAATCAAAATAAAGTTAAGAGCGAGTACTGGTAAATGTAGAATAAATTCTGGCAAGAAATAATTTTTATTTCTATATATATATATATCATTTGAAATAAGAAAGTATATTAAAAATCTATAAAATAAAATAGTTAATAAAAGATGTTATTTTGGAGTTTGTAGTATCGACTACTATAGTATTGACTATCGGTATAGAAGATCCAAAGATAATAAAATTAATTTGAAATTAGAAACTACTTTGATATTAATGAATAATTATAAATTAAAAAGAAATAGATGGTTAAGGATCTAGTCTAAAACGAGTACCATCAATGAGAAAGATATAAAGATATACGAAATACGAAAAACGAAATAACGTTAATTTTGACTCAAGTGTTAGTTTGATATTAAATTAAATGTGTAATGAATAGTTACAAATTTATAAAAAAAATAAATGGTTAGAGAGAAGAGAGCTCTTTAACCATTTTCAATCATCCCTGGTGGGGATCGAACCCACGACCTTTGGATTAGAAGTCCAACGCGCTATCCTCTGCGCCACAGGGACTTGGTGATATAAGATTTCTTACAATATTATATCATTATTAAAGCAGATTTAATCATAGATGGCGCTAAAACATGTAAAGTGTTTAGCTACAATATGTGCAAAAAACAAACCACTACGATGTAAAACAATATGAATAGTATTAATTATTCTGAAAAAATAACATTAAAAAGGTAACAATCTTTGAAACATACTCATCTTTTAACGTCATTTAAATTATTTATAAAAAGAGATAATTAAATAGCTTGTTTTTAATCAGACACACTGTATAACGATTCATATCAACCAGTAACGTATAAAAAAAACAAAGTTGAAAGAATCATAAGAGTTAATGTAAAAATCTTAAATATAAGACATTTGATCCATAAAAAGCAAGTTTCTTTAACATTAATTCAACAATAAGTAATTACTTTGTAATTGTTTATCGATTGTGATCGTAAAATTGTGATCGTAAAATTAATTTTCTTCGATTAAATTTTAAAAGAAATTGATAGTTTGTTTAGTCATATCAAGAAAGTGTAAAATGTTAAAGAATATGTAAAAACATTCAATTGCATAAATACGCGATAATCATACAGCCCTGTGTTGCAGCTCATGTAGTCAACACAACCAACTCGGAATGATGTCTACTCCATTTGCAATTGACGTTTTATCTTACTTTTTATCATTAAGTGAACGATAATGAATTAAATTATTAACCTTTCGCGCATATCTGGTGCTGGACTGTCGTCGAAGGAGAGATGATAAACGGTGAAAAAGGATTACGTGAAATAAAAATATGTTCGAAGAGTGAGGAGGAAGGAAAAGCGTAGCTAGACTGAAGTTCGTGTGTGCATTTCTGCTTTTCTTCACTGTGTGATGCGACGACGAAAAGAAAGGGAGAAAAAACGGAGGAAAAAGATAGAATAAAACACATCGGTTTGACCAAGAGGTAGGGGCCTAAAAAAAGATGGCCGTCTCGAAACATATGACAAAGAACGGCGGGCAACCGCCGCTGCCGAAAGGAATTTTCGCGGAACGCGTATTGCGATATCGTTGATCCGACGTCCTCGTGGCCGACGTGTGGTGTTTCCTCGTGTGTAAAAGGGATCGTGGCTACAAAAGTCAGTGATCCTGTTAGCAAAAGAGCCATGACTACGTGTAAAGAATGGGCTCGATCGCATCGGTGTTGCAGTGGCATTGCTCGGAGTGCGCTCTGATAAATCCAACGGAGAGCACGCGATGCGCCAGGTGTGGCCTTACTCGGCTTAAGAGTGATGAGAAAGCGAACTTCAGGCTCCGCCTGAGCTTGGAACACAAAGTTCCAGGGCGAAAGGGGGAAAAACAAAGAAAGGACGACGAGGAAGTTAACGCTTCCTCAGTGTCCGCTCCACCAACACCTTCGTTGAGAATCTGTCTGGAAAAGTCAGCGACGGACGACACTCATCCGTCTCTTAACGAATACATCAAAACCGATATCATACATCGGTGAGAAAATTGTTAACTCGTCTCCCTCCATTGTTCTCCTCCCCTCTTCCTCCCCCTTCATCCCTCCCCCCCATCTTCGATTTCTCGTGTGTTTGTACACAAGTCTGTCGAACCCGCAATTTTGAATATCTTTCTAAATTGATCTTTATGGTTTGTCAGTACCATTGTTTTAGTACAATATATCCTATCTCGAACAAGGTATTTTACAGTATAAATTTCTCTGTGTTTCTCATTGACCAAATCTAACTTGTCGCATGAACATTACAGAACAGAATGAAACAGTAAATTGTAAAAGGAATATACTGGTTGCTTTTAAGTTTCATTCATTGCATGTTCTTGTATGTGTAGATATGATAAGTATTATTGCATCTACGAATACAGATGTTCTTTCGTTCTTAGCCCATTTTGCATTGTATTAAATTCTTTCCTCCTAATTTATATATAAATGTTAATCTTGTTACAAACATACTCGTTGTTCGCATGTTACTAACTGTCATGTTATTTTCTGTATTAATTTCTAGCTCAGAAGGAAGTTTAATTACACCCAATAATCATACAAAAAAATTGCATCATGATCTATGGAATGGAAGGTCTTATAAAAAAGAGCAGATTAAACGATCTTCCTCTCTACCTTCAGTAGTAACACAATGGACCTGTGTTCGTTGTTTACTAGACAACAGTTGCAGTTCCGCTGTAACTTGTGTAGTTTGTGATGCTAATTATTCAATATTCAAAACTGACAAAAAACAGATTGGAGCACGTAAAAGTAGGAAGCTAAATTTACGTAAAACAAATCGTCTGAAAACCACATCTGAACCTTTAGCAAATATTTTGGATGGTTTTAATGCAACAAGTACTTCTATAAATAATGCAAGAGATATTAATAAAGGTGAATATTACCTATATGTAAATATTCTGAATAAAAGTAATGTTATTTATTGTTTAATATTTAATTTTTTTCCGCAGATATGGCACAATTAACGAGTATAAGTCGTAATGAAAGAAGACAAATCGATAGGGAAGATTGGACTCTACCACCGATAGAAACCATGGACTCTACTACACTTTCCTATACAAATGCAACTAATACCTCTCAACGTTCACCAAAAAGACATAGTCCTTCAATTTATGAACGAGTTAAATCTAAAGTTAGTCGCTCTTTATCTAATGGCTCTGTTGTACATAAATTATCGGAACACTCTACTCAAAGACCAACAAGTTTAGTAGTCTCGGATACGCAGCAAGACGATGCTCTGTGGAGTTGCGACAACTGTACCCTCGATAACGCTCCAGGCCTAGAACAATGCGAGGCGTGCGAGGCTCCCAGAAGCCCAGCGCCTTGCAGCGGAGTGGTTATCAGTGTACCTGCTTGGGAACCCCGTGCTTTATCCTCTGCGAGTGCGCTCTCTTACAGACGATCCTTTTCCGACATCGAATCCGTGGCGAACGTGGCCGAGAAGAAAATCGTCAATCGCAGGAGTCTGAACGAGGACGAACCACCTGCGGTACCGCCGCACTCGGTCGGGTTTAGTACGAGACCGAAGTACTCTTACATTGGAATCACCGACCCTGATATACCACCACCGTTACCAAAAAAGCAGAACAGCAAGTTAGGCCTTGTACCAACGAAAGCGCACAGCGAGGCTGCCAGCCCCGTCGGAGACGTACCCAACATAAGCTCCTTGAAGCGTATGTGGACGTGTCGAAAATGTTCTTACGCGTACAACCCTTTGTGGTCAGCCGGGTGTGACATATGCGAATCCTCTCGATCACCTCCCTCGCTGACTCAGCCTAGCTTGATAACCGTCACGAAAGATGAGACAAGCTGTTCGATGCACACGCAGTCTCCGATCGTTGTGTCCAGAGACAGCGTACGATACATTCCACAAAAGACTGCCACATTGGCCACGGCAGAGTCTGATTTAGATGATCAGATCGATCCTCCTTCTCCGGTATGGACTTGTAAAAAATGTACGCTGCTGAACGCCGCTTCGAGGACAACGTGCGAAGCGTGCGGTGGTTCGAAATTGAAAAGCATCATGCATTTAGAGGACGCGACGTTACGGAAGGGCGAAAGTTGGGTATGCCCGTCGTGTACCTTAAGAAATCCACTGTCGGCGCAAACTTGCAACGCTTGTAAAACGTTGGCAGATTTTCTGGACGTACCGAAAGACAGCAGATTCTTCGGATCGAGAAGTCCCAGTCCAAGGCTCTGTTCGACTCCTATAAATTCGAAGGTTGTTACCCCGAGACACAGAAATTCTGTGAGAAGAAATGGCTCTTCTATTGGAGACAGGAGACACTCGAGGATCAAAGATTCCACTCATGGTCAAGTACGATTCCTTTATAATTAGATTTTTTTTTATCATTATTACAATCGTTTGAAGATGAATAAATGCCCCTTTATTTAATGTTTGTTCTCTACATTTCAATTTTTTTAGTGGCAGTGCAGACTGTGTACATATGAAAATAAGACTACAAACGGAATCTGTGAAATGTGCCAAATCTCAAAGAATTTATCTCAGTTGCTAGGTGAAAGGCCTAGAATTATCGAGTCTGGCACAAGCACACTCACAATACAACGTCAGGAAAGTGTAGTTATGGAGAATTTAAGACAACTCGAGGAAAGGGAAGCATTAGAGAAGTGGGAACGTATTGTTCGATACTGTAAAGAGGTATATTGCTTTGCTGATAATTAAGATAATATTAAAAATCAAAAATATTTCTACGTTATTTATTTCGTAGACCAACGAACCTTTCGTCGACGACTCGTTTCCACCGGCTCCAAAGTCTCTGTATTATAATCCAGCTGAAACGAAAGACAACCACGTTGTTCAATGGAGAAGGCCTCATCAAATCAACGTTGACTCCAGTGTCGATTCAAAACTGCCTTGGGCTGTTTTTAGAACACCCTTACCTTCGGATATCTCGCAAGGTGTATTAGGAAATTGTTGGCTACTTTCAGCGCTCGCTGTTCTGGCTGAAAGCGACGAACTTGTAAAGAGAGTTTTAGTGATGAGAGAAACATGTCCGGAAGGAGCTTATCAAGTAAGATTATGTAAAGACGGCAAATGGACCACAGTACTTGTTGATGACTTGCTACCCTGTGATAAAAGAGGCCATCTAGTGTATTCTCAGGCTAAACGAAAGCAACTTTGGGTCCCGTTGATCGAGAAAGCGGTTGCTAAAATTCACGGTTGCTACGAAGCTTTAGTGTCTGGACGTGCTATAGAAGGTTTAGCGACGCTTACAGGTGCTCCTTGCGAGAGTGTGCCTTTGCAACCATCTGCTTTACCGAGCGAGGATGAGCTTGATAGGGATTTAATATGGGCGCAACTGTTGTCCTCGAGGCAAGCTATGTTTTTAATGGGTGCTAGTTGTGGAGGCGGTAACATGAAGGTGGACGAGGAGGAGTATCAGCGTAAAGGCTTGAGACCAAGGTAAAACATTTAAATAAATTCCCTCTCCTGAACATTTAATACAATCTTCTTACATTTCTAGGCACGCTTATTCCGTTCTCGATGTGCGAGACGTACAGGTAAAAATAAAATACAAACATTTTCATTTGGTTTGTAATTAAAACACGATAAATAAGTAATACATTCCCTAGGGAATAAGATTGTTGAGACTGCGCAATCCTTGGGGTCATTATAGCTGGAAGGGTGATTGGTCTGACGATAGTCCCATATGGACACCGCAGTTGAGAGAAATGCTTATGCCGCATGGTGCGTCCGACGGTGTTTTTTGGATCTCCTTCGACGACGTATTGAAATATTTCGATTGCATCGATATCTGCAAAACCAGAGTCGGATGGAGCGAAGTTAGATTGCGTGGAACGCTACCACCTTTATCCTCTCTTCGACATTTATCGTGTGTACTTTTAACAGTATTGGAACCTACCGAAACAGAGTTTACATTATTTCAAGAGGGGCAAAGGTATGATTTACTATGTTATTTTTATTTAATCGATTAATTTAATATTAGATATTCAATGTAGATATTTATCTGTAGGAATTCTGAAAAATCACAACGATCTCAGTTAGATTTGTGTGTAGTCGTTTTTCGCACACGTTCGCCAGCTGCGCCGGAAGTGGGAAGGCTAGTCGAGCATAGTAAACGACAAGTACGTGGGTTTGTTGGATGTCACAAAATGTTAGAGAGGGATTTGTATATTGTTGTATGTTTAGCCTTCAATCATTGGCATACAGGAATGGAAGATACTTCCAGTTATCCTGAATATGTTCTTGCCATTCATAGCTCAAAAAGACTTTTAGTTGAACAAATTTCTCCGCCAGCGTTCGTCCTGGCCGATGCTATCATAAGTCTAACTCTGGCGAAGGGACAACGGCACGAAGTAAGAACGCTTCTGCAATTAATTTCAAACTTGTAATCTTCTTGCAATGAAATATTTATTTATCCTGTCCAGGGAAGGGAAGGGATGACTGCTTATTATTTAACTAAAGGCTGGGCTGGACTTGTAGTGATGGTAGAAAATCGTCATGTAAATAAATGGATTCATGTAAAATGTGACTGCCATGAAAGCTATAATGTCGTGTCCACTAGAGGACAACTCAGAACTGCCGATAGTGTTCCCCCGCTTCACAGGTAGGATAATTGTTCATTTTGAACAGCTTCAGATTTACAGCGATTAAATTGAACGAATTTTTATTACAGACAAGTCATCATAGTTTTAACACAATTGGAAGGTAGTGGAGGTTTCTCAATAGCACATCGACTCACGCACAGACTAGCAAACAGTGGAAATTTACACGACTGGGGCCCGCCGGAGACTCAGCATTGTCCTCAGATCGACACCGAGGTCGAGGGTCTGCACAGCCCTCGTCTGATCACGTGAACGATCAAGCGAGATTCACGACGCAGAATAGGACAATGTTTTAAAAACGTATCGTTTTGTCAAGTAAGAGATTTATTATATACTCAGTGATATTCAGGAGTTTATCGAAACCAAAGCAAGGCTAGAAAGGAAAAGGAATCGTGCCGAGACCGTAAACACACACGTTTTGTGCTTTCTAGCTATTCGTATTATACGAGAATTTTTAGCATTATGACAAGCTCACTATTGGATATAATACAATAATTAACTATTAATATACAATGATTCTGAGATCGGTGGTTAGAAGTATTTTTTTTTAAATTAGATAGAAATCATTCGTTAGAATTAACGGGGGAAAAAAAAACGGAAATATACTTTGAAACGTTGCGTGCAAATTTAAGCATTTCTACGGGAATCATTGATCCATAAAGAAAGACTTAAGGGAAATTAAAAATATTTATGAAAGAACAAATTAAAAAAAAAACACACATTGCTTGTTATATACGAAAAAAAGAAATAAAAAAAAAAAAGAATTATTTTCTCAATGTAACATATAAGCATCATAAAAGGATAAACAAAGCGTAACAGTTATACAGTAATAATATGTAAAATTTGAAATAAGTAAACAGCCATTGATGATGTATAAAAAAAGAAAAGAAAAGAAAACATATACACTCTTTTTGGAATTGCTTAGTGTATGGTATAACTATGGGTCGAAATATTTTCAGTTTTCACATCTTACAAAAAATCGATCCTGTGTTCGAATACATAAAAAAGCCATATTCAGAACCAGCATTTAAAAAAAGGTACACACAGTATATCGTGCATGAGATTGTTACTGACAATGTTTACAAATTTTTGTCTAATCTCTAAATGAAGTGGAAAGATTAGTTTGTTTTTTTATTGCTTAAACGAGGATCATTAAAATATTGGCCACGTTGTGTAAGACTTATTTTTATTGTAGGCTTTGATTGTTTTAATCTTGTAACTAAATGAAGTGCTTGTGCTACAAACGGATGCAGCGGGTAGCTACAGAACCAAAAAAAGTCTCTCTTGAAAGTTTTACGGTATATTGACGCGTTCACTGCCATTCTGTGTAATGTACATTCGACTTGATTGTTGTTAAACGTTTTCGTAGTAAATTATTGTCGTTATCATGGTCGCTAATTGTTGTACGTACTTTTAAGTTTAGTTCATTCATGACACACACACACACACACACACACATCTTGCATTTTATATACATACGCAAGCGTGGCAGTTAACGGGTTAGTCGGTTTTATATATAAATCGTGTATATTTTGTAATCATGACATTGAAGTGAATATCTATAATTGTGCACGGTTCTTATTTTTACGTGTTTGTTTTTTTTTTTTTTTTTTTTTCTCGAAAGGAAACAATCAAATAACGAAGATATGATTTTTTAAATTTTAAACAAATTTTAGAAGAAAATTACATTCCCTCTTTTTTTAACGATAAAATTGCTACACAGCGATGATAAATATGTATATTGAATATATACTTTTTTCTACTATGAAACTATTTAAAGATTGTTAGCAGAATTGTGTAATAATTAGAAGAGGAGTCGTGGAAAGAAGACTAATGGCGGAGGTTCGCTTTTTTCCACGATTTCTTACGATTATTATATCGGTTTTTTAATTTAATGTTAAGAGTTTCTACAAAAATTAGAAGAAATTGAATATCTTCGTTATTATTAAATACTGTTCGGACTAGCGTTTTATAAATATATCGAATGCAATGATTGTCAAACTTGATTTCAGGTCTTTCGTTGCACGTATTACGCAAAGTGTTAATATAAGTCAGGATCTTCTCCGTAAATTAGATTTACGCGCCAAAACGATGTATAATCTTGTATCTGAAGTTGTTTGAGTATTTCAAATAATGTAATAATTTGTTATTCCAATGGTATTTTAAAACAATTCAAAAAACGCAGGTTTTCGTTTTGTTTCGAATTGTTTAAAGTATTTGAACCCTTTGCAGTCGAAAATTTTTTTCAAATTATTTACCAACAACTGAAAAATATTTAATTACAAAGTGGTGACCAAAATACCATTGTAGATAAGATAATATGGTACTGGAAATAATTATTCTGTTTAAATTATATTTGAATTGTTAATTATTTTTCTTGAAAAATAAAAAAAAATACTTAAACAACTTTGCTAGTATCTGCGAATTTTCTCCAAATAAACATGTATAAAACTAAATCCGTATCTACGAAACGAAAATTCAGTTAAAGACAGTTGTGTATAAAATCGTTCATTTTTTATGTGTAAATTAAAATTGTAATGTATTATTTTAATTGTTGTATTAATTTAAAAAGTATATGTAATATTTATTAATGCTCTTTGTAGTGCATAATTAAAAAAAAAAGAAGTAAGCACTTGCAGATTCAAGTTTACATCAATATTCTTTTGTATTTGTGTATACGAAATTTGAAACAATATTTTTAACATAAGTAGTTGAATATTTTGGTTTTGATGTTAAACTGCCATGTTCTGCATAATATAAAGTTGATATTGAAACATTCTTTTAATGGCAGTTGGATCTGATTGAAAATTTATCTGATATTTTGTACGTACGTTAAACGTGGTAATGTGACAATATCTAATGCTGTGATCAGCCAATGACGTATTTTGTCATTAAAAAATGTCAGTTAAGAGATGTCCTGATCAATGAAGAGGAAGTGTGTGTATTATTTCAATAATAGTACAAAATAACTACTTATAACGTATGCGTTTGTTTCAATCAAATGCAAATGGAAACAAAATCAAGTTATACGCGTAAGCATTGTGAGACTTAATTGGCATTAGCTCTTTTAAAATTAGAACAATCACATGTATATGTATAAACTACCAGTAAAACATTCCTTATTTTTAATGTTACTTTGTTTCATATTCATATTAATACATGCACTTTTATGCTCTATTCGGTCTGGTTCTAATATACTGAATTCCTTTTTTCATTTAAGATTAATTCCTGTGTAAAGTAAACACAATAAACAGGCATTTGAAATTCTATTTAGAATTTTAAACAAACGGATCTAATTATCCTTTAAATGTGGCCTAATAATTAGAAGTTAACTTTTTATTGTTTTGTGTATTTTGTCTAATTTTTAGATAGGATTGAAAATTGAATTTTGTAACAGTTACAATCACTATAGACTTTATATTCAACGGCCTTCATTTACAGACTAAAACATTTGATAAAACATGAAAGTTCTCTCAAAATTAGCAGGAAAATTTAGTTAAACAAAGTTGCTTTATTTCTAATCAACAGATTCGACTGCTATGTGTGAACTGGTAATTTAAAGCATTAATTCAATCGTATAATTGTTTAGAATTGCAGTGTATGTCTCGTTGCTGCACATGCACAAATTCAAATACAACAATTATAAGAAAGATGATATTAACACGGTAGAACATTTGATTCCTGCTGCTTGTCTCAATAACATAACTTGCATCTGCATAATATTAAATGAGATAATTTTTAAGTAAACCTTAGTGCCATACCAAAGCATAAACAAGAAACCACAAATGGATAGTAATAATTTTATAGATGCCCATTCTGTTGTCACAATGGTATTATAGTAATTTTCCTCAATGAAAAAATACTCTATTTTAAATATTGTATCATTACTACAAGAAACAAACAAAAAAAAAATTATACTATAATATTTCCATTCTATGATATAACACGTATGGCTCTGATATGCTGCTGTCAGAATAATGAATAATGAATTAGCGTTTAGACCTTGATTGTTAACATTTGAAAGGAAAAGAAATTCTGAAAATAATGAGATACACAACTATTACTCTGAAAGCAGCAATTGAATTTGAGTATGCACAATGCTAAGGCAAATAAACAAGTGTGTTTGGTATTTTAGAAAACTATCTTTGTGGATTTGAACAATTTTAGAGACAATTCAATTTGTACATAAAATGGATTATTTATTACATTGGGGTATGGGGTGAAGCTGATTAAGTTGTACATTGCTTGTGGTACATGTAAGTTGTTAGCTTAATATGTTTCTGTTAAAAACAGTGTTTAAACAAATTAAAATAATAAATGGTAGAGAATTACATCTAAACAGAAATCAGTAATGTATTTAAAATTAAAAGAAATGTCGGTGATGTGCGAGGTATATAGTGTCTGTTTTGTTTGCAATGGCACTGATTTGAGTTGACGCGTTATAAAATTCGATGAAATGTTATCCAAAAATTGAATGTTATATTCGAAGTCAACAAATTAATTTGGCGATTTCAATTTTTAGCATAGAAAAAGAAGGAAAAGAAAAACAAGTCGCACGCCATCGCAAAGTACCTAGGGATATATTCTTAATATGCAACAACAACAAGAAAAAAACTTTTTTAATCTACGGTATCTCATTGTATTTGTAATTACAGAATATAATATTGCGATGTCATTTTACGATTAAGTAAATCGTACTCTGTACGATGTTCACGTACCGGGTGTATTCTAAACTGCATACAAGCGTTAAACGTGATTATTTATTAATTTATTTATTTTTTTATTTTAAATGAGACTGAACCGTTCAAACGTTCAAGGAAAATAGACGAACAGACGTTTAAAAATAATCAAATGATTTAACAAGAGGAATATTAAGTGATTTTTGACGGTATTAAAAGTTTATTGGCAATAAAAAAAGAAGGTGTTTTTTAAACGTGTTTTTTTAATCTACGCGACTGTGATCATTTTAGAAACGCCCATGTACGAACCCGAACCAGCAATCAACTTTGTGATAGTCTGTGTACTGATCTGGCAAACTTTGTTGAATTGATCCCATTTTCCTATAGATGGAATATTATAAATACTAGGAACATTGACGCGTACACACAAAGAACATTTACTACTTTATGAAATAATAAAAGACATTGTATTGTCCTCTGATTTATATCATATAGTAGTGTAGGTATATTTAATAATAAATCGAAATATTACCTAGAAATTATTCTTCACTCAGTTTCAAATTTAAATTATTGTCAAATTAATTTTATAAATGTTACAATTACAGTTTTACATTGATTTTGTTCAGTTTTGATGTCAGCAATGAAGATTTCACTTTTATTTCATGTTCAGAATTATATTTGTACTGTTAATTCGAAATTATTGATTAAAAATTCGTATAATGTTATTTTTATTGTAATTAATCTGTATAACTTTTTTTGTAATCATATGGGGTCGTGAGGGGCTACAGCCAACATCCCTACGATTTAGGCAGGCCTCGATTTATAATTTTATATGTTATCGAAGCATTTTTAATAAATTGAGAAGTATTTGTTACAATTGTGGATTCCATTACAATTCATAAATAACGTTGAAATTAGATTAGAAAACGTAAAGAATTCGGTAAGTGCAGATTTATATAAATTTATATGCTTAACAAGATGTTGTGGCCACCTACTTTGAATAACAGAACAAGAAAACATTAAATTATTCATAATAATCAATTTAATATTTTTAATTAATTTTTAAATTTTCGCGCCAAAAAACGGTGCGAGTGGTGCCATCTCCGAACAAAGTGCTGAAACTGATCAACAATTACCGACTGAGAAATCCGAAACATCGTTAAAAATGGCGGGCTTTTTAAAATGAACAAAGTACCATTTCGATATTTCTTAATTAAATTCCTTAGAAAGGTTTATTTATTCAATTCCTGCTTGATTATGAAACACAAAGAACTCGTGTATAATTTCTAACAGTTTAAATAAAAGAAAAACCTTCATTTATATTCTTTTTTCATTAATGTAACTTTTAAAATTGCATAATAAACGTTTCAAAGTTAATAACATGGATATCATTCCAATTTTATCATTTTCAATGCTTTCAGTACGATTATCTTAAGCATTTTATTGATTTAAGATGTTTTTTAAGCTATAAAAGATTAAAAATGTTGAGGAGTACTCTGCTACCATTAGAAGTGCTCAATAATCGCTTCTGTAGTCCTCAAATGAAGGTTTTTCGTTTATCTAATCTATTAGAAATTATACACGAGTTCTCCCAGTCTCATAATCAAGTAGGAATTGAATAAATAAACCTTTCTAAGGAATTTAATTAAGAAAATTCCAAAATGGTACATTTCTCATTTAAAAAGCCCGCCATTTCTAACGATGTTTCGGATTTCTCAGTCGGTAATTGTTGATCAGTTTCAGCACTTTGTTCGGAGATGGCGCCAGGGGTAAAAAAAGAAAGTCGGTAAAAAATATTTTATTAAAAATCTGCCTTTTAACGCCGCTGAGTAAGATATTTTGTTGTTATAAATGTCTCTATAACGTTTTTATATCAAGAAATTTAAGTATTATTTAAAAAAGTGATGAAAATCTTGTCACCCTTTTTGTCACTTTCTACTTTATCGACTTAGATTGGTTGTTATAATTGCGAAACCTTAATGCCCATTTTAATTAATTGTATCAGGAGAATGTAGAATAAAATTATATTTATTAAAAATTAAACAAGTTTAAAGTTTAATTCAAATTTAAATCGTACACCTACAATGTACAAACCTACACGTTGAAGATGGCGCTCTTTGAATATTTACTTTAACGTGTTCCATCGTCAAGAGCGGTGCAAGTTACCTGTACAAAGTTTAATACATTTACAGAAATATTAATTATATGCAACGTTTAATTACGTTGTTATTAATTGCACATAGGAAGCATGGCGTTTTCTTTTGGGACACCTTCGTCTTCAGCTAACACAGGTTTTGGATTTGGTCAGAAGTAAGTATATATCATTTTTTAATGTCAAATTTTATAAAATTGAAATGTGTATCCGGTTTAATTTATACAAAAATGTTTCCATAGAGATATTAAAATCGTATTTATAACGTTTGTTTTAATACTCTAGACCTGCAACAGGTTTTAATTTAAGTAGCACTCCTTTTGGTTCAACTAACCCAACATCTACAACAAGTTTTGGATCTTCTTCAACACCGGTAACATCAACTGGACTCAGTTTTGGATTTGGTAGCACACCTGCAGCTCCAGTACCAATGCAAGTAAATGGTGCAGCAGGAACAAATACATCCACAACAACAACTGCTACTAATTTCTTTCCTATACCAACTACTTCTGCACCGTTATTCAGTGGTCTCAGTTTTGGCACACCGGCAGCAAGTACCAATTTAACATTCAGTACTCCAACTGTTACATCCACAGCTGGAAGCCTTAGCTTTGGTACAACTATCACATCAAGTATGTAACATTTGAAACATCAGTGTTGTTAATGATCAGTACATTTAATTAATTTAATCAATTTATTTTTAGCTCCATTTTTTGGTGGATCTGTAAGTGGAGTAGGATTATCAGGCTCAAAACCAGCTACTGGCACCACTGCCACTACAAACGTTACCAATAAAGGTTTGGGAGGATTAGATGTGTCCCTAAGCAATAAAGGACTCTCCCAAGGAAACAGTAATACAGCAGCTGCCAAAGACAATGTTTGGCCACCAGAATTATTACAAACAATAGAAAAATTCAAGTAATTGTTACACAGTAATTTAGTAACTATTGAAACTGTATGAAATTGATTTATCCTACATTTTTGATACAGGGAATTCGTGAAGGAACAAAAAGTACTGTCCTCGGATATAGCAAGGGGTTCTGCGCGACCATTGACCAGATGTGCCGAGGACACAGCATCGCTGATGGAGATTCTAACCACGTTAGCTGGAGCTGTCCAGCGAGATCGTTGTGCCGCTGACAAATTAAAACAAGATACTGCAAAAGCGTTACAAAATACTGAAATAGCTCAAAGGACGCACGACACTCCACCAGGATTACAATACGAAAATAACGCACCGTTATTGTTCTTCATGGAGTTGGCTGACAATTTTGAGCACGATTTAATGTTATTCAGATCACAAATCGAAACAACAGAGAAACACATACAGACAATGATGACTCCAAAAACATTAACGCCACAGGGTAATTTATTTGCTGGTATTTGCATTTAGGAAAATTTTACCATGTCCTGGGATCTTTTTTAGAATTAACAATGGCTATGAGTAAGCTTCACGAGTCTCTGGTGGCGGTTGCTGGAAAACTGCAAGGTGTGCATTCTAAGGTGCAACAACAGAAGGAACAGTACCTGAATTTTAGAAAGTACGTTTTGAAAGACAACACGAACGTCTTCGAGGACATCAAAGCGGATGGTAAAACGTCCCAAAGTAGTTTTGGAAAAATTACCAGCGGCCCTACTCCCTTTGGACCAGGTGACTTTATAATTCTGTATTATATGTATGCTTGTGTGTACCATATATTTATATGCATACAATATATTTTTACAGGAAACAAAAGTTTTCTTTCATCGACGGCGTTAAACTTGAACAGACCAGGCAGTTACGAAACGCGAAATCCATTAGGTAAATGAAACTGTTATGCGATACCGTAATATTAATATATATTTCTCTTTTGGAAACGAAATCCCTGCAACAACGTATTCTCGTTGTTTCAACTGTCCCATAAACATCTCCTACCTTCAGGTCTTGCGTGGATTTAGTATGAGGTAGATTTTACTAATATATATATAATGCTCTTTTACTAAATACTGTAGAAAATTTTTATATGTAAAAAGTAGCAAACTTGTTGCAACTGTCTAGTATTTAAAAGATGTTTCGTTTATATATATATATATGTATATATTCATTTCTTGTAATTTGATTTTACGTTTCCAGGGAAAGAGTAAGGAATCTATTGTAGTTTATAAGGTATTAAATTTATTTTCCAGTTTCTTTTTGTGTTGTCAATTATGGGAAGGGACGCAAAGCTTGTAACCTAACATTTATTATTTATACAAAAGAAACATACTTATTTTTTCAATAACATTGCGATAAATATTTATCTTTTATTTTCTTTAACGTATATTAGGAGATTGTAAATCGTGGAAGAAAGTTTAAAACCTGTGTTGTTAAGGAATGGCTGTGTATTTTGTATGTGCTTTGATCGCTTCTGTCATCTTGGATGGTCATTTGGGAATGTCCACGTTCACTAAAGCATATAATATTTAACAGGATACACGGAGTCTGTATCGTGCGCAAGAATTTTGCTAATATGTGTTAAGGATATTATTGGATATTATTTGCATTACGACATAATGTTCTTTGACTTTACGACGTTAGTATTTGCTGATATATTTCATTTTGATCATTTTTTGTTTTTTCATTCGTTAAGATTTACGCAGCTTTAGCTATTGTACATGCAGTGGACTAATACTCGAACGCAGATTCAAAATAATTCAGTATATATGTTGTTACAGTTTGGGGAAATACAATATCAACACCATCTGCTACTAACATTACCCTAGGCTCATCATTGAAACCACCAACTGCGAGTTTGACATTTAATACCCCATCAAATCTTACTGCACCCTTACCAACGACCGATTCGGGTTCGAGTTTTCAACTTCAAAAACCTCCCATTGGTAATAAAAGGGGAAAGCATTGAATAATGTTCGTATTTAACGCCATGCTATATTTAATTTTTAACACGAGATTAAAAACATTTTATTTTATCGTTTGCTCTATAATGTAACATTAACGTTACTTAATGCTGTTCATGTTTTCCTTTTTATAAAAATGCATGCTGTTTTTTTTTATTTTTGTAAAAAATGTTTACATTGTTTAATCGATACTTTTATGTTTATCATTTCATTTCGCTTCATCCCATAATAATGTGTTAAAATATATAGATTATGAATTACTTAAAAAAAATATTAATGTAAAATATAGTATTAATTTATAACAATTTTTAAGGAAGAAATGGTAATTGTTAATGGCAACTGTTATTATATAATAATCATGTGATTCAAGTACAAAAACATTTGTGAATTTATAATTTTACGAGTTATTTATATTTTTTATATTATAAATTTATATACATCGCCACTTTTTACGATAAAAATCACGAGCTTAGAATATGTATAAATCTTTTTATATACTTTTACATACAATAGTGTTTTAAACTTCTCTTGGTCCCCGTAATAAAAACGTATCGGGAGAAACGATACTGGGACAAATTATTCTCAATAAAACTGTTCATTTTCTCGTTCAATATACATCTGTATTATAATTACGCGTACAATTATGTATTAAAAAAATATTTCTGTTAATCATTATATAGCACCCACTTGTATGATGGGGATCAATAGTTTAAAGGCATCCTGGATGTACGAACTTGCGTTTGAAGCCTGTTCAAAAGAAAACAATTAACCTCGTAAGATACACGTAATTTGATCAACATAACATTTTCTTACCTCCATGAAAATTGTAGTTACGTTAGAATTAATATTGTCCGTCTTGTCTGAAGTCTCAGCCAAGTCGTTTAAAGAGCTACAGTACGTATTGGCTAGTACCCCGACTTGCTTAGAAAGAATATGCGTTAAACGGACCAACGCGTCAGCTTCGTTGACGGTACTTCTGTGTTCTTTAATCAGAAGCAATTCCGCCGTTTTGTGAAACCTTTCCACAGAAAAGGCTGTAAATTGCGCCAGAACGGAGATGGCATGCTCGAATATCTCCTGAGCAGTGTAAGTCACAGGTGGAGTAGTGTAGGCTTCAGAAGCTTCAGAGACCTACAATTAATGCTTAATTTTATACCTGATATATGATATATGTTTCAACATTAAAATTACTTACGTCGTGTAACTTCTCGTACGCGATATTAATTCCAAGATCACTGCAAGCTTCTTGTAATCTACATTTTAAATCTTTGTCATGTGTCTCAGTCTCACTCTCATCATCTTCACCTAAATCACATAGTGCTTTTACATCTTCTAATGTCTCTTCAGCAGAGTTGAGTTCATTCGTGTCCAAATTCATTAAATACAATTGTATTTTGATTTTACTCTGTTCAGACAACATTTCTAGGGCTTTTAAATGAACAAGTCCTTGATAATCATCGAACAGACTTTCAAAGTGCACTTTACTTATTCTCTGTTCTTCTTCTGTTGTTTTTTGAATGGCCTCTGTCTTAGCCTCTTGAATTACTTCAGATAAATTTGGTTTATCCGTTTCATTCAAGAAAAAGGCTCTTTTCTTCTTCAACCCTGGGTCACCCTCCTGCAACACCTCCATTGTTTTCTTACCAATTGCCTCTAGAGTGTCTAATCCACCGGTCACAACTTTGGTACCAGTTGTTTCAACTAATTTTGTTATTGAAGACATGCTGGATATCAGACTTCCAAACCCAAAGATAGATGGTTCTTCAGCTTGTTCCTTTTTGTCATCTGAAAATTGAATTAAATAAATAACATTATAAAATTTAATTGCTATTGCTATTGCTAATTAATATATTACCAGCATTTGTAGAACTTTCTTCTTCTTCTTCTTCTTCTTCTTCTTCAGTTTTGGTGGGTGTAGACTCATCTGGTATACCCAGGGGTTCTTCCAAAAGGGTGAGTCCATGGGATACATGACTAGTTAAAGTAGAAACTCCAGCACTTGCTGTATTAATTAAAGAAGTTACATTCCAGTTGCTCCAACCCCAAGTATTTTGACTTTCCTGTCCACTAGCCGATAGCCTTTTCAGTATTGGCTGTAATTTCTCTTCAGTTAACTCCTCAGGTAATTCAATTTCATTACCAAGTCCTTCCCAACCTTCAGGTTTGAATACTTCTTTAAATTTCTTATCAGATTTCATTTCTTCTGGCATGTTTGATTCGGTTAACTCATCTGTTACTGAAAATTCTCCAAGAGAAATATCTTGTTGTGTTGTGGATGTATTTTCTTTATCAGTACATGTTACATTACTTGCATCATCCTTAACATTCTCACTCGGTGTGATTTTAGTTCCCAGCTTTCTTGCACCTAATTTTGGTTGCTTCTGTTCCTTTGTTTTTTTACCTGGTTTAGATGTGACCACTTCAGATTGTTCTTCCATGTCCACATTTGATTTAAGGGGTAACTTTACTTCATCTTTATCTACTTCCAAATTTGTGATACTTGTTATTTCTCCGGTCTTTAACGTTGATAAGTCAGGGGATGTAACCTCTTCGCTGACTTTGTTTGGAGCTCTGTCAGTATTACTAATTAATTTTTGTTCATTAAGCATATCTTTAATACTGATATCTTTATCAAGTCTTTTTTCGTCTGCTGCTCTATCTATCCCAGCATGATACTTTTCAGTTCTCTTATTAAAAATTATGTTTGTGCGTGATGGTCGTGGTACGTACTCCGTGTCGTCATCGGATTCTGAATCTATCGTTGTCGGTGAATTCCATTTTTGAGATTGAACGATTCTTTTCATCGGTGCATTATGGTTCATCTCCTCGTCAGCACTTTCGAAGTCGTCACTCTCGGATGTTGCCATGTTTATTACAATGTGCGACACTAAACTACTTCCTAATTAGTAATAATTGAAGGAAATCTCAAGCCCTGATACCACCATGGGTTTGCGTTACGATCATACCTTAATTGTTGGCGCAAAAGTTACAAGAATCGCATTATAAACATTAGAATATTCGTGGAACACTCGCGCATACGTACTCATACCTGCGCCATACGCATGAACGACTGTGGCCGTGTACACGTGTCCCTCCAACTAGATAATAATTTCAGACACTTTATAAAATTTGCATAAACTTCACGGATTAGGAAATTCAGTGCGCATGCGGGAAAAATTAATTCAGGGCCGTTGCATTTGAATGCAGTCTATTTCGTTCGATTTTAATATCCCTATTTTTTACATTACAATTCGAATTTTACAGTAAAACTGGTTATCCATTCTAGAGAATGTAAAAAAATTTACAACGATAAACGTGCACTTTCAACCTTGTGGCAAACAAGCCACTTTGAATCTTTTCGAATGAGAAAGTGTTTCAATTTTTATTTATAAAATGGTTCGATAATACATAGTGTTTATTCTTTATTATTATATAACTTAATTACAAATTGGATACAAAAGTTGAATCTCAAACGATCGAGGTAGAAAAATTAATCGATCCTGTCTAAATTTGACGAGAGTCGGGGACTGTGAGTAAACCAAAATAAACAGCGAAGAAAAGAAAGAGGAAGCAATACGTGCGAATACCACAGAAGCTTATGAGACATTCTTGAAGGGGCGCCGACGGATTACCATCAGTTTACTCATTCGTCCCGGATGTTCAACGGTCTCGGGTGCACCTGCGTTTAGAAGTTGTATGGTGGTGCCGCCGCTACAATATAACGGAAAATATGCGAAACTATCGAAAGGGCATCGCGTTCGTCTGTTCCCGTCGCCGTTCGTGCACAGCGGTCAGAGACACGAGAGCTTTCGGTCGTGTGGTGGGGGCCGATTCGAGAGAAAGAGAGAGAAAGAGGGAGCATACGAGTTTTTGGAGGGGATTACGTTCGGTTCTCATCGGTGTACGGCGTTAAGGCGAAGAGGAAGAGAGAGTGAGTGAGAGACATTGCCTAGCGCACACGGTATGAACGTCCAGTGGCATGTTTCAAACACTCAACATGCTTGTAGTGGCGCGAGGTTGTAGTATCGTCGAAACGAAAGAGTAGTTTGTGCGTATTCTTGGCACTTGAAACAACGGACTTGACACAGTGCACAATTCCAGCGTTGGGCAATGCTCAATTCGATCCATGGCACGAGGCAAAAGTTGTCTTGCGGTAACTGTAACAGTGCTCCTAACCGTGCAAGAAAAAGCTGAGTGAAATAGCGTGCGCGGGTGAACGCAAGACGAATTCTCTAACATCGCTCGAAAGGAACATCTCGTTATTCGTTCGTTGGTATCTGTTTACCGCGAGGACGAGCGTGAAGTTTTAGTGTTGAGGAAGGAAAAGGGAGCACGGAGTGAAATGTACTCGACAGCACCGGCATTAGCGTGCATTTCTTAAAGCGGGTCGCAGACGCAGATGCTGTCCCGTCTCTGCTCTGAGAAACTCGTCGTTGTTCCTGTTGCACGAAAACGAGCACGACTGGTCTGTCAATTTTACATACGAAAATTCGTCAATGAAACGTTCGCGTGAAACAAGTTCGTTAGTGTTCCTCCGTTTTACATTTACCGGCACAGTGCCGTAAGTATTTTCTGGTGCGAGCCTGATATACAGCAGAAAAAAAACCACAATTGTGTAAGAACAGTAGAAAGGTGCAGGGACAGAACATCGCCACACGTGATGTAAAATTCGAAGCCTCGTCGAACGAAGGTTTCTAGAGTGCAAATGGAAGTGAACCATAAGTGAGACGACAGAAGGGGTGAAAGTGCTTTTATTATCGAATTCATTTCTTTTTTTTGTCTTCTATGGTGTGAAAAAAAATCATTCAAAAGGCTGTGCTATATTTTTCGCTTAAATTGGAAAGTGACCAGTGCGGGGATTAAGAAAAGAGAAGAAAAAGAGAGAGGGAGAGAGAGAAAAAAGTGTTACGATAATGTAACAAGCATCCTCGTACACGGTCTCGTGCAAATGTAGGACCACGGTACTGTCTCAAGGCAAGATACCAACAGTGGACTTTTCTTCGACGGCCAGCTATGTTAACGGTGGAATTCCGCTCGAGAGGAATCTGAAGGCGGGGACTCTGACGTCACTCCGCTCATGATAATGAGGTATTCATGATGGCGGAGTAGCGCGCGAGGAAGAGAGAGAGAGAGTGCTCATGTATGTACATTTTATATACCACACGTGTATACATATATATACGTGTATATACATATGCACGTGCGCTCTCTCTCTCCCTTCCTTTCTCTCTCTCTCTCTCTCTCTCTGTCCCTCTGTCTCACTGTCTCTCTTTATTTCTCTTTCTCTTCTCTATCTCTTCTCTATCTCTATCTTTCTTCCTTTGTCGACACGTACGCGGTAATATGTATGCGTGTGCGCGTGTGTGTGTTCCGTATAGCATGCAACACATCCTTTCTATCTCCATTCCACTGTACATATCGGTGTGTGTATTACTATTGCGTGCCTTCTCTCTTTACCAACTTCGAATACCCCTCTTTGTTTCTCTCACATCTACTGTTTCTTTCTTTCTCTTCCATCGATACAGCGTGTATGTGGCACGAGGAGTGTGTGCTCGCGCGCACAAATATGTGCCTGTCGACTGGTCGGTGATAGAGAGTTTTGGATGGATTTAGAGCGCAGTGAAATATGCCAAGGAGACGGAATGGGGAGATACCGCTTCCGGAAGGGTGGGACGTCGCGCGAGACTTTGATGGAAAAGTGTATTTCATCGATCACAACACAAGAAAAACAACGTGGATCGATCCTAGAGACAGGTATGCTATTTTCATATGTATATGTTTTTGTAATGCACGTGTACACGTGCTAAGCTAAACGGAGTACGTACACGAGGGAATGCACGATGTTTTTTCGCATATAACCTCTCTTTTTTCCGAAGAGGTTATGATAAACTTTTTCCACGAATTAACGAGAGCATTTTAAGAGATAAAAAGTAAAAATACTCGTAGAGCGCGTATAAGAGAATGCGAAATATTTTTGACGTTGCGTTGCTCTCGTGTGAGCACCCCTTAAGTTTCTCGTCGAACGTGTGTATCTACTACGTGTATGCGTATATTCATATATCGAGGACTCGCCGCGCCCGCATTCCAGTCGCCAGGGCCGCCGCGCTGTCGATGAAAAACTCGAGAAATCTGGTGACCACGGTCGAATGCGAAAATAAAACTATTATTCGTTTCGAATTCTTACTATATAAAATTACACTTTTTAAATAACCCTATCGACCGGTTAACAATAACAAAAACGTGGAATTTTTGAACTTTAAATTCGCTTGAAAAATTTTTTTAATTTTCTTAATACATACATTCCTCCAATTTACATATTGTATAGGCAATGTTAAATTATAACATCAGTACGATGTATATAATTTATAAATTAAATTACAAAGTACGTACATATTAGGTATATGTAATCACAGATGTTATTCACTCTTCGGTGATCAAATGAATAATTACACGAATAATCATTCGAATGTGAATTACCGTAATACTGTGCGTAAATTGAAAGCTGGTTTTAATAGCATATGTATTAATTTTAATCTATTCCCTGGTGTCTTAGAAACGAAAACACCGGAAATATTTTCTACTCGTTGCTTTTTGTCTGTCGAATAAATTAATTCAAATATCGCCTTTTACGTCGATGATATGAAATTTCTTTATAAAATTGGCTTGAATATACACTATTCCTCGGGTCTGTGTTGCCTAGATTAATACTTGTGAGTGAACCATTTTACGGGGCTAACCGGTACATAGGGAACATGCAATTGACCAGTACCTAAAAATAGACTTTGATACAAAGGTGTTACTTTTTTGATTTTAATATCACAAAATTGGTTTCTTTGCTAGGTGAGGTTAGGATCTGAGATACAGAATTACTAAAGATATGAATAAAACTTGGTATAAATTTTGATAAGTACGATTTATTGCCGTTATATTTTAACATCATAGAAGTTAAATACCATCACGCATTGTAACTCGCCATTAGATATCGATCGCACAATTGATTTTTTCGTTTCTCGATCGAGTTATCATCCTGTGCAATCCGAGCGCAGATTAACCCGACTCGCGTTCGCTCCTGTTTTTGTTTGCACATTTGGCACACGAACAACAGCCGTATATACTTGTTCCGTGTGCCGATTTTCGTTCCCCGAAATCTCGAAATTTCGTTCCTCGAAACGCTGAAAGTTTCGTCGATGCTGTTTCCCTTCGTGAACACGCGCGTTCCCTTCGGCCACGTATTTTCCCATCGTAAAGTATATCGCAACGCGTGGCATCTGCTCGACATCTGTGTTTAGGAAAATTCTTTCGCTATTGCGTACGCGCGCCTTTTCCCCTACTTTCGATTGAATTTAAAATTCTTCTTCCAACATTTCATTACATAATCTTCTTTAATTTAAAAATAAGATACCTTTTGAAACTTTCTGTGGGTTTCTGCAAAAGTATGACGTTGATAGGGTATAGTTTTTAGGGTTAAACATGAGGTTAAGTTTGTTCATAGCATATTACTTTATGTAATGTGTTTGTAATAGCATTTTATACTACATATTACACGGTTGATTCATATGTAATGTTATAATGTTGGCTGCAAATTTTTTTTTTCTGACTCGAAGGTTAACCATGAATGCTCGTGAAAAAAGAGCGGATATTTGTTCCTGTGTTGTATTATGCAATATTGTAAGCTGAAAGGAGAAAAAATATCGTTATACCGTCAGGTTTTACGTACACGCGTTGTTTCGTCCGATGGGACATGTTTTAAGTAATCAGTCGTGAAGTGCATTTTCAAAAATGAACCATAATTCTGCTCGAATGAAATAAGATTTGAAGGGCGCGTACAGCGTGATATTGCGTATACACGTGCGTGACCAAAAGCCATGGCACGAATTACAAGGCAGCAGGAGTGTTCCCAAACTTGGAAATTCGAGACATTCCTAGGCTGTGACACATCCACGCACCGACAGGGAGAAAGAAAAACGAAGGCAAACGGGGATTCCTGTAAGCTGACATACACCCATTATTTTCTTCTTGGAATTTTTTTTACGCTCCAGGTGAAGCCTAGATTTTGGTTAGGCATAGCTATGGCGGTAAATTTGAAATGTATCGGTGGTCAAAGTATCGATACAAATATTAGGAATAAAATATCGAATAAAATCAAAATTAGTATCTAAAAATTAAAATAAATCAGAATAAATTTCATAGAAAAATAATTGAAATATTTGTAGCTTTGATTACAGTCGGAAAGATTATTAGTATCGTTTGTTTAAAATGTAGGTTGTGATTTAATCGAAACTACAATTTTTTATTTTTTCAACGATGCGCACCGTGCGTTTAATATATTATTATAAGCGGTGCTCAGAATCGTGTGTAAAATTTGAAGCAACTACCCATTAACTCATTGAGCGGGTTCTTAACTCATTAAACACCGGAAATACCTCCGGCAGGGTACGTGTATATATATTTCTTTCTTTCTTTCTTTCTTTCTTTCTTTCTTTTTTTTTTTTAATTTATTTATTTTCACTTGTACTTTCGTTTAAAAGGATACAACACTTAACTCTCGTATAATGAGTAAATATTTACAGAATGTAAATTGAATCATTATTGAATTAATTGAATTTGATGCAAAGAATTATAAGATATCTCCATGCTTTATTATCGTTGAATTCCTATTTGAGGCTATCGATTTTTGTGGAGGAATTTTTAATTTTATATTCTTCTAAAATAGGATATTCAAATTTTCGAAAAGAGATTAGGATCGAATCAAACCCAAAAATGCCTCCAGTGCAAAAGGTTAGAGTGCACAATTCCAAATGAAATTGAACCCTTTGCGTTCAAAACAGTGTCAAAACTTGCAAAATAAACTTGCCCTAGGTTTTTGGCAAAACTAATATTCCGCGTGTTCACCATCCCAAATTAAAAGTGCCCCGTCCTCAAAGGGTTAAGCAGGTTCGCGCTTGGGTGACAGAGGTAAAATCACGGAATCGCGAACGATATATATATCGAGGACTTTGTGCACGCGTTCCGTGATGCACAAGCGAATGCCCTTGGGTCAAAGCGAGGTAGTCGAAGAGGGACACCTACGCGATCCGTATGCCCACGCATGGCTGCTTGTTTGTTCTCCGTTGACGTTACGTTCAGGGCCGTGTGTCTCACCTAGCCACCAAATAAATAGTCACACCTGCTCCCCGTTCGATTTACCCTTTCCCCCATCAGGTTAAGTCCCACTCTTTCGATGCTGAAATTTATAGCAATCGGTTGGCAATCCTCAATGAAGTCGCAAAGTGTTTCCTAGGGGATTTTATTGTTTTTAATGTCTTTCAACGTGTGCCAAATATATTTCGTTCGATTAGTTAATTCATTCAATTTTATTAACTACTACTTAACTTCTATTAAGATAAAATGTCTTCTTTTTTTAAACATTTGTGTACAGTAGGGAACAAAAAATTCGGACGGTTTCTTTATCTGAAATATCTTCGAATGTTCAGAAGAAAAAGGAAATGAATAAATACCGTAAGACACTTGTCAAATTACCGATCAGATATCCAGGAATATTTGCACTTCAAATACTAATCTACATGTTTTCGAGATTTCGTCGATCTACCTTTGACATTCGTCCCTGTTCTTCGATTGTCTTATCACGGACGAGAGACGAGCACGAGGATGTAACATTTCTTGGAAAAGGTGTTACATCATGTTTCCATTTTGTTTTTATTTTACTTTCTGTTCTGATAAGAAAACTATCCCAAGAGTGCACAAAGGGTTGATATTCATTTTTGTTACGTTGTCGCGTCCGTAATAAATTGCTGACGACCGGTATCGGTCACGAGACGAAGGAATGCAGCAATCGGCAAGTTAGGTACAGCCACGTGTGCTAAGGCGTTAGGGAGAATCGAATTCAGGGGGTGACAATGAAGTACTTTTGGATATATCTGTATTTCAAAAGGAATAGAAATTTTATTTCGAGACTTTTATTTAACAGTCGATCGGAATTTTGGGTTCAATGAGCATCGAATTATTTCGATTTACACGCGTTATCACGTTAACAAATATGTACACGAAATGTAGTTTACAGTATACACGTCACGATCGTCTCGTTTAAAGGTTCCAGAAAGTCTTTTTTTTTTTTTTTTTTCCGGAGCCAGGAATCTTAAGAAATAAAAATTGTCAATGCAGAAAATATTTTTTTAAATAAGTTATTTAATAAGTTTCTGCCACGGATAGTAAATAAATTTCATTGTTTCGTTATTCGTAAAAAAGAAAATGATTCAATTTGGGGCGATAAAAACATCATGGACAATCGTCGAAAAGTTTGAATAGCCGTAAAGGCGACACATGTCGCGCGTCGAACGAGCTATTATTCCCTTATTAAAATATAGTTTATGGCATTCATGAGAGCGGACCACGGAGCGTGTAGGCGTTCTTCCGTAATCGTCCATCGTGAAACACCGACAAGGATTACTTTATTGCTATAATCTGTCCGTGTTGTTCTATGCCTATTGTTTTCTCTCTGTACGAAACGCCTGGCATGCGACCGGCCGATCATAGAATTTCATTCACGTACACGATTTTATCTTTTAAATGTTACGTTTCGCCGATACACGAGGTTAATTCGATCGATTTAATGGTTTAACATCGGTGTCGTATCGTTCTTTTCAAATATTCCCGCCAAATTGCCAGGTTACTAAATTACAAAATTAATAATTCAATCTAATCAACTAGTTATGAAATAATTACCAAATCGTTGAACTTTTTTGTGAAATTATTGTTCCATTCACAACAATGTGAATTATCGTTGCATCATAAACTCCCTGGGTTTGATTTGATTTTTGAAAAAAAAAAAAAAAAAAATAAAAAAAACGAAGAAGTTACAAAACGTGCAGTTTTAGGAAACGAAATGATAATGATTTTTGGCTCGTCCCACGCACTCGCAAAAAAGAGACATTGTTTACTCTGTGTAAGTCTCGGCAAACAAACGAGGCGAGTGTCGTTCGCGAATTGTCCACGAAATATGTGTTTTCGTGTCTTTTATATGCAGTTTATATTGCATTATGTTTGATAACCTCGAGACACCACGGAAACATTCCACGGAGATCATACGTGGTTCGTAAATCAGCGTAGATCGGGTGATGAGGTTTCCAAGAATTTCGTCTCATTGTGTTCACAGAGGATTAAAAAGGAAGAGAAAAAGAAACGAAATTTCAGACGGTGATATCAAGGAAACGATTTCGTCTCTTAAATTCTATCATAATTATCTTCCCGGACTGATTTAATCATTCTCTTATCAATTAATAACAATGTTTGAACAATATTTTTAAATACGAAAGAAATATTTTGAAAAAATTTCTTTGAATAATTAATTTTCTTCCACATTTATTGCAATTATCGGTCGTGAAAATTGAAGTTCTCTTCTTAAATTAAAAAAAAAAATGATGCAACCAAGAGTGAAGGTGTAATTAAATCGTGCATAGTAGTTTCAATGTACGTATCGTTTTCCGTTTCCCTCGGTAAATACTGTTCCTCAGCTTCCTCGCAGGAAGTCTAAGAAAATAAGGTGAACGCACTATAAACGTAGCCTTTGAAACCTCTGACAAATGGTATCTGTTGATGGCTGTAACATTAGTAACGATTATTGTCGTACATAGTTGCCGATAGTTGGTGTAACGTTAGCCCACGTATTGTTCTCAACGAGACAATACCGTGTTGTCGGTAGGATATTATTGAATTCGCTATTTCCGTATTTCCATTAAACAATTTAGAATTAAATAAATCGAATTATTTAACCGTGGACGTCGAATGGAATAAATAAATTGTTCAGGATGAATATTACCTCCAAATTGATTCATTCCAGCATTTTCTTATTAAAGGCATAGAAGTGGTTGGAACAATAGGAACATTTTCACAGCAAACGGTAAAATGACCGTATGGGAAATATTGTATGAACTTCCTGGGGTACTTAAATAGAAACTCATTAATTTTTACTGAATCAATTTCAATAGTACAGCACGGGTTTACGATGGTTCGTAGCGCGGTATATGTGACAGGGTATTTGATAAGTCAATACCTAATTTAAAATACATCTATTGTACAACGGTAGGCGTATAAAGTTTATTGTTCCTTCGGACATAGAAAGCATAGAATATTTATTAACTATTAGTTCTTATTTCACTTTTTACCATCTTCGATGCTGTTCCCCCCCCCACCGCTGGCCACTGTTCACGTTATTTAGTCATGATGTGTACGTTCTTGACCCTCCTTCGCCTCCTCCCTGCTTGATAACTGTAGGACAGTCGCGCGGGGTAAGGCCAAGGGCATATTAAAAAACGTGAATCACGCAGCGGAAAGGGAATTAAGGGGTCGTCTGTGAAATCCTTTAACGCAGATGGACATGTTGACTACCATTAGGGTCGCTGATAACCAGGGATGAATTAATGTGGTAGAATTAAGGCTCGAACGATGGAACATGGGTGACCCCGACCCACTCGTAGTCCAGGCCCAAGAAAATACGAATATTGTGTTCTTTAAATAGAAACTATATTGATTATTAATATTGATCAAATAATCAACCATGTATAATATTTACATTTCTCGAGCACCCAAGTACCCACGTTCCTCGTGAACTAAAGGGTTAACCAAAAAAGGAAGGAACGATTGTAAAAGCAAGCCGGGAAAAAGTTAAGCAATTGAAGTTTTTCATTGTGGTACGTAGCTACTCGTTGGTATTCGCATTCTTCTGTGTCGATTACCGATTCCATTTCACTTTCGTCACGATAAACTCGAGTTGGTCGGTGGCCTGCGGAGGTCAGGTTATTTTGTATGCAAGATACAATCTCGTTGTTGCGCATACCCCCCCCCCCCCCCCTGTATATATATACACGATATGAAAATATGATCGAAAATCATTCACTAACCATATCGCTAATTATAATCACTAATTAAAGATCCCTTCGCCATATTGGTTCCTTTCGATCAATAACTTTATTGCAAACTTGTATAATTTATAAAAGAGATATAAGAAGTTTATGTAAAGATGTAGTCTTTCAGAAACGATGACTGTACTTTGTTTATTTATTAAGAAATTTGCGTTTCTCGTTTATTGATCGTAAAAGTTTCATGTTTTGTTCTGGCTTGTTTAAAATTGCCAGAATTCGGTGGTGCCATTTATTGCGTTTCGAATAGAGAAATTGATTCTCCAAACTCTTCTCTCGCGTGTACCAAGGTTGATGGTCGCCTTCGTGAATTCCTCTCGAAACCTTCGAAATCTTTCGTGGTTACGTAATGGTCGTCGATGTTCCTTGGTTTCACTGTCATTCAGGGACCATGGGAATAATTACAAACCTAGTGGTTAAGAATAACGATTATCGTTCGCTAATATACTTGTGGCTAAGCAAAGTTTCCTTGTATTTCTATTTTTTTAAAAATCAACAGAGAATTAAATTAAAATTTTCATCCCCCCTCAGTTTTCCAAAGCAATTATTTATTGTATTTTTAAATATTTAAAAGTATCCTGAGACAATTTAAATTACCATAGTGTGTCACTGTAAAATTAAATCGTACTATTTTTTTTAATAATTACAATAGTAATAATAGTATTTAAAAAATTCTTTTGCAATTCAAGTTTGCAAATAAATGTTTGATTTTTGAGCAGACATTGAAAAAATAAAATTGCTTTTTTAGAGGCTGAAGTAGTTCAAGGGGAACATCAGAATGTATAGTGGTTGATTATTTGCTTAGCTGGAGGACATTTCAAGGCCGTTTACATTATTTTTAAATGGCATACGCTATATTTCTTTTTACAGGATGATAGAGCATAACCAGACAGATTCATGTATGTGTATGCTGTATCATCTTCGACTTTCTTGAATTCATTTTTAAGAATGATAGAATATTATTTACACTTACTGTACAGAATTATTTTAATATAAATTTTATTTCATTTAGATTAGTATCTTTTTGTTTCTTTTTCTATTAATTTTTTAACAAAGATGACTGTGGTCATCGCGTTAATAATAAATTACGCTTGTTACAAGGTTAGGTTATAATTGAATAAAAGTAAATTAGTCATATACCATATTTTTATCGTAAAATGCTTGATAATCTTTATTAAATAGCATGACATCACGAAAGAAAAATATTTTGTAATGTAACGAAAGACGAGAGTACGTAAAGAAATGTTGATAATGGTTTTTTTCTTCTTCTCTGAATTTCAGGTTTACCAAACCTCAAACATTTGCAGATTGCATCGGAAACGAGCTTCCACTTGGCTGGGAGGAAGCTTACGACAAACACGTTGGTGCATACTATATCAATCATGTCAATCGTGAGTGTTATTTTATCTTAATTTATAACTAATTGTCATTCAGTTAATTATATATTAATCGAGTAGAACTTCGTTTATTATTATCTTACGTAAATGGACATTTCTGCCATTAAATTGTTCGGAGAATTGTAACCTAAGTGAGGTTAAGTTTTAGTCAAATGTTTTATCCGAAGTTAAGCTTCAATTCTAGCATAGCTTACAATAAAATTAAGTTTCAATCTTAATTAAAGTTAGATTCACTTAAATTCGTAATTATTTAAAAGATAGTTGTTTAATTTAATAGAGAAATTTTCCTGGCGTGCTCTGTAGCGTACATAACCTCGTTCGATTTTGTATTGTTGGTAAATTACTACAATCATCCATAGTTAAGAAAGTCTTAAAATAAATAGTCTACTGAAAGAAAAACAGAATTGAAAATTCTATTTGTTATTTAATATATATTTAGTAAAAAATAGATCGATCAAGTGTTACAAATTAACCTCAGTTGACTCTGAAACGATACATATATTTTACATTGCTTTCAAACTTCAACTATAAATTGTATATATTTTTGAATTTCATTGTTAGAAATGTTTTTAACATTGTGTTTTGTTTGATTTGTTTAGAGACGACACAGCTCGAAGATCCGAGGCAAGAATGGCGAGCCATTCAGGAGGCCATGCTTCGAGAATATCTTCAGACCGCACAGGACGTGCTCGAGGTAAGTCCCGGAAGTTCTTTTAATTATTTTCGTTGTCTTTAAACACGCGAATCATCTGGTAAAAGAACGCTGAACGAAATATATGTATATATGCGTTTATACGCGGCTTTATCACTGAACATTCGTGCATCAAAACGATGCATTAATTATATTTTATCACGCGCCGCTTCGTTATGCTATATGATTATTTAAAGAAGTGTGGCGCCTTTAAAAGGACAATTTATTACACGATTTTTTCCAGAGAAATTGATCGTTCGATATGCTTTTAATTCAACCTGAGTTTCGACTGAAGGTTTCGTTATTGAAATGAAATTTTTTAAGATTCTCTCTTTTTTTTTAAATTAAGAATTTATAGCGGGGATAAAATTGTCTTAACATCAGAAGATTCTTTTGATATTTTAATCAATATACAATTTTATAATTATTTAATTTATAATTTTGTAAATTTGAAACTTTTAATCTCAGTAATTGACGAATGTCACTTAGAAAATATCAGATCCAAGGACGCATATATTATAAATGTAAAACAAGATAGTTTGAAATGTTAGCACAATATGTCGAATGCAAATTCATCGTCACCTTCGACTTCCTTTATAACGTAACCAATCATTATTTCGCCACCTTTGATGACTTTTTACTAACCTTCTGTCTCTAAAAGGCATCTAAATGCATCAGCTGTTCGGAACAAGAAAGAATGAATTCGAAGTGCTGGGTCACTTTTAAAAAACAAAACTGAATCGATGATTCGATTTTTTCCAAAATTCTTGTTCAAAGAAACTGGCTATGGTTTTTATAACCATAATTTTGTTTCGATTTAACCCCTCGAGGGTGGGGCATTTCTTTAATTAATTATAATTCTTAGTCAATTTTTAATATTTCACTTGTTCTCAATAATCTATTGTATTACATTTTTTATTATAAATGAATAAACCTTCCGCGGTCTAGCCACAAGCACTGTTTCCATTTGGTCGAATCATCCGAGGTGTTTTTTATCTCGATACTTCATGATAAAAATGACGGTGACATTGTTTCGAGGCGATGTCACGGAAAAGATATTCTCTGTTCTAACCCCCGGTGCCGATGAACCTATCCGTTAGTTGGTATTACGTGCAGCGAGGGACCGATGAACTTTTAAACGAGGGACGGTGGGAGCTCTAGACAGGAAGTTATTTCGTGAGAAATCATGTTACTTCCGGTCACTCGCCGCTCCCTCACATACCGATAATTCATATTTGTTGTCGTCGGAATGACGATTAACACCGGATTAACTAGTTTTCCTTTTTCTTCTACCCCTCCCCTCTGTACCGACTTTATCTGACAATACACTGCTTCCTTTGTGACTCGAATTATATACGGGGTGGGTCGAAATGAGTTGGGTTAATTTATACTCGAAATTTAAAAATGAAAAGAATTCACTAGGAATTCGATAGAGGGACTTTACTTCCCTAGGGAAAAAATGATGCCTTAGAGAAGGGCCATTTCGAGGACTGTCGCGATAGCAGCATCTTAAATGGAAAGTTAGGTAACGTTCGGTGCCGAAATTCGTCGAATGTCGCTAGAAGGGAGTCCGACGGGGGGGGGGGGGGGGGGCAATAAGTGGGAGAATGTCGATGTACGGTATATTTATTTCGGTCGAAATGCTGCTCGCATGATGTCATCGTCGATTTTCGAGATTGGCTCGCGGCTCGATTCTAGTTTTTCGCTTCTCCGCTGGAGACTTTTCGACGATAGGACACCGGGTTAGGCGGGGTCGAAAACTGTCCCGCAGACTAAACAACACCTCCTTCGTAAGGTTTTTCTTTTTCATCTCGAAATCTTCGTAACGCGCGACGCGATTCTAAATCTGGCCGACACTTTTTCGAGGATTTTTGGCAATTTCGATCGATGACTTAACCCACGGGTGGTCCAAAATTAATTTAGTTTATTTATCCGACTTTGAAACTTTCGTACAGCGGTTGGACGTTGGATCGCTGGTATTTTTATTCGTAATTATTTATTTGAAAAAGTTTAAGCTTTTATATTAACCCTTTGTTGCACTCGAACACCCTTTGTTGCAAATGTTTTATTTCTTGTATTAATTTGCTATCTTTTAATATAAATGACTGGTGAATTTTACATTTGAAGATATTTGAATTAATTACTAGCCCCAGAGGCGCCACTAGGGCGCAAAGGGTTAAGAATTATTTGAAAAGACCTATCAACATACAAAATAGGAAAGGGAGTAACATCGTTGATATAACACGCACGTGGATACAGGGAACGTCTAGTGTACGAGCAATACGCCTCGATACATGGCACATTTCGATTCCGATTGCGCGCCATATATCCGGGCATTACTGTACACACGCGGTGCGTGCACGCGTTCTACCGAGCGCAGCCACATTGGCTGAAGTCAGGCTTGCATTCCGATGCAAATGGCCCTCTCCTCTTCGTCCTCGACGTTCTGTCTCCCTTGCTCTCGCCTCGTCTTGTCCCTGCTTCGATCCGTCCGTCTCTTTCGCGAACATCTCCGTTCTCTCTGTTGAGCAATGAATAATCCGCGGCCAATCGCGTCTCATCATTGCTCCCAGCTCGATAGAAAAATCGTCGCTTAAAGTGGACGACCGAATACACGATCGTGTCTTTGTACGGAAATTTTCGTTTCGCGTTATACAATCATTAAATTCCAATTAATTATGATATTTCTATCGATTCATTTTCAAATGTAACCATTCGGATAATTGTTCAATTATTCAAAATTTAAGGCGCCGGTCACGCGTTAAGAAATATTATTTTGACAAATGATAATCGTCAAATCGTTATCCTTAATACGGGGACCCTGACGATTCGACGGCAATGAGACGAAGGAACAACGATGACAAGGCTATGACGTAATCCCGAAGAATTTCGAAAGTTTTAAGTGGAATTCGCGAACAGGAAGATGATTAACCTTGGTGCAAAAAGTTTATTCAGTGTTTGAGAATCTGCGCGATCGATTTCTTCATTCGGGACGCGACAGATTTTATCGAATCCTGTCGTTTACAGTTTTTTTTTTAGAATTATTGATCGTGTGATCGTCATGGCGTGAAGATAAATTTGTTAACGATTACATTCTCAAAAATAATGTTGAGATTTTGAAAATTTCATTTTCAAGGGACGTGTTTATAAATTCGAGACGATTTTAGACTGTAACCAGCAGCTCGTGCCATTAATTAAACACCGACCCACTTGGATCGATGAATTATTAAAATGGTCAAACGAATAGAATTATTACGGTCCCTTTCGGTTATTTCTGTTTTCTTTCCTTTGCTTTGAAACGCAATCTTTTAAGTTTGCTTCCGCGTTAATTTTGTTGATCTTAGACTATTTTGGCCTCGTTGAAACAAATTTTATTTATTAATATTTTAAAATTAGAACTCTTTGTGCAAGAAAGTTGCAAAAATGGAGTAAAGGATATAAGAAATCAGTGTAATTAAAAATAGTAGAAGTGAAACTAAATTGTCGGTGAAATGCTGTATCGGTAATTATGAATAATTACAGCTATTTAAAAAACGGAAGTAAACTATAAAATATTGCTTTCATTGAAAGAGAATTTTTAATTTTATTTATTTTTTTTATATTCATGATTTTTCCACGGCACATCGATACTTAGAATAAAATGTCAAAGATACCTGATCTGTTATCCGAATACTCATCCATCAATTTTACTGTGTTCTGATGATAAAGCAACCATTTGGCACGAAACACAGTGAAATTTAGAAATTAAATCAGTTCTATTCGTTTATCATTAATATCTGAAATTCTGTCGTCTTTATTATTTGTTTTGGATTAGAAAATATACAAGAAAAAATAATTTAATACTGTTTGAGAGCTTTTAATAAAATATATTTATAATATATATTCGATACTTTGTAAATGTTAATTTCAATATTAAACACGCGGTGTTAGTCATCAGCGAACATATTAATAAATCGCTAATCAAAAAGTCGTAATTGGCGTGTGATTCAACAGATAATTCTTTCGAACGACGAAACAAAATATTGAGCATCAGTCACCGAAGTATATTCAAGCTTATAATTTAATATTGAAAATATGAGGACAAAAAAATTGAAAAGGGTAACCTTGAACGTTGCGGACAGTTCAAATTTGGCTCGTCCTTCTGGTATCTCTCTCTTGCTCGCCGTTGCCCCGTTCGCGTTATCTCTGTCCGTTCGTCGGGTTTCCAGCGATTTTCCTTTTTCTCTGGGTTTTTCTCGCTTCCACTCGGCCCGGCGGTGCACGCTCGGTCTCTCTCCCTCCAGCGGTCTAACCGATGCCTCACGACTTCTCTCCTCTCTGCTCTACGAGAGGCAGCGAGATGCGAGTGGAATTTTAATTGCCATTTATTTTTGCTCGCTCAGTTTCTCGTACCGCTGGCCGTCTCGCGCAGACAGATACAAAACCGATTATGACACCGCCGGAGGAAGTTGCGGATCCCCGATGCTTTTAAATTATATAGTTCGAATCGTTCGCAGAAATCCAGCCACGAATTTTTCGCATTCCCGCCGACTTTTCAAGAGAAATCGAGCTCGCACGACGATAATGTCGATGCTACCGGGAAGAATAAAAATCACGCACGATTAATGTATCCGTCGATCGATTACTCGGCTATTTCCGGTTAGACGGTTAAAATTTTGGTAACGGAATGAATATTCTGAATACAACGTTGTTATTTTTATCATTCTTTACAATTTCGATTTCTATTCGCTGATTATTCCAATAAAATAAAACATTGTTTTCCGTTTGTCGGTAAACGTGCGATCGTGTATAACCTTAATTAGTTAAAAATCTATCGATCGTCACGTGACTCCGATACACCTGGCTCACGTGACGGTTCTCATCACTGACCAGTCTCAATCATTCTTGTCCACGTTAGCCCGTGAAACGAAACAAGAAATATCGTGACTCTCGGCAAATAGGAACCGGCTGGCCGTTAATTTAAAACGTACCGACAGGTGTAATGTCTGGTCCGATACGATGTTGATTACCTAGCAATGTGAACGCCGAACGACGCCGAGGAAAGTGTATCCCGTTGTGTGTACATGCATGCATGTACACGTAATATACCGGCATACGTGCTTAACGTGTACACATACACGTTTTCTCTATTCTTGAAATAGTAGTGCTTACCGTAAGTAAGCGTGTATTTCAGTCAGAACATCCTTTTATATGTACCGCGTTACGCGTGATAACGGTTCGAAGTCGCAGTCATTGACATCGTCGTATGTATCGTCAAGTGTAACCAAATTCTGTACGCAGAGGACAATTCTCGATTACAATACTCTCGAACACATAGAAAGCATAGAGAGGATACGTAAACCGTGCAAAACGTAGAAAGAAACGGTCCAGCATCTGTTACCAGGATTCCCGTCGTTACATAACCAGTTTCGATACATTCGTCCGCTACCATTAGCTCTTTTTAACGTATTCAAAACGTTATACAATTTCTTTCCCTTCCGAGGACAGGTCTTTTCCCTTTTTTTTTTTTTTAATACATTATTAATGCGATATTTATACCGGCGCGTTGGCCGACGTAGCGCTCGCTTCGTCTACTATATCCCGCAAAATCGTCTATAACGATCGCGTCGTGAGATTACACGGTTACGATATCCGTGTGCCATTGGATGTAGCGTGGGCCGGCTTTAGGACGACGATATCTTGGCAAGCGGGCAAGCAGACAAGCAAGCGAAGCAAAGCAGGCAAGCTTGCCACGAGAGATTGGAATGTCTCCCGTCCGTTCGAACCCTGTCTCTCCTCTACCCTCGCCTCCACTCTTTCTTCCACTTCTCTCTCTCTCTCCCTTCTACCCTTCTCGTCCATACTGACGCCTCTACCCAGTCACTTCTCTCTCTGTTCGTTCAACGATGTCTTCGCCTGGGCCCGTCGTGGAAGGTAGCGGCGGTGTATGAAGCAAGAAAGAGAGAGGAAGTTTGTGCGTGCCGGTAGAGCGACAGAAACGGGGATAGAGAAAGATGAAAGCTTAGCTAGCGATAGAATTAACTCGGTGGTCGGTTCATAGTTTCCGAGCAATTCGGCACTTGCAACTTGCATTATTTATTTTTTTTTTATTAATTTATATAAAACTACGTGTAAATTACACAAGAATTCTTAATAACCTAAAAAATAATTTGAATCGTATTTGTGTTTTAAACACTGTTTCATAAACGCGACTAGTTTGAAACAGGAACGCGCTGTAGACAATTAATTTTCGTTTGCGTAACAGGCAGTTACGTGAACAGCAGTATCGATAGAGCGAACGAACGAACGAACGAACGAACGAACGAACGAATTCCAATGAAAATAAGTCGGGTTCCGATCAATGGTGTAGAACGGTGGAAAGAGTACGTAAGGATATTGATCCCATCGCTAAGGCGTACTCTTTTCTCCCAAGTTTGAATGCATCTTGAAGAAAAGATGCCAGTTCCCCCGAGTTCTCCTCCTTGCCCGTCCTCTCTCGTGCCTCGGCCCTGGATATTCCGTCCTCGCCTGCTTCTTTCATTCTCTTCTTTCTCCCTCTCTCTCCCTCTCTCTTCCTCTGTCCCTCTATCCCTCTATGTTTCTCTTTTTTCTCTCTTCCCGCACCAACGCGACCCTTTTGGCGTAGTGGCTACCGGTGTTACGCTCGTAGGGCCCCCAGGCGGTCCACGAACGGATCCACGAAGAGCTACGAGGACTCCCGAGGGTGTACGATCGTGTGCACGAGCGGATGTGCTACTGTCCTTCGATACTCTGGATGATGCCCCGCGGTGCCTGCGAATCGACTTATGTATATATATATATATATATATATATACCGTTTCCCTCTGTCCCGCTCGTACGAAAGAAATAGGATGGCAGAATATTATCGTTACATATATCGATCGACGTGTGGCTCAACTGTTCGCATTTTTCCCCCGTTCTCCATTAATGCGCGTCGTGTGCTTTTTCTTACAGAAGCCCCGCGTTACGTTCAAGTTCGTTCGAACTTACGAACCGGACGCGTAACCGTTCGTGCTTTTTAGATCTTAGTGACTATTTATGTATTTTTTTTTTTTCTTTTTTGTATAACTTGGGGAAAGGATTTTGAGGGAGATATTTAAACGGGCAAGAAAGGAAAGGGTTTGGAAAATGCGTGTTTGGAAGAAAATAGAGAGCGGCGGCGAAGGAGCGCGACAGGCCTTATGGCGTTGTTGCTCGCCATTTGCCGACGCGACGCAGCTTTTCACATTCCTACGGCTCTCTTCCAGAGGCAAACAATGTTAACGACCACGCGAAGAGATCGGAATTCCATCTCTACCGGGCGATACATAAATAGGCCGACGCTTTTACCCGGCGACCAGATAGATACGTACCCGCGTTATTATTCCTTTTTGTAACCGACTATTTTTAGACGGCCAGGGGAATTTCACGCTTCGCTTTTCCTTCTTTCTTTTCGTTGTTTCTCTCGTTTAGTCCCGTTTTATCCATCTTTTCGTGTATTCGGATCGGTCGCCAGAGGGTTCGATTCGATCGCGACGCTAGCCTTAAACCGTTTACCTGTTCCTTTTTACACCCCACAGATGACGGACCGTGGACAGAACCCCTGGTTTAAATTGAATGTTGAACGTCTATGGTTTCATTTTTGAAATCATAAAGCGTTAAGACAAATAGAGCAAATTATTATGTATATTTTACATTAAGTGATTTTTTAAGAATAACCCTAATCCTAACTCTTAGTTGCGTTGTAAATATTTGTTAACCTTCGATCGTTCGAGTTTTCTAACAAATATTTCTTGGAACATTTTGGTTATTCTTAAAAATATTATCAATGTTAAGTAAAATTCATTTTTTTGTACTCTAAAATATACAAATGAATTTTTGTATTATTCTAATATTAATTAATTCTTATTCTTCCTTAATTAAACGTACTCGCGAATGAAATTCCACCTGCCTTTATCACGCATTGTCTCTTATCAACGCAAGAATGCACGAAGCTTGATTATCAGACAGTTATCATTTTCTGATAACGAGCATTTAAGTGACGTAGTCCAAATTCAGATCTGGCTACTGTTTATCATGGTATTTCCGAAAAAAAAAAAAAAAAAGAAAAAACAGTAAAATTTAACAACTAAATTTTATTTCAGAAAAATTAGGAAATAACAATATTTCATATTTATTCATATCTATTAATATTTATTAATTTTCCTCGTTTTGATCTTTAAAGATCTTTGTTCGTTAGATCAGTTGTCTTCTTTTTTTATTTGTACACACAAGTGTACGACGGTAGGTTAATTGTATCGCGAGTGGACGAAACAGGCCACTTTGTCTGGTCATTTTTATTCCTCTGATAAGACGGTTTCCTCGAAATCTCGATATAACGTTGTACATTCATCCAAAGGGAATGCACGGGTATCAGATGCCGATTTCTCCGAAAGGGAGAGCACCGTAAAGCGATATGCATACCGAATACGTTCGTCAGGATTTCTAACATCTTCCAGCCCGAGTTTTCTGGGAAAAGCTCCGCCGAGAGCGAGCCAGAATTTTGTTGTTTTAACCCCTTAACGTTAGTGTAAGTAACGTAAAGTGTTACGTTACTTAATTAAAGTTAATTATTACTGCAATATTCAAATTAGTTTTAATCCTCTACCACTGGTTAGGATTTCAATTATACATTCATTCATATGTAAATTGAATCTCTGAAAAATGTCTGTTAAGTTTGATGAGCGTGTCATTGCTATTATAAATGAATAGTTTATTTCTTCCTGTTGCACAACACCAACGGTAACATACTTAATATTCTTGAATGGGTATCGGATGAGTTTGATAACACCTTAAATTGAGAATCAAGATTCTATCGTGCAAGTATTTATGTTCTGAAAATATTTCGAGTAAACATTTGAATGCCACCAGAGTTCTTGATAGGGATATAAGATTTCTAGGCACCGAGTGTTTAACAGGTATGTTTATGATTATTCGAAAAAAAGTAAATAAGATAATGCGATTTAATAAAAGAAAGTTGCGAAGATAATGCATCTTGTTGCGTTATCGGCGAAAACAACGTTTAATTTACGATACCAAAATTATACAGGGTGTTAATGTTAACTCGACCGCCTAAATTATTTTCGCTACACGATGACCTTGAAAAAACCATTAAAATGACCTTCACAGGATACACGTTTTTTAAAAAAGAGGGTAATTTAATAATATCTATGTCGAACATTGAAACAATGTATTATAATATTTTAATTAAAATAATAATTAATTGAAATAATTAGCGTGCATCAACGATGCGCAAAATGTTAATTAAATGGGCGATAATAAAATGTATATATATATTTGCTTAACGTATGCGGCATTCCAAAGTTTCATTTACATGTGAGCGCAGTTTTTATTATAGATTGTATACGTTTGTTTCAAAAAATAAATTTGCAGTTCCGTTAACATGAAGTATGTTTAGAAATTAATAGGGGAATATGCTGCGTTTTGATAAAAAGTATGTAAACGATAAGTTAGAATCCGAACAACATTCCTAACAGCGTTCGAGTATGCATTGCACCACTTTTTACATTGCATTGCATATGTCCGTATGAAAATCTGATTATCTCGTAATACATTAATATATATATATACATTTTACTTCATTCGAATAATAGAAATTTAGTTTGGAGTTAGATTTGAAAATTTTTAAGTCTTCTAAATAAGAAACGCTAAATATAATTGAGTAATTACGTAAAGAATGGTTAAACAAGTTATTTGTGCAAAGGAACAAGCAGAAAACTTAAATTATAAAATTAAATTTAAATGCTATTAGAACTTGTCTGACTACATGCAGCCATTTTCACTATGGCGGAAACCCGCAACTGATTCTAACCTTTTAATTTAAAGTTCGTACCCTTTTTTACAATGATAACATTATTTTAGTACTATAGAAAAGTATATTTCATTCGTAATTTAATTATTAATTACAAACAGCATAGAGCTTGAAACAAAATTAACCAGCGTACGGTGACAGCAGGCATAACCTCAAAAAAGAATTGTAGTATCTCCGCATTGTGTAAGCTTAATATGAGCATTCCATTGCCCCTATTCATTCCCATTTACATTTAAGTATCCATCAGTTGCTTCATCGTTCGTCCAATTGTTTGTTTCCGTTGGAAATCGACCTTGAATATTTTCCCTCAAAATCCCAGCGAGCGAGCGAGCGCGCCAGAATCGACGATTTTCAGTTGCCAATTTCCGTTGGTTGCGCGCGTTCGAAAAACGCGGGGGAAAGAAAAAAAGAAAGAAAAAGGAACACGGGGGGGATACATTTCGTGCAAGGAGATACGATTGCTCGAAAGTTAAGAGCTTTTGCTTCGTCTGCAGACACCTTCGTTCGCTCAACGGGGCATCGAGTTATCGGTATGTACACCACGATAATGGCATCGCATTCCATTCATATCAGCATCGCTCGCTCGCCACCGCAGCCCTCCCTTCTCCCCTCCGCCTCTTCCTTCACCGCCACCACCACCACCATCTTATCCCTCCCCCACTTCCTCCCCGTCGGAGATGCCCTCAGGCTCGTATCCATCGCGTCGCGAGCATCGCGCAGCCTCGTCGCTCCGTTCAAGCGGGACGCGCGTGCGTTCGCCAATTGTGAACGCAGTTTTACGTGGCCGATCGTCATGCTGACTTCACCTGGTGCGCATTCCTTCTACAACTGTTGGAAAACAGCTCGCGGATGAAACTTATCTTTCGAGCCGTACCGCTCGTTCGTAATTCCGTGCCCCGCTCACAGCGAAACGCCAGAATTTTATTCGTTAAATAATCACCCTTAAACCGATCGAGAGATATAATATTTGAGACAACTTATGTTCAAGTACCTCCATATTTGATAATAGAATAATTTCAGTATGTATGCATGCATACTTTTATCTCTTCTTAATAAAAGTATGTTGAATTTGGCTTTAGGGAAGATCCTTGATTTCTTTCACAAAAATGTTTGAAATTTTTCGTGAACGTGGAATGCGAGTTGCGAGAGGAAGTGCGTGCTTCATGCGAACAACAATAAATAGCGAACGCACAATATATATGTCCAAACTTTCTCTACGAAGAATTCTTATACCTTAACGATAAGATGCCTGGTGGTGTGAGAATGTGCACGTGCCACCGTGTACGTATACACACATGACTCATATATATAAAAATAGTACTTTTTATAAGCACAGTAATAACTATAACAACAAAAAAATATACGTGTTGAATATATTTAATGAAATACATGTTTAGCTCGACTAATTTTAATATATTAATCCTAATTTTGAATAATTATACTTATCTTATCGAGTTTATGTCCAGTCGATTTCTGAAATAATTGAAAAAGGGTGCATTTATGAAATGGAAACATATTCATAATTTCCCGCTTAAACTACGCGCGCGCAGACCGCGCGAAATTGGAAGGGCAGCTTAATAGAAATCTCTCTCTACCTTTATAACAGTGCAAAATACGTATAAATGAACAAACAATTAAATTAAAAAAAAAATATTTACTCAATATGCATTATATTACCTGTGATATTTGTAATATTTTCATAAGGGATTGGGGGAAAAGAGAAAGTATTCTGCACAAAGTCATATAAATATTTATAGCGGTAAGAAAGATTTCTTTATCGTGTTGTCGTTGGCACCATAAACGTTTCATGGAAATCCGCCAGAAGTTGCGGATTGTGGCGACTTCTATGGGTAAGACTGCGTACTTCATACGTGGTTGCTCGTTCTCTATGAGCTGGTACACAAGTTAACACCGGACGTGCTTCGTAACTTCTAGAAGTTTGTGGAAACTTCACCCTTAAGTCCCATAAAAGGACCAAATTTGATTCTATTAACAGCAAATCTATAGTTTTGCTGCTCAAAAATAAAAATAGTGCAGGTTTTCTAAGGTATCTTTTAATTATCTTTTTTAATATAAGATTGACTTAATAAGTTTTTAAAGTTATTGCAATATTTGAGTTTAAATTCTTTACAAAATTATTGTTTTTCGAGACTCGGGGTCTATGTAATCTCACTGTATTCCCCTTATTGGGCGTTTTAAAATGTTTTTAATGAGCTGAATGAAGTGCAATTTAGTTCATTATTCCTCTGAATTCTAATTTATTCCTCGTTCTTTAAATGTAATGAAAAATAAACCTTAATTAAACCGGATAAAAACGTGCTTGGATAAATATTAAACGTTACTTTATAAACATCTCAAGATGTATCAACTTTTTTTACGTATTTCATGGAAAATGAAACACCCAATTTTATCTTATCCCCAACATAATTATAATTGAATTTTAAGAGATTCTTTAAAATAGCAATAAAATAGTAATCGATATTTGACAGTTTATTAAAATGATCAAAATTTAATTACAATTCCATTTACAAAACGAATAGAATAAAAGAAAGAGAAGGACGAGAAATGATGCATGGATGGTATGAGAAGAAGAGGGGGAGGGTAAAATTGAGGAAAAGGGAAGGAATTCCCGAAAGGGTGCAACAGGTCACGTGTGTAGTCGATCCCTTGCATTAGCCGTGAATTCTTCATTTTTTTTTCTCTCTCTCCCATCCCCTCGTCTCTCTTCCTCCCGGGAGCCACGTGCGCCCCAAGAAATTCCTCTTTTGTATCCCTCGGCCTTTGTTCGGCAACAGCTGTCCGACCGAAGAAATGCTTTTCTCCGTCATCGGGTCTACTCATTCCTGATTCTTTTTTCTCCGTATACCAGCTACCGCGACCAAATTTCAATTGAATTATCAAATTCGCTCTTTATCCTTCGCATTTCTCTTCGCGCCACAGATCCACTTCTTTCAAAGAAATTGATTATCCAAACATTCACAAATTGGAAAACTTGATATATTTCGAGATTTCATTCCAGAAATTAACAAATTTTCTTTTTAATTATTAAATAAGATAGTAAAATAGTTTTAGGGGATGTTAGGTATCTGGACTCTATTTTTATACATTTTTTATACTTAATAGGCACGTGGTTGTAAAATTCTTGGAGAAACCCTTGAGGTCTCCCTTCCGTTCCGCGAGACGCCCCTTTGGTCGCAGGAAGAAGCCGGCTTTCGAAATTTTCACCGGTTGCGTATTCACGAGAAAATCTCACGAATGCGCCCAATTACAAAACACCGCGGGCATTCCTGAACAGAGAGATCCATACGTACAGAGAGCGCGGGGCATATCTGTCTATCCCTGTTTCCATCGTTGCTTCTCCTCGTGGTACGAGGCGGCCGAGAGTAGTTGGCGCACTATAAAAGGGGGTCCTTCGCCACGGAACGGGGCCCCGCAGACCGGGGCCGAAGCAGCGTTCAGATAAATATGCGGGAGGGGCCGGAATTCCTCACTCGGCTGCATTCCAATCGCTCTTCCTCCTCCGCCATCTCACCACCACCACCGTCACACCACCACCGCCGTGAGTCCCACCGTCGTTGTTATTTGCAACCTACACTACTGTTGCTCGACGCTATCGTAAGGAAACAACCGACGACGTGTCGGTGACGGTAACAACAATGAATAAGATACAGGTTAGATTGTAATATTTCAAGTACTTGGGACCAGTAGTTTTCAAATCGCTAATTGTTGCAATGGCAATTTAATAATTTGGTATTGCTAATTTTGTAATTTTGTAATCCGATACTGGTCATTTAGTAATTTAATATAATTATCCTAGGGTACTAGAACACTGGAATACTGAGAATGATTTTGGACCGTAATTAGTTTCATAAAAGAATAAAAATAGCCACCCAGTTACCCAGCTGTTCAAATCTCCAAAATCTGTACCAGATCATCCCCTATCGCTATCAATAGCCAGGGCCAGGGTGCATGTGCAACAATCTTTTCCCCCTTCCCTTCTACAAAACAACCATACGTATAATGTACTTTTTCAACGATCGTTTCAACGTTATTCCCGATTGTGCTTCGCCGATTTACTTTTTGCTCAGAGTTGTGTTCACCGGTTGGAGTTCACGACTACCCTGCCATCTTTCTCTTGTCTCTACTAGAAGGCCCATCAAAGATATTCATTTCGCTGTTTCGCTCGGCCACGAGATGCCAAGCCTCGTCCAGGAATCCCCTCCTCCCTCCCTTTAACCCTTGTTTTTTTTTTTATCCTTCTTACGGGATTGTCTTACTTCGTTCTCCTACGTTTTCTCGTAGTTTTTGCCTCTCTTTCTCGCGTGCTAAAAAAGGTAGGCGCTTTTTACAGCTGCGAGATCCGGAGGATCGATAGACGCACGCGTGTGTGTACCACACACACACACACTTGTTGTTTTTGCAGGAATTATTATCGTAGGTGGTGGATCCTCCCGTCAAAACGCATACGGGACTCTAATACGGAGGCCTGACCCCTCTTTGACCGGGAGGACCCCGCTCTTCTGCCACGCGGGGAATTCCTCAACGATATTTCTTTTTTTTCCCTTCTTCTTTTCGAAGAAGGAATTCCTTAATGATACACGAGCGTTGCGTGCCTCGTACTTACTACTACCTTCGTTGCACGGCCTTCTTCTCCCCCCCTCTCCCTCCCTTGTGCACGCACGTGATTTATTCGGAAAGTATTTTCAAAATATCCGGTCCACCGGTTTTCAAAATGCTTCGCTCGCGCCGCTGGCGGCTCCGTTCGAAAGCGGAAGAGATTTCGGATGCGTCTCGAGAAGGAGGAAGTATAAGAGATAAAAAAAAAAAAGAAAAAGGAACGATAGACGCATAGGGAGATGCAAGGATCCGAGGTAAGAAGAGCTTGGTTGGTCGAAGAGACGAGGGGGAGGCAGAGGAGGAGGATAGAGGGGGGGGGGGAGGGGGAGAAAAATAAGACCCTCTTTCCGCGAGGCGAGCGAACCGGCTCGTACTCGATAGCATCTACGGAGCCTCCGACAATAATAGTGTGGACCGAGAAATATGCGCGCGCGGGGCCCCTGAGTCCCGTGAATCCTTCGGCGGTTTTCGGCTGGGGGGCAGCACTCGAGGAACGGTGGACGTGGGGCAGCGGAGGGGAGGGGGGCGAAATTCCCTGGTGTGTGTAGCGATGGAATCGAGTCTCCGGTACCTTGTAATCCCCCTAGCGATTCGCCGTTTCTTTCGAAAAAATTCCCCCGTCGTAAAAAAAGAATCGTATCTACATGTCTGTTAAACAACATAAATTAGTATTTTTTGGAAAATACGAAGCGTTCAATTAATTTTGCGATACGAGAAAGTAATGCGTTTGAACGAAACGTGCGAAGGGAAGGGAAAATTGGTCCCATCGCTACGTAGAGGGCCTTGTGATGGGGGAGAGGAGGGGGGAAGGAGGAGAGGACACGTAGCAAGGTCCAGCGGGCCTGTTCTTAGATGATCAAAGACACGGCTGATGGGCCAGTAGTGGCCCCAGAAATTCCAACAAGGACGAGGCATAATGCGCGACTCAAGGTCGGTTCTACTACCGACCAGGAGAGTCTCGAGATGGGACCACGTTCAACAGGGTCGTACCGTGACCTCGTCAGGCCCTCCCGCCTTCCCGGGCCCCCTACTCCATCCCCCTTCTTGTCGTCCCTTTACAGGCTCTGGCCTCCGCCACCGTCAGGATCGTGCGCTCGCCCCGCGGCGCCCTGCGCCGTCAGCCGCTCCGCATACCGCCGCATTCCGCGTCGATGAAAAGAAAAGAAGGAAAAAAAAACATCCACGCCCTCGGGGGTTGCGTCTCGATGACGAGCGCTGTACTGAAATTCAAGAAACGACCTTCTGGTCGTTTTAACGTTTCGCTGTCGGTTGAATCCAATCAACTAATAACAATTACCAGTGGTATTTCTATTTTTCTACGAAGGGAAGACGTTTGTTCGGTAATTAAATTCGCGTCGAAATTATAGGAATACGAAAATTATCATAAATAAGACAGGAGGGCATATATACATTAACTCGACTTTAATTACAATTTTCCTTTATCACTTTGTTTTTAATACGCTTCAGCCAAAGGGTTAATAGAATGCTGATTAATCGAAGGGTATTAACCCTCGAAAGAAACTAGCCAGATTCTTTGAAATAATCATACAATCTACAGCATTTTAAGTTTATATTATTTTTTGAAACTAATGTTTACTAAAGAAAAACTTCATTAGACTGAAAAGTCTGATGTGTACATTAACCCTTCGATAAGGAAACAGACCAACTCATTCCACTAAAACTGAAACCTGAAAATTTATCGACGTTGCAAAACCTACTCCTGTTATCCTTTTCCCCCTGAATGAAAGGATTAAGAGTCCGTATCAGAAGTCCGACACGCAGCCAACACACAGCATCGGGGATACGTTAGAGAAAAGAGGCGAAAAAGGAGTAACGAATGTCGCATGAAATGCATAGAATCCTTGGGCGGGGGGGAGGGGTGGATGCAAGCTAGAGAGCTAGGAAGGGAGAAGAGTGGGGAGAGGGCGCAAGGGCTCGGTTGCGACGGTCCTGCCGGGGCCTCAGGATGAGGCCCGCCTTTTTACACCGGGTGAAGAAAGAGGCTCCGCTTGAGGCCAACGTTGGCTGAACCGAGACGGGGCGTAAGAGGAGCGTGGTAGGAGCCGGACAGAGAGGGAGAGAACGAAGGAATGCCAGTACGAAAGATCCGACGAGAGGTACAGAGTCCGTGCGAGAGGGAGGCGAAACAGAGATCGAAGGATTAAAACGGAAGGAGAGGAGAGGCGAAAGCGGACGGAGCAAAAAGGAAGGATGTCGAGGGTAGGCGCGTGGGGGGAGTTGGAGGGGGTGGGGGAAACAAGAGGGGTTGGTGTAGGTAAAAGCGGGATGGTACGAGGCCCGCGCGAGAGAGCGGGCACGAACGGGTGGTGCAAGAAGCGAACGAAGAGAAGGCAAAAAGGTGGAAAAAAGGTGGGATCCCTTAAAAATTGAGACCCACAGAGGTGGGGATCGGAATTTCGGGCCCCGTAAACCGGCCAGTCTCGAGGAGGCCTTCGCGAAGATGAGGTGAAGGAAGAGGAGATAGACGGCCCGACGGGATAGAAGAAGAGGAACACGAAGAAAGAAGAAACAAGAAAGAAGAAGAAGGGAGGTTGTAGAAAAAGTCGCGACGAGGAGGAAGAAGAATAAACGGGCAAGGTTGAAGAAGGAGGACGTGATCGGTCTTGTGTGCCAACCATAACGAAGAAGCAGAAGAAGAAGAAGCAGAAGAAGAGGAAGAAGAAGAAGAGGAACCGTGGGCTAGTCTACTGTGTACCCGGCATGGACCGTCAGTACACACTCTGCGTACTCGTACCGGCGCACCAGTACCGCACCTACGTGAACAATTACCATCAGCACGCTCATCATCATCGTCTGCAACAGCAACGACAGCAGTACATCGATCAGCAACCACCGTCCTGCAAGCAACCGTACCAACAGGAGCAGATCTACGAGAACGTGGTGTCACAGTATCGGATGAGGATGTGCTACCACAACGACTACGAGAACGACGAGCAGATACAGAGGTTCTACTGGGAACAGTGCTACAGACGCGATGACACAGACGCCACCGCGTACTATTACTGTGAATACGTAAGGGATACCAAGGATTCTCTGTGCTTTTACTGTGACACATTTTTCTATTATCTACTTCAGGGGTTAGAGTGGTTTATCATTTGGTCCCTTGTAAGAAATTCCAAGTTGTTCCAAGTGAAATTCATCAGCATACCCAGAAGAGCTTTGATAGGTGTCCAACTTCGTATTCTTTGTAGAGAATTCCGTGTTGCCCTTGCGCATACCTTGCCAATACCTTGCCAATACCTTGCCAATACCTTGCCAATACCTTGCCAATTTCAGTGAAATTCCTAAGCGCGACCCGGAGGAGCCAAGTCTGTCATTTGATACCGGTCCAAGATCAGAAATACGATTTTCGTAAAGGTCCCTTCGAGTGACGTTCCTCGAATTTAGCCAGAAGCATGGTTTTACGAGAGTCCAAGCTGTCCCAGCGCATACCTCGTCGATTTAAGTGAAATTCCTCGGCGCACCTGAAAGCCGAGCGTACCTCGACGTCACTCGATACTTCAAGAGCAGGAATTTTCATAAAATTCCTCGTATGAAATTTAAAATCTCTTAGCAGCTAGGTGACACCGAGGTATTTCTTGGTGCATCGCCTCGTGGCGTTCGTAGTACTACGTCGTGCAACGTCGTTTCCCTACCTCGAATTCCGATGGCTTCCGTCGTGTCCATTGATCGAGATAAAAAGTAAAATTCAAGGTCGCTGAATTCCTCGCGAATTTCATTAGCATCCAATTAACACACATAAATTTAACGAAGTGGTCATTGATTTTGATTTTGAGTAAAATGAATGTTTGAAATTGTGTTGCAGGCGAAGAAGGAGATCTACGATGTGAAACAACAGAGGCTATGTCTGGCCCAGGATGAGTACAATCACCTTAACAACGCTCTAACGACGCTCGGCGCATCGCGTACAAGCTGTGAGTACACCTTCACGCTAGCGGTATCTATTTTCCGAGATTTTTGTTAACGTTCGAAATATCCTTCGAAGTGTGGGATGGAATTTAACGGTTAGATGGACACATCGTGGAATTTCCTTCGATTAACTTCGATTAGTTGAGATTCAATTATTCGAAGTTTTCAATTCAAATTATTTCGAAGTTTTTGAGTTAATAAAAATGTAATATTTCTATTTTTAATTCCTGTAAAATAATAAATATTTGTTTGTTCGCAGTGTGCTCCAGTTCAAGTTCCTTGAGTACCAAGTACGATCCGGACCTCCTGAAATCCGATGTCGCGCTCGCGAGGAGTCGAGTGTCTCGATTGAAACGAGAACTCGAACAGATCCGAGCAGAAATGAACTGTACGCAACGAGGAGTGGACACCCTTTCAAGGTACAGCATCTTTTTTCAAGATTTCTTACTAATTAATTAATCCTGCCACACTTTGTATCCAGAACAATTTGCAAAATTTATTTGTCAGTAATTCCAGAAGTTATAATTAATTTTCTTCTTCATCGTTGTCACAGTGTCGAACAGAAGCTAAGCGGACACCATGGCGGTTGCTACAACATCACCGAGGCCCAGGCGATCATGACAGAGCTGCGCAACATCCAAAAGTCGTTGAGCTCCGGCGAGAAGGAGAAGGCGGAGCTGATGCAATCCCTGGCGCAGCTGAAGGACGAGCTGACGAGATTACAATTATGCGAGGGCAGTCCCGAGGCGAGCACCCTGAGCCTACCGCAGGAAAAACTGAGCACGGCCTCTCAGACGGACCTGTCCGGCGAGTTGGTGCCGATAGGCACCCGTCTGGCCGAGATGGCGCGGATGAGGCTGCAGTACGACGAGGCGAGGAAGAGGATACAGCACATTCAGCAGCAACTGGCAGACCTGGAGGAGAAAGTGACTCCTGGACAGACCGAGAGCGACAAGGACAAGCTGTTGCTGTTCCAGGAGAAGGAGCAGTTGCTCAGAGAGCTGAAGAGCATCACCCCCCGCACCAGGACGCAGCAGGACATGAAGAAGATTCAGAGCGAGATACGTCGCCTGGAGCAGGACTTGAACAACGCGCTGGAGTTGTCCAATAAGACCATCACCGACCGTGTGCGACTCCACGAGGAGAAACAGCTGCTGCTGCAACAGCTGAGGGACGCCCTGAGGTCCATGGCGATGCTGGAGGGTCAGCTGAAGACGCTCAGCGCGAGCACCCTCTCTGTCAGCAGCAGTTCCAGTCTGGGAAGTCTCAGCACGACCAGCAGCAAGGGCTCCCTGAGCTCTGGACTCAGCTTCACCGACATCTACGGCGGTCCCCAGTGTCTAGGACCGGTCAGCTCCCAGCAAGAACGACCTGTCGACATGGTCGACCTGCACAGACGCGTGGAACGTTTGCTCAGAGGCTCAGAACAGAACAATCTTGTCAGCACCCCATCGCCCGGTCGATCGCAGCCCAGCTTGTCCCCAAGGTCCAGCCTGTCCAGCGTCAGTCCACCCGTCTCTCCTCTGTACGAGAACGCCCCGATGGGTCCTCCGCCCGCCTACGAGCACGTGGAGATGCAGAGGCGGCAGCACCAGAGACCCACCACCTCGTCCAACGCCCATCTGGACGGCAACCAGCTGGAGGACCGACTGGCGGAGCTCAGGCTCAGCCAGCAGCAGACCATCTCGCACGAGCAGCCCTGTTCCGGCTCCCAGGACCGCCTGAAACTGGTCGGCGGCCCTCATCCGCCCGTGGAGCTGCAGTCCGGGAATATGTCCCAAGGCAGTGGACTGGGCAGGCCTGTCTGCGTGATGCAGCATCAGTTACCCGCGCAGGAGCCACCGCCTCTGTCACCCATCAGCGAGACACCACCGCCCACCGGAATCCGGTCGAGGGCCAGCAGTTCTGGGACCAACACCAGATCCGTCTCTGCTGCCGTGTCCGACGAGAGTGTCGCCGGTGATTCGGGAGTGTTCGAAGCCTCTAATCGCAGAAAAGTACTAGGAGCGATCGGGGACGTGGACTCCCTGGCGCTTGGGGGCATGAGCCTGGAAACGGCCCAGGTGCAAATTAAGCTTAGGTTCGTTTTATCTTTTTGTTTTACTTTTGACTTGGACAGTGCTGTTTTGGGGCTGTTTAAATAAACCAAGTTGGAATTTGAGTTCAAGCATTCCTTCTGTTTGAGTGGGCAGGGACCCTGAGTACTGCTTTATCCAGGGCCTTTTATCGCTGTCGATAACATTTATTGTAGGTGACACTGTGCTGAAAGTCACTTTTAAATGGTCGATAAAAATATGTTGGGTATAAAGTTTGTGAAAAATGGGTACTTGAGGTGCCCGAGACTTCATATTTCACTCAAACAAAATGGTAGTTCCGAGACAGTGACTGGTACTTTTATGACCATGTGGGTCGAGTTTGAATAAGTAAATATTTGCAGAAAGTATTCAATAAATCATTTTATATAGCTTGTAGCTAGTCTCTAAATGTTTATAAGATATAACTTGCTTTGTATACAACATATATTACAAATTATAATTTTATAATTTACAAGATAAAAATTATTCAGTCGTCCAAAATATATCTTTTGTATAATTTTTGATAAATAATTATCTGTTTAGATACTCTGTGAGCGACGGTCTGCTTCACGTTGGAATCGAACGTGCAAGGAACTTAGCTGCCCTTTTTATTCCTAACAACGCGCAAGTGTGAGTACTTAAGTGTGAGTCTTAAAATTGAACATCAAGAACGAAAATCTAACGCTTCTTCGTTTGTTTGTGTACAGGTACATAAAGGCTGCGTTACTTCCGATGCAACCGCCTGTTAATCACATGTGTTGTACGAAACCTGTCGTGGACCTGCGCAAACCAACCTTCGGTGAAACGTTCCCAATCGCGGTACCACTCAACAAACTATACACCAAGACACTGCAGGTTAACGTTTGGTGCACGGGCAATGAGTCTGAGGAATGCTTGGTAAGCATCTGATAATTTGCTGATGTAGACTTTGGTTAGACAAAATAGTCAATTTGGCGTTAGAAATATTCTTCAGGATTGCTATATTTATTTTCTATTGAACTTTCTACAGGGATCCGCCCAAGTATCGCTTGCAGACTTCAGTCCAGAACTACCAAGCGTCAAATGGTACAACATACTCTCCTTCCGCTTCATGCAACCATCGGACAGTCCCAGCACCAGCACCAGCAACAGCAACAGTAACAGCATCTCCACCAGCGTGGCGAGACAGGCCAAGCACGACAAGCAAGAGTCGGACATATCGGTGTACCGTGGTGGACAGAACACCAAGGAGGAGAGCAGCGACGAGAGCACGATCATCAGCTCTCAGACGTCCACCTTGACGAGAAACCAAGGCTGCGACGAGCTGCAGACGGCCATCTCGCTGAGGCTGGAGGAGCTGGCTAATTGTTTGGGCAGCCCGGAAGAGGAGGACGAAAACGGTGGTAGCGAAAGCGGAAGCGAGGACAGTGACGAGGAGGGTATCATCGTGGAGTTCGTCATGGAGGACAATGTTCTGGAGGATGTCTTGGAGCATGAGGTAAGTGTCGTAGATATTGTAGTGAATTGTGGTCCAAGGGACTCTGGCACCCTCCAAAAACAGTAAATTAGCTTCCTGGTAACTTTGTAAAAAGAAAACCTTGCAAAATTAATTAAGAATTGTTGCAATTGATAATTGCAGGAGGATGAGGAGTTGAACGAGGAGGCAAGGCAAACTCAGGACAAGGAAACGAACACTGAATGTATTTTCATACCAGAACAAGGAAAACAGAGGAAACTCTCAGCGGCCGGGGTTGTCTCTAACGCTTTGCACGACGATAAAAATTCAATCGTAATCAAAAGAAGTCAAACATTCTCCCCCAGTGCTGCAGTTAGTAAAAATCACTATATCTGTCGGGTAAATATCAGATCTATCAACAAAGATCTCTTATGGTAGCCTTGATTCGTGGTTTCATTGATTTTGTGCTTCTTCTTGCAGCTAAATCGAAGCGACAGCGACAGTAGCATGCCGTTGTATCGCAGAGGCGGACCATTTCAACGGAATTCCGTGGAGAGACGATCCCTTCGATGGCGACGACCCTCGTCCGCTCTCAGTTGCAAAACCGCCTCGAAGAAGTCCACTAACTTACCACCCACCGCCAGAACCTCGTTAGACCTTGAATTGGATCTTCAGGCGCAGCACGCCAGATTGAACAATCTACAGGACGAGCTGAGCAAACTGCGCGAGCTGAAGCAGAGGCTAGAGCAAGCCAGAGAAAAGGGGGACACCGACTTCGCCACGTGGTTGCTGGAAGACCACAAGTTCCAGAGCCTCATGGCGCAGGCCGAGAGCGGAAAGAACGGCAAGAGCGCAGAAGACAAGAGAGTGGAGAAGATGCTGAAGAAGACGTCCAAGGAGATATACAAACTGAGGAAGACGAAGGCTGGCAAGGGAAAACCCGATATTATCTCTTTCAAGTACGTATATTTATACCGCTATCCTTTTGAAATAATCATTAACCTTCCCACGTTTAATCTAGGCAAGGATCCAAACTTGATCTAATATTTTCCTCAGAGAAGTCTATGACACCCGTGAATTCCACTGCAAACATTCTAAATATTAATTTTGTTTTTCAGAGAAAAGATGGCGTTCTTCACGCGCGTCAATCTCAATGTTCCTGTACTTCCGCCGGAAGATTCGCCGTGCGAGAACGCGCTGTCGCCGTCCCCGTCGTCCGCTCAACACAAAAGACACGCCTCGGAACCGGTTACCACTGAATCCATGGTTAGTAAACTTGGTGCTCAATGCGCGTTGAGTTCGGCCCCGCGGCCGAACAGTGTTCCTAGCGGAAACGCGACCAGGAGCGAGGGTGCCGCGACCGCGGCCGAGGACGTTCCCGTGAACAGTACAAACAAATCCGTGAACGCAAAGGGTCGACCAAACGAGGCGGTGAACGCGCACTGTCAGGAGAACGGCCAGGGGGAGAACCTGAAGACCTCGGAGGAAACCGAGAGCGAAGAACCTCGAAGATACGAATACGTGGTCGACAGAGTTCTCGGTGTCGAAGTGTAACGTCTTTTCTATTGTTTTTTAACGGATGCACTCTTCATTATTTGTTATTCAATGTGCTACCACGAACTGAAGGAATGGGACGAAGAATTAAAAGGATACCGTTTCCTCGCTTTTATCGAATTCAAGGTGCCATGCACAATGAAATAAGATGGAACGAAAGAAGAAGGACCGTTCACGTTTTAACCTGCTTCATGCAAAGGTGAATATGTAATGTTAATGCGTTCGCTGTCCTCACCTGACGAGTCAACAGTGAAGGTGTTAGGACCGTTCTGCCATAGCGTGAGCGTGAGTTTGGGGTCGTAGGAGTACCAGTGAATATTTTACAACGAATTAATTGAACACAAGTAAAAAGTTTTACGATACATGCTGACAAGAACAAAGATGACGGCATGGATATTGGAACAGTAGTAACGCTAAACAGTGTCTTTTTTAGAAACACCATTTTTAGTCAGAACCGGAAGTATTAAGGCAAAACTGTTGTCTTACGACGACACGATCGCTCACGTTATTGTAAAACGGCACTTAGTGTAATTAGTACAACGAATTTAACAAAGTGTTGCCGATATTGTTATTTGTTATTGGTTATCGACGCGAAGACGCGATGCCGTGAAAATTCTAGGATGATTTGCGTGAGGCGGTAGCGAAAAATGCGCGACCCAAGCGCCCTGTACATACGAGAACGTAAATTATTTAAATGAGATTTATGCGAGAATTATTTAATTGATCGATCCTGTCGGGTCCCTGTTGCGCGCGATCCCGGTTTCGTTCTTAAACTCGATCCCCCCCCTACTAGGAGCTCGCACAACCCCACCAAGCAGCTGGACTGCAATTTGAAATTATTACAAAGAAAGGAAGATAATTACACGAAACAGGAAATTCTTCATTAACTTCGATGACTTTGAAATATATCGTCCGGATTAATAGTCTGAACAACTTTTCCCCTGTACATAAGACTGCCATTAGATGTTTAAAAAAATATACAAGATGACTAGACCAATTAAATTTTATTCCTAATTAATGGAGGTTTTTTGCAAATATTTTTAAAAAATAAGGCGATCATATTTCAAGGTTATCGAAGTTAGCAAGGAGTCTCTGTTTGTAATTATCAAAGTAAAGGGAAAGAGGTGAAAACTGTCGCCCTGGTTGGCTGATATTCAGCCTCGATTCCGTTACTACCATTTTGTCATCGTGTTCGCCAGTTAGTCTTGTACTTTACTAATTCTTTGCACTCTGAATCTGGTACAGTGAGCTTTGTTTTGAAATGAAAAAGATACGATTCTTTGTGAATTCATTCATTTTAATTCCTTCGATTAATTTATTATAAAACTTGAAATCAGTGAACTGCAAAGGGCTAATCTTTCTCAGTATCAAAAAATTGTAAAACTTCAGTGAAATCAAGGGTTGTTGATGTTTCTTCTCGTATTTGTTGAAGATAAATACCAAGGTGCCTTATGAAACAATATTAGAGTTAAGGAGTGAAACTCATTTAAACAGAAAAATAAAGGGTTGAAATTGGAAAGATGTCATCAATGTCTTGAGTCTTGAGTACCGCTTTGTGCGCGAATCAAGGAACCTGACACGGATCGAGTATTTTCTGGGGGACTAGTAGAAATCTTTGAAACAGCAAGATTGTATATAACTTTGTACATACGCATCCGACAATCATGTTTAAGGCGTTGCAACATATAAACATGCGGAGATGCGATTTAATATACATAAAACAACTATATATGTTGAAGAAAAGGTGTACGTACGTACGCGTGTACGTATGGACGTTGGTATGATTGTGTCCACGTTAATGTATGTATGTATCTATACAAATATATATATGTATATGTAGACAGAGAAATAACACGGGTGAATTTTGCACGACCCGTTTGAAATACACTTTCATGGTGACAGTGTAACTTCTGACAACATGAAATGTTAACCTTTTAACGCCTACATGATTCGACCGTGTAAAAAAGTAGGAATTAAATAATTTAAGGTTCGAAGATTCTCTAATTTTCTCTGATGTTACTGCCATGGCGGACGCGTTTCAATTAATTGGAAGAAATAATTTTTTATTCGGGCGTTAAAGGGTTAAGAATCGCGCATATAGGACTTTACATCGACACACAGTGTACTCGAACCTATTCGCGCGCGTGTATGTAATTTAATTAACGCGTTCATTAATTAATGTATTATATACCAGTGTGACGTTGCGTCTAACTGTGTCGAGGCGAGCGGTGATGTTTTTGATTAGCGATGACGATAGGAAATACGATAACAATAGCAACAGTTAAAAAGTGAAAAAAAAGAAAGAAGAAATGATGCTAATAACGATGCTGCTGGCGACGACAAACGAAAATGTAATAGAAACACGGAATATGAATCATCGTACTGATATCGATTAAGGATATAGTAATAACAGTAATAATAAGTTCGTAATGAAATATACACATACATTAAACACGTACATCCTCCGAGACATAAAAAAAAAGTAATAAATAAATAAACAACCACAGTATGACTTGTAAGTAATGATAATGATTAAATGGTAGTGATTCGTATGATAAACGATTAAAAGGATAAAAAAATACAGTATATTCTTGCCATATTACTTTTGTATCGTGAATTTTTTGTTTCTCAGATTTTTAATGATTTAATATACTTCTATTGACCCCTTGAACCGTTTTATGTGATTAAAACATACGCAATGGTACAATAAAAGGATTATTCATAATTCTGGTCCTGGTGGTATTGGTAAGCTGCGATATTTTCGAATTTTAATTTTAAAGGATTATTATTAATCCTTTTTTATTTTTATTATTAAAGTTTGAAAAGTAGTAATTTAATTCAAATGGAAAGCGAAGTGCATCGTGCGCATGTGTAAACAAAAGCGTACCTGCGCAGTGAACTTGCTCCATAGAGCCATGCATACGGTGTAGCTATGTCCAAGGGGCCTCGCACTTCCCCCACTCCATAACCCTTCTCCTCAGGTGTATTGCGAAAGAGAAGGATAGACTCTGTCCTTTACCTTGTCTATCGCATATCATTTATGAGGAAGAAACAGAGTGGGGGAAGCTCAAAGCTCTCTGGGACATCTCTGAATGTAACGTGGTAGAAACGCGAACAGCGTCCCTTTAGTAGAGCGGGGCGCATCAGGCGCGATGCTGGTGTGCGGTGTTTTGCGTATGGTGTTATCGGTTTCTTTCGGCGCGATCGTACAAATTACGATATTTCTGCTGCAGAATTCAAACATCCTGAGAGTACAATCATCTCTTCCACCCGGGGCTGGTCAGTTTCCTTTCATTTATTCAAATTTTTCACTTAATACTTTAACGGCCGTTGTTACATGTCATGCACTTTTCACGCCAGTGTTTTGTTTTCATTTACTGGTATCGTGTATCAATTCTAATTTGAAAGTAGATAATTGTACAGTGTACAATGTCAAGCACTCAAACACAATTCTTTTCGAACGTAAAAGTAATTGGAAAACTATGCAATCATAGCGTTCATAAAACGTACGGCTGTTAAAGTGTTGACACGTTCGACACAAGCGGTCAATTCGTAATTCGAGGAAATCGTTTCCTTTATAGCAACTAATGTATCATATTATGCATTTCTTTTGAATATTTATATAAATATTATATTCAATTAATTCATATACAAGGAGAGATTTGTGAGATATGAGCTGATTGAAATTCTTTGGAATCTGTAAACAGACGCCTCGTTTCTTTTTCCTTTAGTTTTCGTATTAATTCTAACTTAACCTTAACTTCAACGAGTAAACTACGAAAAACGTTTTCGATCGAATTCGATGAGCTGATTGCATCGCGATTAGAAAGATTCTTATAGAATTGTTCAATATTATTCGTTTTATCTGGTCAGACATACGTATCGATTCCGATTCATTCGTGCCACCATTGGCGCGAACCTTTCGAAAGTGATTCGTCTGTGTACATAATATGACAATGTGCTTTTGTGGCGGGGCTGCAACGGTGTTCCTACGTCATAGGAATCAAAGTTCCGTGACCGTGTGTATTATCGTGGAGCGTCGGGTTTCGTGTCGATCTACTCGAAACCGTGTCGCTAAAGAAAACTAGGTGGCAGAAATCTAGAAGACAGCTTGAGTAATTCAGCGGTCAGCTGGTGGTGTGCGTCGAGCAATCGATATTATTATCGTCGTGCGATACACAGATGTACAGGCCGTATTCTATGTAAGTACCTAACCCTATACTTTCTTACGACGTCCCGATCGTGCCGCCTTTGAAACTTCGCCACGCAACCGGAAACTATGTGCTGGATACCAGTGATATTGAACTTGAATGTCGTAGCTGCGTGCCTGAAGTTGCATCAAGGTATCTCGTAAGGCGAGCTTTTCTAAAAATCGAGACGCAAAATGTGCCCCCTTCGAATATTTTGCCTACGGTCAGGGCCTGTCACGTGGTACAGTTATCGAGAGTGTCGAATAGTTCATTTTCATTCGATGAAATAAACATAGTATCCCCTTCGTGTCGATCATCTGACAATATCGTGCGATCGAGTTGTTAGCAACGAACTTCCGTGTTATGGTCAAATAATTTGAGCTCAATAACAGGCGAGAGCCGAGACTAACGCGATACCGCCGGATAAATTCGTAAACAGCAATGCGCATTCGAAAGGGGCGTTCGAAAAGGACAAACACTGTAACGGAATCGAAGGTGAAGAGCCTCAGGGGGGTTTAATCAGTATCAATTTGCATTATTTTCACCATAGGAACTCGTCTGGATATCGATTTAACACCACCACCACAGACTAAAAATACCCAAGGTGTGTATCGCGGGTCTTTACATCAGCTGAGCTTTAGACAGGTTCGAGTAGTTGAAGAATTAGTAATAGGATACTTTAAACATCAATTATTAACCCTTTCGTATATGGATAGGGCATGGAAAATAGGTCTAAACTACACACATTTTTCATATCATTCATTAGAAATATTATTAGTACAAATTTTAATGAATTCTAAATAAATTTTCTTGAACAATTTTCAAATTTAACTTTGTACAATTTGCTATATTACATTATGTTTGAAATATGAGACTAGGGTTAGAGATTTGATTTTAATTTATCAGAAATAAAACTTTTGCAAATATTTACGCGATAAACGGTACAGTTTGATCAGAAAATCGGAGACGACATCGCGTACGCGGAACTTGGACGTTACTTCCGGACCGGAACTGCAAACGGACCATAAAATCAGGTCGTCCTTACAAAACAAGACAATGCGTTCAGAAGTTTGTACGAAAACCTGTGCAATAGTCAATTTACTTATTTTTTTCAAACAGAAACTAATTTTTCTTTTTGAGTAAATGAAATCTTACTATAATTTATCGGTCAGTGTTTAAAAATATTTAAAATTTTAATTTCGAAGGGTTTTTGCAACTATTTCTGATATTCTGATATGTGATTCCATTATTCAAATTTATGAAACATGAATACAATCGAATTCTATGTAGATCGCATGAACAACAAAATTAATGCGCTTAGATAATATCCTTGTTAATGACACTGAGGAAGACACTGTTTAATCTTCGAGGACAATAAACTGAGCGACATCACGCGATGACAACGCAGATACGACAATAATTTCCTCGTTTCCTGTCTTCCAGTTGAAGTTCAATAATTCCTGAACTTTCTCTCCTAATACATGCACGAACGGTGTATGATTTTCATGAAACATGGGCGACGGTATTTTGAACCCTATCCATTACAGGACGTTTCAAAAAGAAGGACAAGTAGTTTGTAAGAGATGCAGTATTTATTAAAACAAAGATATCTCTAATACAAATTCAAATTTTTATTTCTTACTTTCAAAATTATCTTGGTCATGAATAATACAAATTCAATTAAATTTGTTAGATAGTTAATTAAAAATTCGATTTTTCAAATTACTTTTTAATTTATTCCCTTTCAGGGTGCGCCATTCACCCACGATCCTAATGACACTGTAATTACGGATCGTTATTATTGCCATGAAGATAGATAACGAATGTAGGACTTCTTTTGGAATACCCTGTATAATTGTAAGTTGCGTTTAGCGTGGAAGAGAGTTTGCAATCAGCTCATCTTTGTTATATTGATGTCGCATGTCGTCGCCAGCGATTCGCATGGCCGTAGGTCGTTGTCCTTATCGATGTCCAATAAATTCCTGGGTAAAAGTGAAGCTTCAACGCAGGAATACCTTTCTATTCTTCTTTTTACAATTTCCAATGTGAACGAACTTCGATCAAATTTTATTTATAATACACTTTATTCCTATTTGTATTATTTCAACACAGATTACAATTTTAATATTAATTTTTATTCAATTTTTATTGTCATAGGAAGACCAGTGAATTATTTTATTACAACAGAATACTTTAATATTTAAACCAAGTTCCCTTTCGTATCAGTAATAAAATAAACTATTAATTTTTGTTTATACTTATTAATGTTTCTGTTTTCAGAGGACGAGATCATTTTGATCGAACACCTACCTGGACGAAGAGTTCATCTTCAGGATTTCTTCTGGACCGACGCAAAAGACGCTCCACCATGGGTGGATCCCAGCCAGGGGTTGACCTTCTACGAAACCCGGACGATTCATCACACGGTGACACTTTACTCGCCCGTCGAGGACAAAGAAAACCATGAACCGATATCTCCGCACAGAACGGACTCCTACGACCCGAAGTGCACCACCTGCATCGAACCAACCCCCAGGTTCGACGAGGACGAGGATCAGAACATTGGGGTTCTTATCGGGGACGATCCTGGGCCAAGGTCTTTATTAACTCTATGTTAGGGTTCAACTTTGAACACAAGTACTAATAAAATTTTGTTACACCGTTGTAAAATTATTTGTTACAATTATCAGGTACTGGTTGCTGACAGTTCTCCGCGCTGGTGAAGCTGTACCCCCGAAAATCGAGCTGAGACTAGCCCGTCTATACAGAACCGCGTTCTCCAGACAACAACAACGTCACCTGGGTCTCCTGCAGACGGATACAAGGCTTCGAAGGGTAGCTAGAGATCAGACACTCGTCAAGAAGAAGGTACATTTATTACTAGAATTGATATTCCACCAAGAAGCCATAGAATCTTATCAATATCTTTCTTCAGGCAGATGTTGCTCCCAAAGAAGAAGAAACGCTCGAGAGTCCAGCGACGTCGTTGACTAACTTAGAAGCCAGAATAGATTTGGAATCGCAAGAGTTGAAAGTTTCCAAGGTGAAGAACACCCTTGCTGAGAAAAAATACACTCAGACGGAGGAACCCTTGAGTCTCGTTCAAGAACAAGTATTAGAGAATATGTCCACGACTACGTCAATGGATTACAATGATAGCACAACGGAGTATACAAACATGTCCTTCAGCAATCGTTCGAAGGAACAGATACCTAATAATGCCAGCGCGAAGAAACGCTCGGAGTTGCGTTCGTTGGACCACTCCGAAGAGCAAACCGTTCAAGTTAGAATGCAAAATACGAGCGTGACCGAAAGCGGTGCTACGAAGTTGATCTATTCTGTTCACTTAGGTGGCAAGCCCGTGCCTGCTGAAACGGCGGCCAGGGATATGGCTCTGTTGTCGCCTCAGGAAGTCGCGCTGGAGCTGGGCGCACCGGTCATTATCCAAAGCGAACGTAGGTGTCTGTAGTTAATTCTAGTAACCGAGCGTTTAACGACGATGTTAATCCCCGATGGGTGCAGCTTATTTGAAAGAAACGCAACCGCTGGCGCTGTCGAGAAGAAGAGACGCGTGGCTGCTGATCGGCGCAGCAAGTGCAGGGTTCGTTCTGTTAGCCCTGGTCGTCGTTGGATTGATCCTCGCGGCGAAGAGGAAGAGGGCGCACAGCGCCGTGGCTGCACCGCCCGCTCACCACGTCCTGAAGAAGAAGCGGGATTACATTCAGGCGACCGTCGACCTCGACAACGCCTTCTCAACGTCGGAGGTGGAGGCCAAGGTACTGTCTTTCAGCCACTTTTCTGAACTTCTCATAAATAAGCTTTATTGATTTATCTTTCCCCTTGGCAGACCGACGGTACCAGTCACAGACAGACTCCTGGAAGCTTGTCGAGGACTCCAGTGTCCCTGGAGAGCCCAGACAGTCTAGACGCGAGCATTCACGAGGTTTCCAGCGACGACGACGAAGAGGAGCAGAAAAGAAAGGCGGGAGAGCCCAGCCCTTGGGAACATCCCTCGAAGAGATCGAGGTATCTACGTCTCTTTAGGTGTTTCGAGTTACGATTAGGCAAGGATATGGTCTTAAGGTGTTCTCTTTGTATATTTAGGTTAACTCATGGAAGAATATCTCGCACAAACGCCATCGACACTCCCAAGACCTCCGACTCGACAGACGTGGCTGATCATTTAGAAACTTTCGACTCCTTGGACAATTACGCCAGGCAGGAAGAGGAAGCCACAGCCTCGCCGCATTCTTACCTCTCCATGCCATCTTGCAAACAGTTTCCAACCATGAAGAGTGTGGAGCCACTCTCTAGGGTCCTTGAACCAGTTATGGTACGTGTAATTTGTGGTTAAAGAGGAACACTGAGTTCCTACTAAAGTATTGCTTTTATTCAGGTGAAACACTTGGACATAGACTCTCCAGAGCTGGTGAGACGAGACAGCGATTACCCGGACGTTTATAGAGGCGAGGAACCAGTCGACAAGATCTTTGCGCGTACCTCGAGCGCCATCAGGGACCCAGGGGTTGTAGGACCCATCGTTTGGAACCTTAGGAGACAGAACTTGTCCCCAGAAGGTATGCAAGACACGTTTTCTCAGCCTACAGGGTTATTGATAGAAAATTAAAATTTTATTCAACAATAAGGTAATGGTACATCAGGAACCGACATAGATCCAAACTACGCGGCACCATCTGGTCCCGTGGGAAGAGCAAGAAGAAGGCTACACGAGCTGCTGGAGGATTCCTTCAGTCTCTTTGGAAGCAGAGATCCCAAGAATGAATCGACAACCACGATGAGACCAACTTCTGCAGCTCACGCCCCAGATGTCCTCACAATATTCTCAGAGACCAAAGGAAGGTCTACTCACATCAGGTACCCATATCGTTACTTCGTGTTTACTTCTGTTGAATATTTATTCAAGTTTTATTCCTATGTTCGCTTCAGTCCCCTCTCGACCGAAATACAGTCGAGACCACGTACGTCGTTACCTGGGAAGCTCACGGAGGGCGATGTCGCGAAACGAGAACCCCGCGCACCCCCTCGATCGCGCAGCGGCTGGGGGACCAGGCCATTAAGCGCTGGTCCGTTTCACAGACCTAATTTGCCAGATGTGGACACGAGACGTATACTCGCGGACTGTCAACTTCCACCGGAAGACCCGGCAGTACCGCTGATAGCTTCGATTAAGAAAGAACTGGAGAAATTTTCTCCCCGGTAAACGGTGAGCGATTGCAGGGATTTTTCAATTTTCAACAAGTAGCTGTATGTACTGTGAAACCTCCGTATCCGCGAAGAATGCAATTATTTATTAAACGTAATTGTTAGTTTATTAGTAAAATATATAAATTTGAGCCAATAGTAATATAATTTAATTAGAATTTTGTAATAAAAATTCGTTGTGTACCAAAGGAATATTTTCAAGTTTGGAAAATAAAATTGGTACAAGTTCGAAATTGAATTCAGTATTAATAACTAATTATAAAATATAAAAATATAATAATAAGGCCATCAAAGATACGGAGGTCTCATTGTACTCGTAACGGCGTGTAAATATTTTAGAAATTTTTTATACCTACACTTTTCATCGATAACGTTTATATTCTATCAGATATATGTATTTATCGTAGCATATTCATATAAACAGTATAAATGCCATAGAAATTAATGATAACATTGTGATTGAACACTGCAGCAATATGCTAGGATAATTGCAAAATAACCGTTTTAATTTTTCACTCTATGTCACGGGCAAGAAATTTATTTGAATAAGTGTAAATGTCTTAAAATTAAGAAACCTTACAAACCATCAATTTATTTAATAATATATTTATTTTAATATTCATTGTACATACCATACAATCGGGCATTATCAAAATGGTTAAGAATATTATTTCCTTAAGGATTATTTAATTTAATAATTGTAATATGTAATTTTGTAACTGATCCGTCCAATATAAGAACGTTTGTTAATCGAAGGATTAACAGATGGATAAAAATACAAATAAATTATTTTAAATATCGCATGCTACGTTTTGAAAATAAATCACACATGGATTAGTTATAAAAATTTGAGCGAATTTTATGCTATCTTCGATATCTCAACGAATCGTTCGTTGTTACAATAATCTTTGTACGTGTGCTCGTGCTGGAGTTTAAGTACCGGATACTTTTTTGTAAAAAACTGTATGTATTCGGGATGAGTCGTGTCTACCTCTAAGAGTAAACGTCCACCGGGTCTCAAAGTCGTGGCAGCGTATTTTAACAAAGGTTTAACAACTTTTAAACCGTCGTCCCCACCGTCGAGCGCCGTTAAATCTTCGTAACTAGATGAATAAAATAACAGAAGAAAAGATATGTAACAAATTTGCTATGCGAAACATAATTTGTGAAAATTAAGTAGTTACATTTTTATTTCCGGTGGTAATGCAGATATCTGTTTAGTTGATACGTAGGGAGGATTGCTAACGATAAAATCGAAAGATTTCGAACTTAAATCGAGATCTTTTGGCCCACTTAAAACGTTAGAAACTTCTATATTTCCATTTTCTTGAAGAGTCGCATGCACGACCGTGACCTGCTTCTCTAATCCTAAATTGTCCCGATTTTCTTTGGTCAGTTCACAGGCATCCGGGTTCGAATCAATCGCGATACAATGCGCCTAGAAAATAACGTGATTATTTTAAACTTGTACATATACAGATCGAATGGTTGAACATTATAATAATTACTGTTTTGTTAGCGTGAGCGATGGAAAGTGATATCGCTCCGGAACCGCATCCGACTTCTAAGATTTCGTGATTTTTATTCTCAGAAGCGTTCAATCCTTTCAATACGTAATGAACTAGCATTTCTGTTTCCGGTCGTGGAATAAAAACTGGCGGGACTAATTTCAATGTAATATCTCGGAAGTCCCATTCCCCTATTATGTACTGCACTGGCATTCTGTAACGGGTCTGTATTTATAAAAAAGAACATAAAACAAACGGCGAACGGGGTTATCAAGCATCTGATGGATACGTTTTTACCTAGATAATCGACATTCGCACAGCGATTCCAATTTTTCGCGTTGATCGGACGTGAGCCGTTCGTTCCGCGAATTAAATAGATCTAGAATCTGAAACGATTTAGAGGGACAGAAACAAATGATTTCCAGAAGTTAATGGGTTAAAAAATAAATCAGAATTGAAATAAGAGCACGGGTTTAACATTCAGTATACACGTGATACCTTGGTGGTGCCTATAACGTGTGCAACGATGTGCTCGATCGATTCTACCGGTTCTGGAACACCTTCGTTCTTAAACCGGTCACTCCATTGTTCGATAATTTCACCAATTGTGGGGGACTGCGCGTTCGTTGCAAATAATCGTTCTGTTCTTCTTGTCGGCACGATAAATTTACCTCTGCTACCGCATTGTATACACGTTTCAGCACTTACAACATTCAGCAAAGCACGAGCATTCGAGAGAACATACCGGAATAACATTGTACTTCATAAAGAATAATTTATTATTGTTTCGAGTGAACTTATAACTAAGAATCGGCTCAAACGACAACACAAACGTTATCGAAACATTCTCGGTTAGATTTCATTAAAGATTGCTTGTTATGAGTTAAGTCTATTACGTGCTGCCAGCTAGTGAGAAATATACTTAAAGTACACCCTGGTTTAATGCATGAAATAAAATAATAATTAAATATTTGCGAAATAACTAAAGCAACGAGATTTAATGAGAAAAATATTTTGTATAAATTTATTTTTATTTCAATGATATTTTATACAATATAAATACATGCTGAAATGAAAAACCAGTGTTTAATATTTATTTTCCAACAACTATAGCTTATTTTATTTATATAGGACAACTACAGAAGTAATATAATTTTTTTTTAGTAATAAATAAGATTGTAGATTGTAAGTAGTGCAAAATTAAATTGGAAACAGTGAAGGTAAGTGTTCCAAGTGCAGGTTTATATCGATTTATATAATTAAATGATGCTCTACGGTCACCAAATTTGAACCAGAGGAAGAGGAAACATTATATTATCATAAAATTATCAATTTGTCACCGTACAAGCTTTATTTTTTATTATTTTTACAATTTTTTATAAATTTTATTTTTTGTACCCCTGGCGCCATCTCCGAACAAAGTGCTGAAACTGATCAACAATTACCGACTGAGAAATCCGAAACATCGTTAAAAATGGCGGGCTTTTTAAATGAGAAATGTACCATTTTTGAATTTTCTTAATTAAATTCCTTATAAAGGTTTATTAATTAAACTTCTGCTTTAATTATTAAACTAGAAGAACTGGTGTATAATTTCTGATTCTTTCAATAAGAGAAAAACCTACATTTATGTCTTTTCTTCATTAATGAATTCTGCGACAGCTGAAGAATCAACTGGAGGATGCTGAATGCGCCAGGGCAGCTGCTGTCAAAGCGAAACAGGCGTTGGAACAGGAATTGAACGAGACTCAGGCTTCCCTTGAAGAAGCTCTGCGACAACGCTCAGAAGCTGAAGAACGCGCCAATGTGGCTAACCGCGAGCGGACCGAACTGCTGTCTCAGTTGGAAGAAAACGAGGAAGAACTGGCGGAAGTAAGTTTCAGTCTGATTTTTTAAACCTTTATAGATTAATAATTATCCTTCAGTTAAACTTCAGAAGCAGAAATGGATTAAATAAGTATTATTTAAACATGCATTGAAATGTGTCTTGCAAGGCAAGTGTACTAGGCGCAGATTTATATCGATTTATATAATTAAATGATGCTCTACGGTCACCAAATTTGAACCACAGGAAGAGGAAACATTATATTATCAGAAAAGTATCAATTTGTCATCGTATAAGCTTTATTTTTTATTATTTTTGCAATTTTCTATAAATTTTATATTTTTTACCCCTGGCGCCATCTCCGAACAAAGTGCTGAAACTGATCAACAATTACCGACTGAGAAATCCGAAACATCGTTAAAAATGGCGGGCTTTTTAAATGAGAAATGTGTCATTTTGAAATTTTCTTAATTAAATTCCTTAGGAAGGTTTATTTATTCAATTCCTACTTGATTATAAGACTGGGAGAACTCGTGTATAATTTCTAATAGTTTAGATAAACGAAAAACCTTCATTTGAGGACTACAGAAGCGATTATTGAGCACTTCTAATGGTAGCAGAGTACTCCCCAACATTTTTAATCTTTTACAGCTTAAAAAACATCTTAAATCAATAAAATGCTGTAGATAATCGTACTGAAAGCATTGAAAATGATAAAATTAGAACGATATCCATGTTAATAGCTTTGAGTCGTTTATTATACAACTTTAAAAGTTATATTAATGAAGAAAAGACATAAATGTAGGTTTTTCTCTTATTGAAAGAATCAGAAATTATACACCAGTTCTTCTAGTTTAATAATTAAAGCAGAAGTTTAATTAATAAACCTTTATAAGGAATTTAATTAAGAAAATTCAAAAATGGTACATTTCTCATTTAAAAAGCCCGCCATTTTTAACGATGTTTCGGATTTCTCAGTCGGTAATTGTTGATCAGTTTCAGCACTTTGTTCGGAGATGGCACCACTCACGCCGTTTTTTGGCGCGAAAATTTAAAAATTAATTAAAAATATTAAATTGATTATTATGAATAATTTTAAGTTACATTTTATTTGTTTATTCTTATCTTTCTTTCTACACTATTTTAATACTTAATGTATAATTGGTATAATATACTCTATTTGCGAAGTACACACTATCTTTACAGACATTGATTAATGGAAGGAAAAATTAAAAACAATGCTAAGCATATTTTTGTACAAAATTTATTTTAATAATTAGAAATGTACATTACTCAAATTTTATTCAATTTCAAAAATAATACCACTGGTACTTTCATACTGACCATTTTCAACAATTGCCATTTCGTTTCGGTAACTTTGATAAATATTCCTAATCGATTAAATATATGTTTTTTTATTGTATTCGTACCAGGCACCTCGTAGCACTAATTTCCTGTTCCACCGGATTTATTAGGAGCATGTTCTAAGGTAAATGTTACCTGCAAAACAAGTAGTCTGTAGCAAATGACTTTCGCAGATTTAAGAAGAAAAATTGTCATAGTGGCTCGAGTTGCATAACAATGTTACATTTGAATGTTTATAAAGTTCTCGAGACTTTGAAAGCGTCGAAATAAAGCATCTTGTGTTATTTAACTTCTGCACTGATAATAAATCTTTGTACAATTTTTTCAGCCAAAAAAAGATGCAATTCTCGTTAAACCGATCGTTAAAAGTGAAAGTTAAAACAAAAATAAGGCTCACATGGTTCTTCATTAACCATTCTACTCGTCAGACACAATGTTATTAAAGGTTTAATAAAGAAACACGTGGGCCATAAACAATAATTTATACCTGCCTTATAATTACAGGAAATTAACTATCGGTTGACCATCCATTATTGTTATGTATATGCGCGATGTTTATATCTGTTAATTTATTCGTGCAAATACCATGTGTTATCAACGAACTTATCATTATCTGTTTCATTAAACGATGTCAGGTAATTGTAAGAAAATTACAAGACGCTTTATTTCGAAATAAGAATAAATTATGTAGAGGTACATGAAATATCTAAAAATCATAATTAACTATGAACAGAGAAACTTGATGAGTTAATCTTTCCTTCAGAAGAAAATTTCATTTGAAAAAATAATTATTTCTTTTTAGATATCTTTCTTAAAATAGATATTATACAGTTTATAAAAGATACATATTATAATTTATAATTGTAATATAATTTCGAATGTAATTGAAACCAATTAAAGAACTAAAACGTGTTACACGTGTACAATATTTTATTGAAAATATACGAAAATCTGTACTGATTGCTTACCCAACATTGTAAAATCGGTTCCGATCGTTTAAAGTTCAGGTAATTCTCAGATCAACTTCTAAATCCTGTAATTCTGGCTGTGTAACAGCTGCCATGTGTAACGTGTAAATAGAAGAGAAATTCCCGGTTAATATATACTCAAACCTGAAAATCGAGTTTCGATCTGAAATCTTAATAACTTTTTTAATGCGTACCTTCCTCCTCCTCCTCTCTTCTCTTCAATTAATTGTGTTCTTTTCCGTCTTAAAGTTCCTCAGACTAATACAGTTAATAATACAGTTCACTATTTGATTTTTAGAAAAAATCAAAAATCACAGAATACTGTTAAGTGTAAACTTAACTTTCTATTTTCCTGAATCCCCAGTTTCAAATATAGAAAAAGATATTCTTCAGAGAATAAACATTTTATCTTTTTAATAGGGGGTTGATCGATCACCCTAATCACTCTGCAATATATTTTATATCAAATTAAAACGAAAGAACATCCTAAGAATAGAAAAAGAATTATGTTAAGAATGATGAAAAATTTTGGGAGAGGGGGGTAAAAGTAAAGGGAGCATTTGTCAGGGGAAAAAGGAGGAAAAGGAGGAAAAGGAGGAAAGTTGTCGAAGGAAAAAGAAATGGAAGGGACGATAAAAATAAAAAAAGAAAATGAAAAAGAAAAAAGAAACGAATGACTCACGAAGAAGTGAAAGGTTGTCTGTTTGTACATCTGTCTGTGCGTTGGTTCGAACGGGCTTGAAATCTTTATTGAAATCGAAAGGCATCCCTCTCCTTGGCACAATCGAGCTTCTGAAAATTCTTACCGGAATAGATTAGCAGAAGACAGCGATTCGAATTTCGTTCTCTTAGTTACCGACCATCGTTTGATCCGGTTGCTTGCTAAATCATCGAACGGCACTGTCCATGCGATCAATTCATTTTCTAAATGAAAAAAGAAACGTGACAAATCTGCTACAATTATTTGAAGTGTCAGAAATTGTGAAGTGAAATTAAGTGTAAAAACTTTCATTTTAATTCCTTCACACTTGAAATATTTCAAGAATTGTTCAAGTAATATTTCATATTTACTGCAATATTAGAAAACTTTAATATTTAATATTTATAATATTCGCTACTAAAAACATTTTAAATGTTAACTTCTTACAATTTTAAAAGGTGTTATAAATTTTCTAAATATTGCAAAGTAAACTGCATTAACAATCAAAACTTGTGATCAGTGAAAATTTGTAACTTGTTCGCACTAATTATTATTTATACTGGTTATTGTTTAAACCTTAAACAGTGGCTAAGTCAGGGTCACGATTGGCTCATTCGCGGGTAAATATTGTATACAGTGATCGAGTTGGTTTGGTATATTAAGTAATCCATTACCAGTTCGATGAAGAAGGTGACAGGAAACATGGAAGTTGACGTTAATCGTATAGAAGACGAATATCTCTTGGAAAGAAGAAGAATGAGCATCTTGGAAGAATGCTCTCACATAATCGGAGTGAACGGGGTGGCTCGTTACAACAGGGAGACCTTCAGACAACTTTTGTTAGACCCTGTAAGGAAATTTACTAATTATTACCATGTTCACCATCAGAAGATTTTACTATAACAATTGATTTCAAGTAAAATTAGTTCAAACGAAGGCAAAGGATTAATTTACCAAATAATTAGAATATTAACGATTAATAAAATACCGAAAGTAGTTGGATGTGAAACGATACAAGGTTGTGCCACGATTGAAAGTCGAACGAGGGAAAAGTATATACATACCCGACGGGATCAAAACAAATGGCAACGGGAACTGTCGAGGGCCAAATAATTTCGATCAAGGTGGCTGATCGCCCAAGGGGGCCACCAACACAAACCTTCACGCCTCGAGCGTAATTGATCATCGGTATTTGGTACCGGGTCTTGGCCACTTTAGCCCAGAATCCACCTAATGTTTACATTATTCATGATATCACCGTTATCACAATACAAAGGTGTATCTTAATGTTGACCTTTAAAGAGAATGGCCATACGCACAACCGGTATTCTTCAAATAAAATGGTCAAATGATCGATTCTAGAACATTCAAAGTTTGATATAATTTTGTGACATAAAAGTATCTGAAAATAATACTTGTGTTATATTAATTTAAAGCTTAAATAAAGATTTCATCGGTATTGTTAATAGGAAATGCAATACAATGCAATACAATGCAATACTTACGATTTTCAGCTTTTCTGATTTATATCGAAAAATGAAATTACAGCATCGTATAAACCAAACGATTTACGAGGAGAAAATGAGATACACGGATCTGCGGATCATCTGTTTTAAAGCGTCGTGTTTGCCAAACACCTCGGGGCGTAACCATCCATTCATAAAAGATGAAGTAAAAACGTCCGTTGCAAGGAACAAAAAAAGAACTCGAATTAGCTTGAGAAATTAATTCACTGTTTACAGAAATAAAAAAAAATACTTATCCATCATAAACGAGAAATCCTTAAGGTGGATCTATAAAATCATCTCTTCTTAAAATACAACATCCTTCTTTTATATGCATACCGAAGATTCTGTGAATCTGTGAAAAATCTTTTTTTAGCACCTTCCAGCCAAATATTTTTTTATCCACACTTTGCCTTCGTTCCCAAAAAAAAAAAAAAAAAAAGGAGAAATAATGAAAACAAAAGTTTGCGTTACAAGAGAAGTTCTATTCCGGTGAAAATCAATTTCAGACGTTGCTGGGAAAATTGTTCTCGTTGTTCGATCGAAATCAGGATATGCTTTTGACGCAGGACGAGTGGATCGAATTTTTGAAAGGAAGATTTACGTAAGAATCACTGTGTATCCGTTTGATTAAACATACGTATCTTGACGAGGATCAGGATTTTGATGCGTTGTTTTTTCAGGAACGACAAACACATTGATTTCATTAGCCACATAGAAAGCGTCGCGTATAGTTTATGCGACGACAATCCCATAAGTTTGATGAAATTTCAGCAAATATTTTCTACCAAGGAGGTAATTGGATTTTAGTCCAGAAATTTGTATACAAAAGAAGAAATTACATGAAATTAATCAAGGCGGGCAAATTAGTTAACTCGTTGCGATATACCTTGTTTGTGAGGAATCCTTGTGTTACAGATCGTAGATAAATTGTATCGATTAATCGATGAAGAGAACTTAGGATACGTGACATCCTCTCAGATCATGGAATTCATTTCGAGCATCAGCGATGCAAGGTAACGATCTCTAACGATTCGCAAGGGTGTTAAATGTTCATCCAACGAATAAATTTCTTCCTTGGTTGCACACACAGACCACGGGCTGGTTTCGATAAGCACAGCTTAGAATGGCTGGAAAAGATTTTCAAGCAGACGGTGGGCAACGAGAAAGAGATAAGGCGCGAAGAGTTTAACAAAATCGTCACTTCGAAGAACGTAGGCAGGAGGCATAAGTATTCTTCATTTGGAATTTGCAGTTTCAAAATCATTTCAATTCAATTTTCATAATACATACTAAAAATATGTATTTAATGCTTGTTATTGTATCTGAACAGAGATTATAAGAAAAATAGAAATGTACCTTTTAACAGTAAAAATGATATTTTCAGCCATTCTTCACCGACAGGGTGTTCCAAATATTCGACAAGGACAATTCCGGAACCATATCCTTGCAGGAATTCCTGGACGCGATGAATCAATTCGCAGGGAAGAGTCCTGACGATAAAATCAAGTTCCTCTTCAAAGTTTACGACATCGATGGTAAGCCATTGTTATTCACAATGTATTATTCGTTCACGAGTTAGTTTGAAAAGCATACCTGTATCAATTGAAAATGTATTAATTATTGAAAAGGTGATGGATTGATACAGCTTCGCGAATTGGAGCACGTGATGAGAGCGTGCATGGAGGAAAATGGGATACAATTCAGCGAAGAGCAAATCGAAGAATTAACGATAGCCTTGTTCGAGGACGCTGATCAATCCAACAGAGGAGCGATCACGTTCGAGGCGCTGAAGAATCAACTGGAGAGGCACAAAGGGTTATTGGAGAATCTGTCGATCAGGTGAGCGAACGATCTAAATTATAACAAAGAAGATTGTTAAAATGGAATTTAAATCGCAGTATCGATCGATGGTTAGTGCCACCGAAGCCGAAATCGAACCGGAAGACCAGCCTGGGGTTCTTCGCGTCGCTGCGACCTTACCAGTTAACGAAACCGTACATGAAGAATAATTACGTCTATATCGCTTTTATCTCGATCTTCGTCGCTATTAATGTGGCTTTGTTCGTGTCGAGGCTTTACCAATACCGACGATCCAATGGCTTCGTTATGCTCGCTCGTGCTTGCGGTAAAAAACGAATCCTGAAATATACAAGGTTCAATATAATTATGAAGCATCAATTGTAATAACAACGAATTCTATGCAGGACAGTGTTTAAATTTCAACTGCAGCTTCATCCTGGTTCTGATGCTGAGGCAATGCATCACCTTCTTGAGAACGCATGGCTTCAATTCTGTCCTGCCTTTGGATCAGCACATTTATCTTCATAAAATGACCGGAGTTTTAATCGGTGTTTTCAGTGCTGTGCACACACTGATGCATCTCTTAAATTTTGGTATGTCAGTTGAAATTCTGTAACAAATGATCAAATTTCTCAAAGCTTAGAACATGTGACAATTCTTTTTTAAATTATTTTCAGGTACAGTTGTGATAAACGATCAAATTCTCAATCAAAATAATTATACTCTGTCCGAATGGCTGATGACGGATCGACCAGGTGTATTTGGCCTGGTGGACGGCTACGCAAACCCAACCGGAGTCATTCTAGTTTTTCTTCTTACCATAATGACGATATGCTCGATGAAGTTTGTTCGTCGAGGAGGATGCTTCGAGGTCAGCAATATTTCTTAATTAAATATTCGTAATACAGCTAACGTGTAGATTCATTTTCTGCTTATCCGTATCTTCTTCTAGTTTTTGTTCATTTTACGCTAACGAACTTCTTTTCATACTTCATAGATATTTTACTGGTCCCATTTGCTGTACATACCATTCTGGATACTGCTGATACTCCATGGACCGAATTTCTGGAAATGGTTCATAGGACCGGGCACCGTATACGTTCTAGAAAGGATCCGACGCGTCGCCTGGTCCCGTTCCCAACTCGGGAAGACGTACATAAGTTCTGGACTTCTGCTTCCGTCGAAAGTCACCCATTTGGTTATTAAAAGACCTCCCCATTTCGACTTTCATCCAGGCGATTACGTGTTCGTGAATATCCCAGTCATAGCTCGTTACGAGTGGCATCCTTTCACCATCAGCAGCGCTCCTGAACACGAAGGTTTGATTGATTGTTAATATCATAATAAAAAAAAAGAACTGACTACCGGATGCTAATCAACTGTGATTGAAACTTACATCATTCATCCTTCAATCATATTTAATAATATGAATAATTAATTTTATCTTTTTTTAGAATACTTATGGCTCCATATTCGAGCAGTGGGAGAATGGACCAACAGTCTCTATTCATACTTTGAGAAAGAACAAATGAAACTTCAAAGGAATAATAACATTTTTCCAATCGAAGGGTGCAGTAACAGTTCCAATAACGTGTACGTTTCATATAGCTTATTAATTATATCTCTTCATTTATCCAAATATTGCATTCGCGTGACGACATCTTTCTTTAATTGAGCGAAGAAATTGTATAGTCCTCGGGTTAAATATCTTCTTTCTCAATTTATTAATATATATATATGTGTAGATTTCTGGACGGAAAGCAGAGTCTAAGCTTGACCAGAAAGACTATTTCACCAGCCTCGTTGCCCGGAAGTCGTCGCTGTTTCGACAACCCCAACTTCGCTTTAGACAATGAGAAGATAATTCAGTCGCCACACTCGGTCATTGGTAATTTTTCTCAATAAACATTAAAGAATTAATAACCCACTTATTATATGAATGCACCACAGGTGCAGCAGACGTGGACAAACTTCCAAGGGAACCTAAGCTTCATCGTCTGCTGCTCGGTACCAAATTACCCTTAGAGAAGTCCGTCTCAGTACCAGATATGCAGATAGGAAACAAGAAGAAGGAGAGGCTGATAGCGTAAGAAGCTTGCAACTCGTTTTCTGAAAAAGAGCCAGCGCCGCATTATTTTATGTTAATATAATGTTCTTCCTGATAGACTTCGTGATTACTCGAGATCAGAATCCGAAAGAAGCTTCGACGAACGTCAGATGCGATACGCCCGACTGAAATCCTTGGACCAGGCTTATTCGAGTCCGCAGAACAAAGCGCTGGCACAGAGCTTCCGGTACATGCGAACCAGGCCCACGATAATCGCCTTCAAAACTCCCAGTCTGGAAAACTATGAGTACGAAGCAGGAACACCTACAAACAAAGACTGTGAGTACATATTCCAAGTACCTTAAAATAAAACTTACTCCATTTTGAGAGAATATCTTACTTCAGTGGACTTTGTGCTTGTACTTCTTCAGAACTTTCTATGTAAAAGAGACATTTCAGAAATACAAGTGAAGTAAATTACTTACATACTGATTAAGTGAACTTTTGTGGTAAGCAGCAATACAGACAAGTACAAACGAGTGCAGAAGATTGTCAAGCAACATAATTGCAATGCAGGCAGCAGCAGAGGAAGGCAAGCTGCAGGCAAAGTTCGATGAGATCTCAAAGAGACATGTGAATGATACTCCTTCCCATGTAGACTTGAACTTTACCATAGGAAAACCACTGGAGGTACAGATATTAATTTCTTCTATAATTTATGAATAGAAAAATGAAGACGCTTTCCTCAGTAATTCTTACATAAATTTATTATTAAGATTTAATTTATAGAGTGCTAAGATTTCATTGATTATTCAGATCTTCCTGGACGGTCCATACGGTGCACCATCCAGTCACATATTCCAGGCACAGCACGCGGTGCTAATCGCAACAGGAATCGGGGTGACACCCTTTGCATCCATATTGCAGTCCATCATGCACCGTTACTGGAAGGCCAGGCACACCTGTCCAAAATGCAAATTCTCCTGGGCCAGCGAAATCCCGCCTACTGTGATGCACCTTCGAAAGGCAAATTAGATACCATCATTACACTTCCTTTTATTTTACAATTCAGTTCTAAGAATAAAAACTTACCATTTGAAATGTTGCCTTTGCCTTTTCTAAAATAACAGACACAACTGAATTAATTTGCACGTAGGTCGATTTCTTCTGGATCAACAGAGATCAGAGATCTTTCGAATGGTTTGTGAACTTACTATCCCAACTGGAAATGGAACAAGCAGAGCTTGGCGCTACCATGGAACGTTTTCTAGAAATGCACATGTACATCACCAGCGCTCTTCAGAAACATGACATGAAGGCTGTCAGCTTGCAGCTGGCCATGGACTTGGTTCATCAAATGGTACCACTTTCGAATAAAATTATTTTTATATCTTACTAAAATAACAAAATGACATTGGTCTTACCTTGACATTTGATTGAATTTACAACAATTTTCAGGAAAAACGAGATCTCATAACAGGCTTAAAAACAAGAACAAACGCCGGACGACCGAACTGGGATAAGGTCTTCAAACAGCTCCAAGACAAGAAGAAGGGGAAGGTAACAGTCTTTTACTGTGGTCCACCTCAATTGGCAAAAATCTTGCGTTACAAATGTGATCAATTTGGTTTTAAATTTAGGAAAGAATCTTTTTGAATTCCTGTAAAAGAAGCTACGTTATTTTGTATGCCTTGTTGTTTTATATCGTTGCAAGATATATTTTTATAGCTCCGTTGATCATTGATTAAACAACAATCGAGGCAGCATTTTTTAGCATTTAATATTTAAATATTGCACTACCTTGCTGCAAGAGATTCACTTCATGTTGTTCATGATTCGAGCTGTTTCGTGCATCAACCAAATTGTCAGCAATATGAGAAGGAAATTTAATTGCCGCTCTGTCATAACTGGAAAATTTGTCACAACGTATTATTATTATTACAAAATAATCAACGATCGTTCGATCATTCTCGTAAAGTAATTATTAATCATTCGACCCACTTCACTCACACACACAATAAATCTGTAAAATACAACAGTAATTTTATAAGAAATTAAATTAAATTTTTCAATTTTACAATCCTTAATTTAAATTCCAATTTTTTACCATAATTTATTAAATAACAAACACAATATGTGTAACAATATATGTATTTCACAATATTAATGAAAAATAGATACAATAAGAATAAATTAATAAATTATCTTCCATTTACTTAAAATTACTTTAAATATTTTAATCGCTAAGATAACATTTCTTATTTTTCATCCTTGGCATATTTTATGTCCTCTGTTCACAGAAATCAATTTTTATCCGTTTAAATCCAACCTTGGAATGTACATAATTAAAATCCGATTCTGTCAAATAAAATTTAAGTATCCCTGTCGAGTGTGTTCGCTAACATAATCGCTTTGTTGCAGTATGTGATGTTAAATTCACAAGGTTGTTGAAACCATGGTTCGCCATCGATTTGCACGGCGCAAGATTTTAGCAATACTACCTGCATTTTGTAAAATACATGATTTTTAAATATTTAATCTTACACTATTCAGTAGAAATTTTAAATACCTTTATGGAACGTGCTTGTCCCAGTCGGTAAGGTTGAGAGAGCCCTACTTGAAGCTGAGCCATATGAAAGGAAGAATAAAGGGCAACAACTTCTAGCTTTTCATCATTAATACTTTGTCTTCCATATTTTTCGTGATCTGTTTAATAGAAAGAAAGATTACATTTTGCAAACTTCAAATATAAAATAAAACTGAGTACCTTCTAGTCCCATGTTCCAAAGGTTGACTCCAGCAGCCCATGATGGAATATTTAATATTACAATACTTTCAATGGAAGGTAAATCCACCTTTTTACCATCCAGATATATTTCTATGCTTTTGTCAAGATCTTTGCATTCCCTTTCTACTACTTGTTGCGTACCGAAACATAAGTATAATAACTGTCAAAGGTATAAAGATAGTTTTTATATCGTTCTTAAACGAATACTGCATAAAATGTATTACCTTATTGAATAATCTACTACTATAAAAATAGAAGCGGCTTTCTCTTGTACGATGAAAATTTAACGTTACTTGTGCATCGACCCCTATACTTATATAGTTGTACATGTAACGTGTCTGCTGTGAGTTTCTGAGTCCCAATCCACGGCATGGCTTCACCACTACACTCCATCTAATAAAATATTAAAATGAATATAATTACATTTCAAAACAATTTACTAAAACATACCTGTCCAATTTTACTTCTTTAGCTACTTGTAACTCCTGTAAGATCTCTATAGGATCCTTGTTTGTGTCATGCTCCTTTCCCCATCCCAATACTCTTGACAAATCATTTCCTGTTCCCAGAGGAATTACTGCTACAGATGGAACTGGCTATTCCAAATAAAATTTAATATTATTATATTTGCATTAGACAAATAAAAAAGAAATAATTTAATTAACAGAATATTACCTCCAATGCAAGTTTATGGATACCATTCAACAACCAAGCTATTGTCCCATCTCCACCTGCTACAAGAATGGTACATGTTACATTTCCTAACAAACGACACCATTCTAAAATGGCAATTGGATCACGTTCCGATAAATCAACAACTTGAGCGGGATTTAGTAACTTCCTGAATAAAGACAAGATTTCTGCAGCATCATTGTTTCCGGATTTTTTATTGGCTAAAAGAAGATTTGATTATTTTAATTTTTCATCATTTATTACTTCAGAATTTTATTATTCTAATTATATTACCAACAACTATAAGAGGTTTCCACTGAGACCAGTTTGGTGGCTTAACCGAACGAACATGTAACGTACGTCGGACGGTACTTCGCAAATTTATTACATCCAAACTGCTTGGTGGGATTACCATTGATTTGAATTTCCCAAAATCGCATATCTGAAAAGAATTAAATATGTAATTTGTGCACATTACAAAGGTGCATTGAAAATATATGATGTTATACTTCAGAGAGATTTGCTTTGCAAGTGTTGTGAACGCATCTCTGACACCAACAACACCACCAATCTGTTAAACCTGGTTCCAAGTCACATTCTTCATTACATACGTCACACATTGCAATGAGAGGTAAATTACCTTATGCGAAATGAACAGAAATTAGCTATAATTCATGTTATTCTTAAACTTAAACTCTAGAAAATAAAATTTTAAAAATAAAATAGACATTTCAACATTAAACACAATGTACTACATAAGGAAATAGTGGAATAATGTACCTTTAATCCAATGATGTTTCATTGGCTCGTTTGTACTTAAAGTAATAACTTTGCACTTCAATTGTTTATCAGCAATTTTGACACACGTAGGATCTGCACATACACCACAGGAATCACAGATCAATCCATTCACATTCATTAACAAATTCTCACAAATGCTGCAATAATATGCCTGTAAAAAAAATCATTTTAATTTTTATTCTATTATCTTAGTATATAAATTTTAAGTACATTATTGTAATATATAAACACCTTTGTCTCTCTTTTTATAGATTTCCAGCTGTGCTGCTTAGTAACATCTCTAATAGGAATACGAGGCTCTCCTATAAGGTATCGGAAGAAATTTAATGTAAATATGAAAAATATCATGGTAGATAATGTATGTAGAACAATAGTAGTAAATCCTTCTTCTAACATGTTGTCGAATAAATTTTGCTTCTTCCAGAATGATTATGATTCTCTGCAAAATAAATAAAACTGTTAAACAACTTGTCACAAAGGACTTTGTTTTAAAGTACCACTCAAAATAATTTGAATGATTCATCTTAATTATATAATAATAACAAAAGAATAAGAAACATGATTAAGTATATTCTGTTTGAAATCATTAATTTTTTGCTTAATAATTTAAACGCAATTTATTAAATGAAAACAATAGATAAATATACAAGTACTTTTATTTAACAAGGCAACTGTAACGATCACATAATAATCAGTTCTCTTTAAGAATGGCAATAGAAAAGATAATTAATAAATAAATTTATTTAATACCTTCTATAATTTTTTTTTTTAATTTCAAGTCATTTGAATTTCATTTGTCACCAACCCACGCCACACTTAAGTATTGTATGGTATTGTGATTTGAAGTTGCATTAATTGACACTGTCGTACCAACACGTCACAGAAGAATAAACTGCATCCTGCAATTAAATTTGCATTCTACGTTATCATATGCATCATAAATTTATTCATTGAACATTTTTTAGCCTACACTTAATAACAATTACGTATTGAACAAAAATCGCATAGTCATGTGAAATAAAAAAATGTAACTAGTTTATACCTAAATCTCATGGATCAGATCTTCATTAAGAGTTTCTTCTGAAATTACTGCTTATTCAATGGTGTATTTTCGAATACGTTTATTTCGAATACGTTTGCACAGAAATAATTAAAACAAGAGAGTAACAATTTTCAAATTTACATTATAATGGAAGGTATCATCAAATTTGCAAGAAACGTTTATCACGACCCTTTCCAATGGTATGTTCAATTACAAAAATTTTATAAAAATTCTAATTCTATTTCTAACCTTCCAATTAAATTTACCTAATGCCTAACCTCGTGTAGCATAAAATATTTCCTGTGAATATTGTTTTACAGTATAAATAATAATAAAATTTACCAATATAGTCATTTGTTTTACAGGTCAGTCGTTAAAAGCATTGGATTATTTTTAATCGGCGTGAAGATTGCTCTTGAATGCAAAGGAGTTACTCTGATGCCACCAACTTCTTAAAAAATCGAAAAAGAAGAATCTGTAAAATTGATAAAACTTAATATATTTGAGCCTATAATATCATATACCTATATATATTATTACTTGTTAATAATGTTAAAGGAAACGCATTTTATATTTGTACATATTTTTTTAAATTTCATCTCATTTTTTAATTGTAATACGTACATATAGTCACATGCACGAAGAAAATAGTTTAAACAAGTATAATGTGAATTATCAATAAACATGTATTAGTAGGTAAATGTATTTGTATTTGTTCTTTTCAAATAATTACCATTTTATGCCCAGTACCTAAATGTATAAATTGTACATACCCTTGTGTGTTTAGTGTAATTATTTATTAGTAAATAATTTCTAATACATGGTTACAATACATATCAGTGAACAAATGTAATTGACTTTATATTTATTCCATCAGTATTTCTGAAATTGTTTTCATAAATATAAATATTTCCTCAACTTTTGATCTATTTGCATAAATATTATCATTGCAAAATATTGTTATGTAATTATAACTAACGAATTACAAAATCATATGAAAATACCTACTGATTAAATAATTTTTCATAATTTGGAGTTTATTCGTTATATTGCTACAATGACAAACCATTGTTATATCGTATAGAAAATAATTGTATATTATTTACATAGTTTTACTCTTGTTAGAAGAGTATTAATCCAGGAGGATTACAAATGAAAAATTGTACATTTTATATCGAATAAACAAAGATGCGAACATGTCTGGACAAAAGTCACGCATATTCCCGTTTAAACACTAAACTTCAACTGCTTATGTCGCGTTTATGAATGAGCGATATAATCGATGATGGATATAAAGAAATGATTAAATAACTTCGATGCATTATACGAAGTTACATTAAGGGTCATGTAACACACCATGTCAACAGGCGTTTATCTACTACGCCGGCTGTTCAACCTCGGGTAGGTCTAAAATTTCTCCAACAAATTTAGCAACATTTGTGTCCTTTTTGGCATGCTCTGTGATAAAATTAAGCTTCAATAATTGATTGTAATTTGGACGAGCAGTATAATCTTTCATTAGACTGAAAAAATAATTATTAATTTAAACATGTAAAAGAATTAAAAAATTCCATTTAAAATAAGGTGTGCTTACCATTTGTTAATAAATTCTTCAAAGTTTGCAGAAAATTTACCAGCAGGTAACTTTGGTGCCTCATCCTTTACAACTTGTTTCAATTGTTCAAAAGGTGTTCCCCACGATTCATAAGGGAACTTTCCTGTAGCTAACTCAACAAGAGATATACCTAATGACCAAACATCAGATCTGATGTCGTATTGTGAAGGGTTACCCGACGGGTCTATCCTTTCTGGCTGAAAAAAAGGACACCATGGAGAATTTATTGAATAGACAAGAACAAAGAGCCTGTAATTCATGTTATAAAATTACGTACAGCCATGTATGGTTTACAACCGGCATCGATCGTTTTAGCAACAGAATCTACAAGGTAGCCAGATATACCGAAATCGCAAATTTTTACTTCTCCTTTACAATTAATTAAAATATTGCTAGGCTTTACATCTCTGTGAATTACTCGTAATTGTGAATACAAATAATGTAATGCGCTTACTACCTGTAAAAATGATTTGATGATAATTAATATCATAATAAATAATAAGTAATTAACAAAATTATTTATCTTTTCTTACTGCAAAAGCAATTTTTCCTAAAATATCTTCAGGAATGGCACGTCCATGCTTGTACACTTTTGTATAAAATTTATCCAAACTCATATCCATTACTTCCATACATATCCAAACATCTCCTTCCCTAAATAATGCTCCATAAAATTGTACTGTGTATTGGCATGCTGAACTACGCATGGAAATATCTAAATCCATGAGTAACCGTTTTTGTTCTTGTGTATTAACAGTTGCAGTTATTCTCTGTATAAAAAACAAAATATTTATGATAAATATTTATGTTACATATGTATTAATATTACGTATTTAGTTATATGTGGTACCTTAACTGCCATAATAGTACCACTTTGTTTGTGTCGCATTTTATCTACAACACCATATGCTCCACGTCCAAGGATGCAAATAGTTTCTAAATCATCTGCTTCTACTACAAAGGTTTTCTCTCCTATAGTTATTGTGGTTCTTTTATCTAAATTTCTTGGTGGAGTGCTATAATGTAAAATTAATTACTATATCTTCATACAAACATTAATACAATGAAAAATCAAATATTTCATAAAATATATTATTTATCTACATATTAAATATTTATATACATTTCAGTTGTTCTAGATGCTGTAATTCATTGTATTTCAAAAACAGTACATACACAGGTACAGGTGTTTCTTCAGAAACTTGCAATTTTAAGTTTTTTCTTCCTCGACGTAAAGCCATGATTCAATGAACAATTGATAAATAATATTAAGCCTGCGAGCTTGGCAGTGCATACAGTTGAATATATTACATATTCAAATAAGTTATAATAAATATCGAAGACGTGTTCTATAAAGAAACAAAGTTGTACATGTAAACTTTACACATTAAAGTAATACCAAAGAAAGTTGAAATTTGAGGTTATACAGTAAATCAAAGATAAATACATGTAAAATGATGAATAAAATAAAATATTTTTTTAAATGAATTCTGTTTATAGTATCACAATAAATAATTTACATGATACCTTCTTAACATGACAATATCTTATAATAATAACGACAAAACTAAAATTTTGTTGCCCATATATGAAGTTTTCAGTAAACTCAAACGGTTACTTGAAATTGGTCACAAATGCTGGTTCAATTTTAAATTCAATTTAATCTCTCCGCGCATTAAATCGTTCTAAACATAGTATACAAATTTTGGAGAAAATTTTATGAATATTTTATTAAAAGAATATAATTAAATATTTGTTAATATAATGTATTGTATAGTAAAGTTACTATATAAAGTACTTTAAACTATAAAATGGATTGGAAGATCAACCCTAAAGCCATGTTCTTATGAATCATAAAATAACGTCTAAAATTGCTTCAATTACTTTATTAAATTCAATTTTTTAAATATTGAGGATACAGTGTTAACGTACAATACATATAATATTAAGGTTATTTAAATAATTAATATATATACCTATTGATTCGATGTGTAAGGACCATTTAAACAAATTCACATCTTTAAAACCATAAAAAAACTAATGATATCGAAAAACATTTTAAGCCGAAAATGTTGCGAGGAGAATACAACTTGATATTAATAGTTTTTCTATACGTGGATGTGCAAAGGTGACTTGAAGGTCAACTTTATTTCTTTTTGTAAATGAAATTATAATTTTAACTACATTAATCCATACACCTTTTTAATTATTATAAAAAAAGAAAAAGAAAAAATTTATGCCAAAATCTCATTAGAAAAAAAGATTTAGAAAAAAATATATTGATATAATCGTTCTATAACCTCTAATACTTACACTAAGTTGAATGTTTGTAAACAAACAATGTTGTACTAAACCCTTTCACATAATTATTTAAATATTTAATGACTTATTTTAAATCATAGATTAAATTCCATAATGGAATCAGTAATTTGTTAATGCAATGGAAGATGTTTAAAAACTATTAAGATGTGATTCTAATACAGTTCTGACTTTATTCACATCAGATTTAATTCTACTTTATGAAATAAAATTATAATTTTTCTTACATTTCTATTTAGTATTAATATATATTCTTGAAATCATTCTACCTTCACCTAAAACATTTATCAATATTATTAATAATTTAAAAAGTATTTTTTTAACTTAAAGGTAAAAGTAAACAGAAATGAAACTAAATTGTAAACAATTTTGCTATATATTGTATAATATGACACCTAAATTAATATATTATAAAAGTAACGTCATTGAAAATAAGTGTTTTATATAAAAGGAAACAATGATATTGCTGGCAGTAAAAAAAATCAAAGCAATTGTGGATACAAGTGTACTTATGTTTCTTGTAATAACAAACCCACAAGTATTACAACATTTAAAGTTATGCAACAACATAAAGTAAAATAATTTTCATAAAAATATCACGTCCATTTAAATATTCCTTTTATGAATTTACTGTAACCAATTATTTATACAGAATATAAAATTGGTTTGTGAATTCTTTTTTCCTAATTGATGATATAACCTTACAAACATAATGAAGATTTAGAATTTCATTTCTGACTTTTCTAAATATTCAAAGATTGTATTTATCTAATATTTTGTTATTATAGCATTTAAGAAATTGTTGGTGATACTGATAACACTTAATTTATTCACTGAATAGCAAATATTACCTACAATTATTGCATCATGTAAAATCGTTAAACAGGTTAGTCAGTTGACAGTACTTCTAGCGCATGCGTCATTTTGAAAGATTTTCAATATAAAATCCAACTTTTTTGGGTAAAATTGCTACTCGTTAAAAACAATTTCGCATACTGTAATACACGTCAAACAATACGTAATGAATCATGAATAATTTCACTTTTTCCTGGCTGCAAACATTTTGATTGATCCACGTCAGTTTTTCGATGCAACAGTAGCTACGGTGGCGACAATGATATTAACAAAAGCGGTTACAAATATAGTTAACACTAGTACGGTAATGATAGCGGTTCGCAATGGCGGCAGTCACGATGTTATAGTGCTGAAGTGATGACTTGTTCGTACATTATTATAAAAGCATCTATTTGTTGACAGTAGAATTTTCAATGTAAAAAGTAATGTAAACCTTTAGAGAAAGATGAAGATTTGTATAACGTGCGTGTATTGGACATTACTTTTTATATCAGTCGCTTCCAGGCAAGTACTTTTTCTTTTCTCTTCGTATACCGACAATTCACATACACACGCATGTTAACTATTAAGGAGGTTTGTTACACGCTTAATTTTGATAGTATTAGTAAAGCATATTGCTAAACCGGTGTATTTCATCTAAATATACGAAAATGGGAAAAAGTATAAGGTTATTATTTAATATTATTTTGTCATCGTGATTCTAAATATTAAAGATATTAGTGGGTATATATACATACGTTTAATATTCCAATTTTTAGAATATATATATTCTAAAATATTTAATATAAATAATTAGTTTAAGGATTAATAACAATTTGTTCATTTATACAGGAATGTTAATTTGATGTACCATTACAATAATATTAACTTGCAGAAGTAATATGCATTTGCTACTGGTTAAATCAACTTCATTGAATTTTTATTAAACATCAATTAACATTACCAGTTATTATACAATATGTCTCATGATATAATGTTATATTCTTGCAGTGCATTGCTGTTTATCATAGTAGCTTGTGAAAATGCACAAACTAATTATTACATGCCTCTTAAAAAGAATGAAACTTCCGAGACTTATGATAATGTTACATTGGATCATATAGAGGATAATAGTTTAGGTACATCCAATATAGTCCTTACTAGGCTACAGAAATCAAAAAAATTGGAAACCAATTATGATGATCATTATTATCAAGTAAGAACAAAAATAAGTATTCTAAATTATGTAATAGGTTGTAATACTACCAAAAAGTTATTATAAACTAATTGGTTAATGTTAATTTGCATTTATGTTAAAACACAACTTATTTAAATGAAACTTTAGGACAAATTTGCAAAAAAAACTATTGACTTTGAAAGTGTCATAAAGAGTAAAACAAGGAGAAAAGAGAATCCTTATAAAGATCCAGATATTGTGGCTGAGAGTCTTACCCAACAACCCAATTTATCTCAGGGGTAAGTTTTTATTATGTGTAAATGGTACACAAGAAAACCTTATTATTTTCAGTTACATAAAATTGAAATATAGTTCAAGCATGTTAAATAGTGAATTGTCTGGCTGAAATAGTCTAGAAATATGTTTGAGTACAATAATATTGCCTACAGGTGAAGCCTTTTAACTGGTTTAGTATCTCTTTTCATGCATCACATGTCTAAAATCAACATATCAACAGATTGTAGGGAAACATTATAATATTTTATCTGTTACCATTGTAATGTATGTTTCTCTTTATATTTTACATTTTGAAACATTTTTATATATTTTAACAATTTTATATTGGTACAAATTATGTTCATTGTTTTATATCTGAGTATATTGCTTTTAATGAAACTCATGTAGATTGATCATTAGATATGATAAATTTGTATTATTTGATTATGAACAGAAATGTTGAACATAACACAGAGGAATGTGTGAATGGTATATCTTAATTAGTGACGTTTGACAATTGTACTCAGAGATAAGATAATAGCTGATGAAACGGTAATTATATTAATTGTGTAAATCATTCAAAAAGAGACTTTAAAAAGGAAAAAAATAAGACCAAAAATAGTATGAAAGTAAAAGGAAATCAATTTTTAAAAATATACAAACTTTATAAACTAAAATATTTTATTTATAATTCATTTTATACTACCTAACACATTATTAAGAATATTTCTTTCCAACAGCATTTCTGAAAATGAACAAGCCACAGTTGTAACCTTAGTGGACACAACTACAGCAGAATTACAAAGTTTAGCAGAACCAAAGCTCAATGCTGAATTCTCAAGGACAAGATTATTAGCAAAGAATTCATCACTGTTAATGAAGAATGCAAACCTTGAGCATACAACCAAACAGGAGCAACAGGAAGCTTCACCAAATACCCAAACTCCACCAAGTATTGATGAAATGGAAGAAGCACCCAATGAGACAAATATCTTCCAAGATGAACCAGAAGTAGTAGTAGTAGTAAGAGCAGAACAAGGTCCCATTACCACCGACGACTTAGAATTCAAACTCGAAGAGGATGTCAAAATACTTCCCGATGGAATACCCAAGGCTGACACAGTATTCGCAACAACTCCAGAATTAAGCGACGCAGAGGCTAAAGCACGACTAGTAGGAGATAACAGGGACGAAGCGGCTGCGGTTGTTCTTGGCGAAGGAATCGTGCCTATGGGATCCACGAATCCTCACGAGGACATTCCATCTTTCAGCGAATGGACCCAGAAAAGACTGGAAGAAGCTGAGAAAAAGAAGAGTGAGTATTTAGATTTGTACATTCTGCTGCTGGAGAAAGACGAGAAAGGAATAAGCAACAACATAATTTATAATAAATTACTCTTTTGTAGCGCATCCAAACGCCTCGGTGCAAAATGCAGGAACCCCGACGCGGGGGATCGGCGGCATGAAGGTTCGTTCCAAGAACTATGCCTCTCCCGACTGTGGGGCTAAAATAGTGGCGGCAAATCCAGAAGCGCGAAGCGCCAGAAGCGTGCTGGTGACCACCAGGGACGAGTACATGCTCAATACATGTACATCGCGTATATGGTTCGTGGTGGAACTCTGCGAAGCCATTCAAGCGAAGAAGATCGAGCTGGCCAACTTCGAACTCTTCAGTTCGTCACCGAAGGACTTCTCCGTCTACATCAGCGATCGTTTTCCCACGAGAGATTGGAGCCCCGTTGGCCAGTTCACCGCGAAGGACACGAAGGATATCCAGAATTTCGCCCTGCAACCGCATCTCTTTGGGAAATTCATCAAAGTGGAACTTCATACGTACTACGGCTCCGAGCATTTCTGTCCCATTTCTTTGTTTCGCGCCTACGGCACCAGCGAGTTCGAGGTTCTAGAAACGGAAACGGAGAACCAGATCTCAAGGGAGACGAGCACGGATGAAAACAACGACGAGGACAGCGACGAGGAGGAAGAGTTGGACGCTGAGAGCGGCGAACCGCCAAGAAATCTGTTTGGCAGCGCCAGGGATGCTGTATTGAGCATCATGAAGAAAGCAGCTGAGGTATTAGTGAAATCTAGCGAATTAACTGGCAACAATATCACAAAGATCCAACAGAGCATAGACAGCGGAAATATACTCGACAATTCCTTCATTAGCTGCACCACGCCGAGGTACACCATCCTTTGCGACAATTGCTCGGATCAGAAGTTTGCCAGGATCTTTCAGTTAGTTAGTTGTAGAGAACAGCAGCTGAATCAGCTGTTGAAGATCGATCTTATAAACAGAACGTTGAAACAAAACGGGCTTTGCAAGAGTCACGGCGTGGGAGTGGAAACGTTTGAGAAAAAGGAGCTGGAAAAGTCGGATGAGAAGATCAAAGACAGGGGGCATGATCGAACCAAAGACAAAGACGACTCGACGAAGAACTTTCAGCTGAGATTTATAACTTCTATATTCAATTCTGAGTACATCGCGGCGCTCTGCAACGTGTTGGCGATCAAAGAACGCAAAATGGTGATGAACACCAGCCACGAGATACCGTTTAACAATTTCAAGGACGCTGTTAAAGACGATGCACCGGATAAACGCAAAGAAGACAGCGACGATGGGGTTAAATCTTTCCAGCACGCCTCAACTGCGTCTGCTTCAAGTTCAAACGCGGATGTTCCCAAACTGGAGCCATCCAAAGTGTCTCAAAAAGGCACTCAAGAAACGTTGAACAAAGAGCCTAATAAAATAACGGACGTGCCCATAGAAATCTTTCTGGGCACTGAAAATATACCTTCACAAGTGAATCCAATTAAAACCGTCGATAAGGAAGATGTGAAGAACGATTCCTCAGCTCCAATTCTGGAATCCAGTCTTATCGAAGAGACGATGCAGGCTGAAACGTCAACGACCGTGCCGGTGCCTTCGAAGGATGGAGGATCGGTTCTGAAAGCTGAGAAACCCTCGATTGCCTCTGGTACTTCCGGTGAGAATTCGGCTCAAACTACTGTCTCCATTCCAGTAACCAGTACCGACAGTAACGAACCTTCGAGCGAGGATACGGTGTCCGACGTAGACTCCTTGGAACTTGCCGGTGTCCCTAGTAAAGTGGACAAAGTGGAACATCTCGAGCAAGAAGGGAAACAAGGACAAGAAAATCTGGACCAAGATGTTAAGATACCTCCTCAGGATCCTCTGATGGATACACTGTTGTCCGACCTGAAGGATTTCGAAGGGGAGGCACCGCATGCGCAGAACGAGCCCTCTGCGAGCGCGTCAGTAATACAGTCTTCAACGAACACCATGCCACAGAAAGAATCCGTTTTTCTCAGACTGTCCAACAGAATCAAGGTAAAATTTGAATTATTTTTGCCAAGAGTTATTCCAATAGAATATTCTGGTTTGTAATGTTTTATATTCACGTTGCGTTGCTTTTAGGCGTTAGAAAGAAACATGTCGCTCAGCGGGCAATACCTGGAGGAGCTGAGCCGTCGGTACAAAAAGCAGGTGGAAGAGATGCAAAGATCGCTCGAGCGAACGGTCTCTGCAATGAACGAGGAAACTCGAAAAAGAGAGGAGCGCGAATCAAAAAGAGCAGAGGAGATCACTATTTTGAGAGAGGAACTCGCCAATCTGTCGAACTCGATGAAGAACCTTCTGTACGACCGTGACAGTTGGCGTGGAAAAATCTCTATGATCAGCCAACACATTTTACTGATATTTTCTGAGGTTTTTGTGATATATCTGTTCATTTTATACTGTCGAAGGAACAATAACAAAAGATTGCAAACGAACGAGAGTCTGCAAACGCATAAGGAAGCGGCGCGTCGCAAAAGCGCAGAGAATTTTAATTCGCAGGGGAAGAAGACAAAGAAACGACGACCCAGCGAGATAGCTTCCCATATTACAGGCACGTACCGTGAATTAATGATAAACGATAAGTTTCAAGAGACCAAGAAAGAGAAGAAGAAGAAACGTAAGAAAGGATCGGCTGTGACTAATCATCAGACGAGTATAAACGACGAAACGGGCAGAAGTTCGACGACGCAATGTAATAACATGGAAACACCATTGAAGAGTGTTTCGTCTTATGAAATATTACAGACGGACGATTCTCAGAAACAGCTTTGCAGAAGATTAAAGTCTGCTCCGGAGAATACAGTCGATTGGTTCAACAATGACGTTTGTCAAACGGAGCACAGTGTTCAGACGGCGCCGTCTTGCGTCGACAATTTAGAGACAGAGTCTATGAAGAGTTCGGAATTGAGTAGTTCTTGTATCGAAAATTTGAACGAGTCGAGTTCGTTGTTGGCGAACGTGATCCCCAAAGCGACCACCTCGAGTGAGCAAACTGTCAAATCGTCCACGGATATTTTAAATTCTAAAAACAGTGGTGTTACGGTAAAGGACATCAAGTTGAGTGCGACACCTTCCTTCATGAGAACTGCTTGGAGCACGAGAAAGAAACGGAAAGCGAACTTGAACGACATGAACGGTGAATGTAGTCAAAATCTGAACGACTCGGATGGTAAATCGGGCCAGAATTCGAAAAAGGTTCACAAGGACGGTGACACGACCACGAACGGTCTGTTGTTGGATCAGAGCGACGAGTCCACGAGCAGTAGTATTATATCCATGTCGAAAAAGAGGGATAAAAAGAGTACTAGTTTTCGGAAGATGGTGAGAAAATTTTTTTGATTAAAATAAGCTTGTCAACGATAGCTGGTTCGAATGAATAGCTTGATATTGTTGAACACTTACGGTACTTTAAACATAGAACGCGCTTGGTTCGAATGCTTCGCTCGTATGAATTTAAATAAATCGTAGTATATCGAAAACTTCAGATTTATTGAGGTTCGCTTACATGGAACTGTTTCGCATTCATAGATGTAACTATAATTATTAGATAAGGTATTCTTTAAGTAGAATTATTTTTTTTTCTTTTTTCTAAAAATAGTTATTTCATTGTGACACATTAGCGAAATTGTATCAGCTTTTACAAGAAATGTCTTTTTTGCCATTTTTTGTTTTTTCTTTTTTCTTTTTTATCAATACTTTCAGAATCACCGTTAATCCAGTTCGTTGCAATGACTATACGAGCGATCAATCGAAAATTAAAATAAAGAGCAACAACAATTTATATAGGAAATATATGAAGGCTGTATTTAAGAGACTAAACTCTTAATAATTTAAATTACATGCGTTTTAAACTGACACTTCGATGTGTAAAGTGATGTGCAATATTCCCTTAATTTTCTGTTTGAAAAGAAATGACTGATTTACATATTATTATTGTTGTTATCATCGTCATTATCGTAATAATATTAATGTCATTATCACGAAGTATTATCATTATTCCCATCGCCTTCATTGTGTATTGTACATACAGTTAATTACATTATATTTATTATAATAAATAGCCCAATTGCAAAGTAAGATCAAAACTCACGTTTGATCTACCGTTAATTTTCGAAGAATGTTATATTTTTTATTATTACGAAATGAGGTTACTTCGTAATTGAAATAATATAAGTTATTTTTTAACTTATATTTAAAGCATACGTTTGTACAAATATAATCTAATTTATATTACTCCAAAGAATCAGAAAATCATTTTTTTTATATAAGACTATTATGAATATTATATTTCGATCATGCATTAAATGGATTTACATAAAAGTATTAATAAGAATTCTTTATTTTATGTAAGAAGACTGTAAGAAAGTACTAATTCCTTTTGTTTGTATAAAAAATATGCAAGTTACATAAGTATTTTTGTCATATTACTGACAATCTGGCTTTTAAAAAATGTTTTAGTTCTTTTTTCACTTACAAAGTAACTTCAATTTAAGATCTGTAAAATGCGTGAAAATTTTGTATTTATTGTTATTTATATATATATATATACATATATATTTAATTTTTTACCACATGCATCAAGTAAACATTACTTAAGTTAAAAGAAATGTTGATATTACTGTTAAATACTTAGAGATGTTAAGTTCAATTCATTGATGAACTCGTTTTGTGATAGTGCAAACAAGTTAAACAAGGTGATACGTTGACAGATAGTGTCATATTGTAAATAGATGTGTCTTTATGGAACTCAATGTAATTTAGTTCCTAAAGTATTTATTAACTTTAGTCTTTACAGAGAGAAGAGTATAGGTGCACATTTGTATGTGTACAATAATTCAATTCATTTTATGCAAACATTATAGAATAAAAGATAACTTTTGGAATGATTGTACTTCTGCATTATGTACTGTAATATAAAGTAAGCATTTTCCATATGTGTGTGTGTACATTAAATTCCTAGCTAGCCATAGGTAATTTCTAAAGTAATATTTGGATTACCAAGAATGTACAATGATCAACCCAAAGTTATAAGATGATTCAGAGAAGAAATAAATACACAAAATCTAAATGCATTTACGCTGTAATTTTTCTTTAAAAAAAAATTTTATTCAACAATATTTTTTAGTATTAATAACATAACAAACTTTAGTGGCACTGTATAACAGTATTGATTAATATGATCAATATTTAATATTAATATGATATCACATTCATAATTAAATGAATTTTTTAAACATTAAATATACTCAACTTGTACTTTAAAATTCTTAGCATTTATTTTCTGTTCATAAGCAGCTACACAAGTTCTTGATACTGATTGTGCTTTCATTCTTTCAAAACAATTCCATTGACAAAATTCAGAAAATTCTCTAAACTTAATATGCAATTCTTTCTTTCCTCCATCAGGCCCTGCAATAAACTCACATTTGAGTTTCTTCTTTTTGCCTTGAATACAGCATTCTAAATACCTGCAGAAAGATAAAAATAACATTTTCACTTGTAATACATGTTTTCATAAATGATAATTACCTATAATCTGTTGCATAAAAATGATTGAAATCTTCAACTTTGATATCACATTCTTGTCTTAAAATACCAGTGATGTATACATCGTCTATCCAAAAGAAGTTCTCAACCTTTTCACTTGCAGAGCTCAATAGCTGTGCATTTTTTAAACTAGTTACATAAAACCATCCAGAAAGGAAATCAGGATAAACATCTCTTGAAAAATCTTCTCTGGTAACAAACCATTTACTATTTAATATTCTTATTGGTTTCATATTTTTTAAAACATATCCAGATATAGCATTTTCCTTTATTGCCCCTTCATACAAGAATCTTAATACTTCAAAAACATTGAGCACAATATCATCATCTGTTTTCATTAAAAAAGTAGCATTACAACTTTTTGATGCCCATTTTAAACCCATCAAATGCTTTAGAGTAAGATTTTTATAATCTTCTAAAAAATCTCCTTGTAATAAATCATTGTATACTTGTGATTCTTTGAAGATATATTTCCACATATTTTCCTCTTTAGGTATTCCTAACAAAAATATTCTTCTGACACCTAAATCTTTCAGCATCTCATTTGGATATGCTTGTCTCACAGCTGTTCTTTGCAAAGGATCATTCGCTGAGGATGTAACAATCCAAATTACAGAACTGGAGTCACAGTTTGGTTCTATTATTAATTTTGAAGTTAAAGAAATATTTCTGTTCATTGAACTCATATTGTACAAAGGTTTTAATTCTTTTTCCGTGTTATTTATAAAATCTGTTTTTAATATGGTAAAAAATAAAACAAACATCATACTAATACTAAATATTACAAAAATAACTTTTATTCCCATGTTTATAAAAATACTCAATTATACTGTATGTATCACATGATTAACATTTATTTGTTATAAATGTTTTCAATTTTTCATGTATATTTTTTCATCAGTATGAAACTAAAATATAAACAATTTGATAATTATAGTATTACTTGATGACAAATACTAACATGTTTTATCACTTCATTTCTACTTACTCTGTGCAGTAAGTATAATCTTTATTAATTATTTTATATTTATTATGGCACTCATGGTTTGTACATCATACTCATGCTTTCACCTTACATGGTAACGCGTCGCAGCACGAGAAAAATTCCAACATAAATGTTGTTTTGTTAATATTTTACTTTTGTTGACACTACATTGTGAATGTACAAAATTTTAATAATATACTAAAATTGTATCAGGTATTAAAAATGAAGGAAATAACTAATTAGTTGTGTACCAACAATAACCTTCTTCCATTATTTGAATACCTGTACAGGTGTCATACCCCTACTCCTACCTTTACCTGCATATACTCATACAGGTTTCAAATGTGTATCAAGTTATACAAACTACTGCGTGTTTTAACATTTTTTCACATAATAAAAACAAAAATACTTTAATATTAATTGTATTTTGTGTAATAAAATGACAAAATTTTGATTATTATGCATACCATTAAAATTGATACTATTTTTATGAATGAAGAGAAGGATGCAAAATAAAAGATCTTTCACATTATTTTATAAATATTTTCATGATATTATTGTTTATAAATGATATCCTTAATATGTATTGTATAAAATAAAATTCCATGTTGCATTTATTTAATTATATTAAATTTATGACTGTAAATAGCCCCTGCAAAAAACATATAATTATTATCTTATCCTATCATATAGGATATATCATTATCCTATAATATCCTATCACATTATATAGAGAATATATATACAAACTTTGAATTCCAGTAATAAAAATACTTACGGCAACTTCATCCTCATGAAAATCCAACATGTAATAAATGATACAATAACACTAATGAACCCAACACATATCAAAAGAATCCTATTAAGTTTGGGAGTTGATGGGCTATGTGTTTGATCTAATACTATGAAGCCAACTCCACCTAAAGTGAAAAGAAAGCTGGATGCCAATCCTTCCATAATATATTGACCATTTACCCGATAAGGCATAAATGCCACCTGTAATAAATATACAATAATTATACATTTTTGACATTCTAATATTCAGTTGTTCGCTCTGTTTACTTACAGGTCTTGTATGTCCATGTTCATCAGTTGTTGAGCCTACACTAGGCGGTTCCACAATAACGTCATATATTATACCTTCAAAAAATGTATCATGTTGAAACAAGTTTTAAAAAATTCATATTTTACAATATATAATCCTAACCTCCTGTTACTAGAAAATAGGAAAACAGTATAAATGAGAAAACCACCATAGCACTAGGTTTCACAAACCATGATGGTCTTTTTAACTTTAAATTGGGTACTTCTAATGCCAGAAATGGCAAACGGTATATATATTCCATATTTGAACGAAATCCCGGCTAAACAAAACCTCCACGTTGACTGTATAAAGCTATTTAAAATAAAGTTCCATCCTCATCAAACGATGATAATACAAACTGTATGACACTGTATTACCAACTATAGATATTCATTTTAGCGACTATGTCCGTTTTCGAATGTTTTTTAAATATGTTATTAATTTCAATTTAGTTTAGAATTGATTAATTTCGTTTGCATATTAATGAATTATTACGTACTAATTGTTGAACTAATTTTCCTAATTATAAGAAGTTTCACGTAAGAAACAATCCTAATTCTAACCATTCTAACTTAACTGAAGTTAAAAGAAGCAACGTTTTTGACTATAGATTGTTAGTCTAATGAATTTAATAAATGTGCAAAAATGTTTTGCTTCAGAAGATATATAAATTCAGATTTAAGATATCTAAGTAGATTGTGACATAAAAAAGAGATATATTAGCTTCTAACCAATTCAAATTGTACAGTACCAAGTGACTTCTTAGTGTGTAAATAATTTAATGTAGTAAATAACAATCATGCAGGAAAATACGCGTGTACTACCACGAATTTTTACTGCAATACAAAATGTAGATATACCAGTATTAGCTATGTGTTCTCCTAAAGAGATTCGACCAATTTTACCATGTTTGGTACGAATGAGTCTCATTTCTCCTTTAGATGTAACAAAAGAATGTGTAGAGCAGAGAAAACAGGTTTTAACAATCTTGTCTGGAATTGAATCAGTAAATTCAATAATTGCACTGCTTTCAATTGATTTCCATGCCTTGGAAACTGATGTTAGAAAAGAACAACAGTTAAGGTTAGTCTCATTGTTAATTTTAATAAAACTGTCGAATATATTTATATGAATGATTTGTTTGATTTTTTTAGACAAAAGCTGGGAAGTCTACAGCGAGACAGTGTACTTACTCAGTCACTGCAAAGTGGTCTTGCTTTGGAATTTGAACGCAGTGAATCTACCAGAAGAATAAGATTAGTTCTAAGTGAACTGTTGTACATAGGCTCTCAAGTACAAGAACAACAGAAAAATCAGGAGTTCCAAATTAAACAGTCTGACTTATTTGATAATGCAGTATACATGGAAGAAATTAGCTATGTGATTTGTGTTGCTTTATCAGAATTGCCTACCGTGCTATCAATATTAGACATTGCAGAAACATTATTACATGTTAAATATGGGCCAGAAATAATCTGTTGGATTGTTGCTAACATCCCTGACAGCTTCTCTGAAGTTTGTACACATCTAATTTCAAATGGAGAAAGGCAAGAAGAATCAGCACTGGGTAGAATTAGAACCATGGCTCTGACAATGTTGTGTCAAATGAATCCCAGCCAAGCACTGGCAGTGAGGGCCAAGTGTGTGGAACTTTGCAGAATGCCTGCTCTAGCAATTACACTAAGTCTGGAACATGAGAATATAAATAACATAGCATTGGAGAGTGATGTTGTTGCCTTTGTATCAGGGCTGTTGCTTGGCAGTGATCAACAAGTAAGAACATGGATTGCAATGTTCATCAGAAATGGTCAAAAACGTAAATGGGAATCTCATACAGCATTACAATCTCTAAGGGAAGAACTGCTGAAAAGATTGCAAGCAATCACTTCTCAGAATGCAGGCCAATTAGCAGAAAGTCAAGTTGTCCAAGCTAGCGCATTATTGCGTCTTTATTGCGCACTAAGAGGTATTGGGGGTATCAAATTTCAAGATGATGAAGTAACAATGATTGTTCAGTTGCTCACATCTCATCCTCCTCCATCCCCAGCTGGTGTGAGATTTGTTTCCTTAGGTCTCTGTATGCTCATTGCATGTTCTTCATTAATAGGTCATCACAACCTTGAAAAACGGAGTATAGAATGGGTGCAGTGGCTCGTTCGCGAGGAAGCCTACTTTGAAAGTGCCAGTGGCGTCACAGCAAGCTTTGGAGAAATGTTACTTCTAATGGCAATACATTTCCACAGCAATCAACTGTCAGCTATCTGTGAACTCGTATGCGCCACTTTAGGTATGAAAATACCAATCAGGCCAAACAATTTGACCAGAATGAAACAGATTTTCATGCAAGAGATATTTACCGAACAGGTGGTTACTGCTCACGCCGTAAAGGTGCCAGTAACAGCTAATTTAAATGCAAACATCCCAGGATTTTTACCAGTACATTGCATCCATCAGTTGCTAAAGTCACGAGCTTTTGCCAAACATCGAGTACCGATCAAAAATTGGATTTACCGGCAGATTTGTAACAGCGTGCCACCGTTACATCCGGTGCTTCCTGCCCTGGTCGAAGTATACGTTAATTCAATTCTGGTTATAAATAATAAAACATCAGAGCACACCAATAAACCCATCACAGAAGATGAGATCAGAAGAGTATTTCAGAACAGTGTCTTTGGTGCAAATTTTGACTTCAAGAAAAATACCACCAGCATCCCTCAAAATGACACAGACAATATGGACATTGATATTCCAAAACCTTCCCTGACATCACAGCTGTTATTGTTGTATTATTTATTGCTGTATGAAGATGTCAGATTATCCAATATGCACACTTTCATATCACAGGACAGAAAAGTTAAATCATACTCAACCGAATTCTTATCAGAGTTGCCAATTAAATATCTGCTTCAGTTAGTTCAAAGAGACCAAATGAATTATGCTGGCTTATTTTCCCCTCTTCTCAGACTATTGGCAACTCATTTTCCTCATCTTTCATTAGTGGATGATTGGCTTGATAATGAAGTGATTAATATAGACTCTACAGTTACGAACTATGAGGATGTGAAAGTAACTGATATCATGATCATTGAAACGTTTTCACATATTCAAACCTGCCCTTCAAGAACAGGAAGGCTGTTGAGACAGTTAATGTCAATGAAACCTACAGACATTTGGCCCCATGCTGAAGTCATAATTCATTATTTTAAAGCTATTTTAGATCCAAGAGTTCCTAGGTACATTCAAGGTAAAATCTTATTATATATAAAATTATTCAAATCTTAAAACACACCAATAAGTATTAATTTGTTGTTTCAGAATTATACAAACAAGTATGGCTCAGGTTAAACACAGTTTTACCTAGATGTTTATGGGTTTTATCAATAAATGCTTTATTAATAGAGAATTCTTTAGTGAAAAATGTTTTCTTAACACAAGAAAATATTGTACTAGATCCATTACAGGTACTGAGATGTGATACAAGAGTTTTCAGATGTGCTCCAATTTTGTCTGTTATTATAAGGTAAGCTTGCAAAGATTTTAAATTCATTTGGTTATTATTGGTTACTAATTTATGACAAATATCTTTAGGATTTTGCAAGCTGCATTAGCAGCATCTAGATCTCAGTTATCTAGACACATACAGGACAAGCCATTGACAGAAAAAGTTGGTCAGTTGTCAAGTGAAACTGAAAGAGAAGACCTAAGAACAGCTTTAGTAGCAGGCCAGGAAAGTGCAGCTGTTCAAATATTATTAGAAGCATGTTTGGAAACAGAAGAAGACAGAGAAACACCTGGCCAAATGTGGTCACTGAGAGAAATTCAAAGCATAATCTGCTCATATTTGCATCAAGTATTTATAGCAGATCCATCTTTAGCTAAATTGGTTCATTTTCAAGTAAGTATATCTTAGTTTAATTTTATTAACAAAATAAGAATACTATATGCGAATATTTCAATTGTATAATATTCTTTTTATGCAGGGATATCCAAGAGAATTATTACCTATTACGGTTACTGGCATTCCATCTATGCACATTTGTCTTGACTGGATTCCTGAATTACTGTCACAGCCAGAACCAGAGAAACAAATATTTGCTGTAGATCTAGCCTCACACCTTGCAATTCAATATGCTCTACCAAAGGCTCTAAGCGTTTCTCGTTTGGCGATCAATACCCTGATAACACTTTTAGGAGTATTGTCTGCAAAAGACAGAGTAATCTTATTCATGCCTGTATTACCGGCGTTAACCAGGATATGCTTAGCTTTTCCACCGCTAGCTGAAGATACTACTGGTTTGCTGTTACAACTTGGTAGAGTTAATTCTGCACAGGCAGCATTAGGGGACAAATCTGCAGATATTTTGTGTCAAGAAGTTAATGAAACCTTTTGTATGTTATTACAAAAAGCTATATTACAATCACAAGTATACTGAAATACTACCTCTGATTTTCTTCACATTATTGATAAACATAATATTTAGTTCAAACATATAGATACTGAAATTCTTTACATTTAATTTGCATACATATATTAGGATATTTTGTAATATATTAGAGAATTAAACATATAAAATAACTTTTCTATATTTGTTCAACTGAATAGTTATACACAGATTATTTTTTATAACTATTCAAATAAAATAAAGAAAGGAAAAATGGGGAGGGAGAGATTGAGAACAAACTGAATATTATTCAGAAAACTAGGAAGTATGCAACTAGATTATTATGTCATGAATCATAAGGTAATAGAAAATTTATGACTGATTGTTATTAAATTAAGTGCCTCTTGTTAATATATTTATTTTCTGCACAAATTGTTAATTTCATTATATTTGATTATATTTGTAATTCATTCAAACAGAAATTTCATAGATGAATTCAAAACAGATAATATACTGTTAGAGTAAGACAATATGAATTTAATGCTTACTATTCTTTTAAAATTCTAATATCTTAAATATTAGTTGTATTAATATACTTATTTTTATACTAGAACTAAAAATGTGTTGTATCAAACAAAAATATTTATAAGGTACACAACTTAATGAATTTCATAGTTCACTCTCTCGCACATTGGTGTTGTGCGCAGGCGCGAGTTTGGCGTAGAAAGAGTGAGAGACTAGATGCTCGGTGCTCTCACTCGCACATTGAGAGAGTGAGAGGTGAGATTGGTGGACTAGTGTTCTCTCTCTCGCACATTGAGAGAGTGAGAGGTGAGATTGGCGGACTAGTGTTCACTCTCTCGCACATTGAGAGAGTGAGAGGTGAGATTGGCGGACTAGTGTTCACTCTCTCGCACACTGGTGTTGTGCGCAGGCGCGAGTTTGGCGTAGAGGGAGTGAGAGACTAGATGCTCGGTGCTCTCACTCGCACATTGAGAGAGTGAGAGGTGAGATTGGTGGACTAGTGTTCTCTCTCTCGCACATTGAGAGAGTGAGAGGTCCGAATGGCGGACTAGTGTTCACTCTCTCGCACATTGTGGAAGTGAGAGGTCCGAATGGCGGACTAGTGTTCACTCTCTCGCACATTGGTGTTGTGCGCAAGCGCGAGTTTGGCGTAGAGGGAGTGAAAGACAAGATGCTTGGTGCTCTCACTCGCACATTGAGGGAGTGAGAGGTGAGATCGGCGGACGAGTGTTCTCTCCCTCTTACGCATTAGCATACTGCGCTGGCTTGGTGCGAGTGAGAGGGGCGACGCTCTCGCGGAGTCTTTTAATCGTTGCGTTACAATAATTAATAGTATGAGTTATTCGAGGTTCAGACTATTATAGATCGGTTTTTCGTGTTCGAAAATGTAAAATTCGATACCAAATTAGCCAGTGCTTCTACGTTTTCTATTATTCATTAATGGTCGGGTAGTTACGTTCATCCCTTTTGTGTGAGGTTATGACTAAGTCCCTGTAATTTTATGTACAAGCTGCCTTAGTTTAATGATACATAACTAGATAAATACAATTTTGCAAACTCGAGATCCTTGGTTTCTGAGTCTAGTTTCATTTTACCAATAAACAATGGGAAGGATTTATCTACTGAGAGTAAACATAATCCATCAAATTCAAACCTGATTGAAAATGATCAATTTTGTCCTATCGTATGTAAGTATAAAGTATTATAATTTTATTCAAGTAGTTAATAATAATGTATTTTGCTGTGTTGCAGATTAGAAGATGTATTTGTTATACATTTCTACGCCACATAAGCTGCACATTAACATCATTAAATCAACGGGAAACTTTCTGGCAGATTCTCAGATATCAGTTTTCGGTAATTTTTGGAATTGGACACTACTAAAATTTCAAGAAATGGCACAAAGAATACTTCCTGTCACATCATGTTCTCCTAATACAAATCTGCAAACTTGAAATCCTTGGTTTCTGAGTCTAATTTCATTTTACCAATAAACAATGGAAAGGATTTATCTACGGAGAGTAAACTGTTCTTCAATAGTTATACTGAATATATAAGTACATATGTAATTGTAGAATGTCTTTATTTCATAAGAATATTGTACTGCGCTTAAGCTATATCTTAAATAATTATAAAAATATGTTGTATGTAAAAATACTGATATGTAAGTTTTACAAGTTGTAGTTATAAGTGCGTTAAAGTTAAGAATCTAATATTTAAGTAAGTTTTACAGTTAGTAGTTATAAGTGCGTTAGAATTGTGAATGTAATATTTAAGCAAATTTTACAATTTGTAATTATAAGTGCATTAAAGTTAAGAATGTAATATTTAAGTAAGTTTTACAGTTAGTAGTTATAAGTGCGTTAGAATTGTGAATGTAATATTTAAGCAAATTTTACAATTTGTAATTATAAGTGCATTAAAGTTAAGAATGTAATATTTAAGTAAGTTTTACAGTTAGTAGTTATAAGTGCGTTAGAATTGTGAATGTAATATTTAAGCAAATATTACAATTTGTAATTATAAGTGCATTAAAGTTAAGAATGTAATATTTAAGTAAATTTTACAGGTAGTAGTTATAAGTGCGTTAGAATTAACAATGTAACATTTATGTAACATGTATAATTGAAAGAATTTTCAATAAACATAGAGTTAAACTAAAGCAATTGTTTATTCATTTATAAACCTAACTCACTTATCCAGCCCTTACAAAATTTCACTTAAACAGCAAGAAATAATGTAGAAAAACATTGCACAGAAGTTTCGAAATACAAAAGTAGAAAAAGAAACGAAAAATATTGGTTTGATACAGAGAAGAACAAAATTCGGTCCAAACGGTTTCCAGGAATTCCTGGAATTCGACGTCACTAAAATTCTGGGAAGTGGCACGAAGAATACCTCCTGGCACATCATGTTCTCCTGATACAATTTCGGGATCCGAAATTCGGTGAATTTAAATTTTATAGTCTTCGATTTGCTATTGCTAATTTTCATTATTTTCTGAAATTATTTATGGGATAAGGATATCAAGAGAGATTTATTTAAATAAATAAACGAGTTCTGTGTTATTTTTGAAAATCTGCATTTATTCAATAAACTAATTGATTTATTATACATTGAGCTTTAGAATAGTTATTAAATTATTTACAACTAACGTTTACAATTGTAATTTTGCGTATTATCTATACAACTTTAATTTATAATCGGATTTGTTATAGAATTGATACAACAGGTATCTAAGTTCCGATTATTAATTAAATCCTTGGTTTCTGAGTCCAAGTTCCCGGAAATTCCTGGAATTCGACGTCACTAAAATTCTGGGAAGTGGCACGAAGAATACCTCCTGGCACATCATATTCTCCTAATACAATTTCGGGATCCGAAATTCGGTGAATTTAAATTTTATAGTCTTCGATTTGCTATTGCTAATTTTCATTATTTTCTGAAATTATTTATGGGATAAGGATATCAAGAGAGATTTATTTAAATAAATAAACGAGTTCTGGGTTATTTTTGAAAATCTGCATTTATTCAATAAACTAAATGATTTATTATACATTGAGCTTTACAATAGTTATTAAATTATTTACAACTTTAAATATTAAATTATTTACAACTTTAGAATAGTTATTAAATTATTTGGTCCTGTTTTCAATCTATTGTAAAAATTAAACAAATTTTATAACTATTTTAATAACTATTCTAAAGCTCAATGTATAAATCATTTAGTTTATTGAATAAATGCAGATTTTCAAAAATAACCCAGAACTCGTTTATTTATTTAAATAAATCTCTCTTGATATCCTTATCCCATAAATAATTTCAGAAAATAATGAAAATTAACAATAGCAAATCGAAGACTATAAAATTTAAATTCACAGAATTTCGGATCCCGAAATTGTATCAGGAGAACATGATGTGCCAGGAGGTATTTTTCGTGCCACTTCCCAGAATTTTAGTGACGTCGAATTCCAGGAATTTCCGGGAACTTGGACTCTGAAATCAAGGATTTAATTAATGATCGGAACTTAGATACCTGTTGTATCAATTCTATAACAAATCCGATTATAAATTAAAGTTGTATAGATAGTGCGCAAAATTACAATTGTAAACGTTAGTTGTAAATAATTTAATAACTATTCTAAAGCTCAATGTATAATAAATCATTTAGTTTATTGAATAAATGCAGGTTTTCATAAATAACACAGAACTCGTTTATTTATTTAAATAAATCTCTCTTGATATCCTTATCCCATAAATAATTTCAGAAAATAATGAAAATTAGCAATAGCAAATCGAAGACTATAAAATTTAAATTCACCGAATTTCGGATCCCGAAATTGTATCAGGAGAACATGATGTGCCAGGAGGTATTCTTCGTGCCACTTCCCAGAATTTTAGTGACGTCGAATTCCAGGAATTCCTGGAAACCGTTTGGACCGAATTTTGTTCTTCTCTGTATCAAACCAATATTTTTCGTTTCTTTTTCTACTTTTGTATTTCGAAACTTCTGTGCAATGTTTTTCTACATTATTTCTTGCTGTTTAAGTGAAATTTTGTAAGGGCTGGATAAGTGAGTTAGGTTTATAAATGAATAAACAATTGCTTTAGTTTAACTCTATGTTTATTGAAAATTCTTTCAATTATACATGTTACATAAATGTTACATTGTTAATTCTAACGCACTTATAACTACTACCTGTAAAATTTACTTAAATATTACATTCTTAACTTTAATGCACTTATAATTACAAATTGTAATATTTGCTTAAATATTACATTCACAATTCTAACGCACTTATAACTACTAACTGTAAAACTTACTTAAATATTACATTCTTAACTTTAATGCACTTATAATTACAAATTGTAAAATTTGCTTAAATATTACATTCACAATTCTAACGCACTTATAACTACTAACTGTAAAACTTACTTAAATATTACATTCTTAACTTTAATGCACTTATAATTACAAATTGTAAAATTTGCTTAAATATTACATTCACAATTCTAACGCACTTATAACTACTAACTGTAAAACTTACTTAAATATTACATTCTTAACTTTAATGCACTTATAATTACAAATTGTAAAATTTGCTTAAATATTACATTCACAATTCTAACGCACTTATAACTACTAACTGTAAAACTTACTTAAATATTAGATTCTTAACTTTAACGCACTTATAACTACAACTTGTAAAACTTACATATCAGTATTTTTACATACAACATATTTTTATAATTATTTAAGATATAGCTTAAGCGCAGTACAATATTCTTATGAAATAAAGACATTCTACAATTACATATGTACTTATATATTCAGTATAACTATTGAAGAACAGTTTACTCTCCGTAGATAAATCCTTTCCATTGTTTATTGGTAAAATGTAATTAGACTCAGAAACCAAGGATTTCAAGTTTGCAGATTTGTATTAGGAGAACATGATGTGACAGGAAGTATTCTTTGTGCCATTTCTTGAAATTTTAGTAGTGTCCAATTCCAAAAATTACCGAAAACTGATATCTGAGAATCTGCCAGAAAGTTTCCCGTTGATTTAATGATGTTAATGTGCAGCTTATGTGGCGTAGAAATGTATAACAAATACATCTTCTAATCTGCAACACAGCAAAATACATTATTATTAACTACTTGAATAAAATTATAATACTTTATACTTACATACGATAGGACAAAATTGATCATTTTCAATCAGGTTTGAATTTGATGGATTATGTTTACTCTCAGTAGATAAATCCTTCCCATTGTTTATTGGTAAAATGAAACTAGACTCAGAAACCAAGGATCTCGAGTTTGCAAAATTGTATTTATCTAGTTATGTATCATTAAACTAAGGCAGCTTGTACATAAAATTACAGGGACTTAGTCATAACCTCACACAAAAGGGATGAACGTAACTACCCGACCATTAATGAATAATAGAAAACGTAGAAGCACTGGCTAATTTGGTATCGAATTTTACATTTTCGAACACGAAAAACCGATCTATAATAGTCTGAACCTCGAATAACTCATACTATTAATTATTGTAACGCAACGATTAAAAGACTCCGCGAGAGCGTCGCCCCTCTCACTCGCACCAAGCCAGCGCAGTATGCTAATGCGTAAGAGGGAGAGAACACTCGTCCGCCGATCTCACCTCTCACTCCCTCAATGTGCGAGTGAGAGCACCAAGCATCTTGTCTTTCACTCCCTCTACGCCAAACTCGCGCTTGCGCACAACACCAATGTGCGAGAGAGTGAACACTAGTCCGCCATTCGGACCTCTCACTTCCACAATGTGCGAGAGAGTGAACACTAGTCCGCCATTCGGACCTCTCACTCTCTCAATGTGCGAGAGAGAGAACACTAGTCCACCAATCTCACCTCTCACTCTCTCAATGTGCGAGTGAGAGCACCGAGCATCTAGTCTCTCACTCCCTCTACGCCAAACTCGCGCCTGCGCACAACACCAGTGTGCGAGAGAGTGAACACTAGTCCGCCAATCTCACCTCTCACTCTCTCAATGTGCGAGAGAGTGAACACTAGTCCGCCAATCTCACCTCTCACTCTCTCAATGTGCGAGAGAGAGAACACTAGTCCACCAATCTCACCTCTCACTCTCTCAATGTGCGAGTGAGAGCACCGAGCATCTAGTCTCTCACTCCCTCTACGCCAAACTCGCGCCTGCGCACAACACCAGTGTGCGAGAGAGTGAACACTAGTCCGCCAATCTCACCTCTCACTCTCTCAATGTGCGAGAGAGTGAACACTAGTCCGCCAATCTCACCTCTCACTCTCTCAATGTGCGAGTGAGAGCACCGAGCATCTAGTCTCTCACTCCATCTACGCCAAACTCGCGCCTGCGCACAACACCAATGTGCGAGAGAGTGAACACTAGTCCGCCAATCTCACCTCTCACTCTCTCAATGTGCGATTTAATCTTTAATATTTCAATATTTTGGGCTTCTAGGATTAATCGGACAATTGGAATCGATAATTAGTGTAAAATAGAAGCGATTAGATGCTTCAAACACGCGAAAAGAGCAAAAAATTATTTTCTTAAAAAATAATCATTGTAGGTACGGCAGATTCCTGTCAATTTTTGAGCAGTTTCAGCACTTTTCGAAGAGATGGCGCTAGAGGTAAAAATTTAAAAATATTTTTTAATTTTTAATTATTTATGCAAAATACAACGATTTTAATGAAAAAAATCATTAAATATAAACAATTTAAGTATTTTTTATCATTTAGTTCTTGCAAAATGAAGAAAATACAACGGGGAGTATATATTTCTCTTAATATAACAGTGCTATAAAAATGGTATATTTAACATTTGTTTCAGTATTTTAATCTCAACAAATTTCAATTAATTATGGTCAATTATAATTCCTAATGGTAATTACAAGTTATATCCTTCCATTTCTTATTCTGTTAATGCTTGACGTGTTCGAGGGTTTGTGCCATTTCGATATTAATTTCACTGCAATTTCGATGCAGTCTCCTGTAATACACAAATTTTCTTAAAATTAGCATTAAAAACCCTAATCATTTAGGTGTTCTAACTGATGAATACCTCTACACTATAATTACAAAATTTTTATTTCAAAATTCGTACCTATCTCTTCTATTGGATAAAGTTTCCTCGACAATGTACCGTCCTCAGTTGCTCTTTAAAACAATTGAAAAATAAAGCTTGAACGATATTAAATTCATTATTTTATAATAATACAATGTTTTATCTTTCTACTATTCAAATTAGATGACCCCAGGACTGTATTTATAATACCGAAAAATATTCTGCAATTTTTACTTATTCCTTCTGTTGGGATATCCAGCCATTCAGTCATTCCCTTTATTCTAAGGTACGATTACTCTCATAACATTCTACCATTTGTTTTTTACTTTTATGTTCAATATTACTTGTGTTTAACGCTTCCTGTTCTACCGAGGCGCTTGTCCCGGGGCGACCAGGCTCGACGCTACACTGACGGTACTGAGCGCGCGCCCGAGACGCGCTCTGATTGGTCAGTGTTTTTGCTTAATAATTCAAAAACGAAGCCCCATTCGATATTTTTGCAAAGGAAATTGTTGTTCAGAATAGTCTCAGCTACTCCCTATTTCCGGCTCCTACAGGAGTTCTGGGACACCCTGTATATTATATTAATATTTGTAAATAAAATCATTTAAATAAAATACTTGTAAACAAATCTTAATGATAAGATAAATCTTTCAACTCAATTTACCTTGTTGACAAAAAACTAGCGAAGAAAAATTAATAACGTTACCTTTAATTTCATATGCACTCACTTTTTTGTACAATAATGTAATTAAAATATATATTTATTTTTTTTAAACCGATTTTGGCATGAATTAAATTTTTCAATATATAGAGTAGAAAACTTACCGACAGTTCACTTCTATTGAAAAGTAAGTATTTAGTTACCAATTTGTACACTTTTTAATTATAAACACTATATTTTTATACGTACTTTAATAGAATTGTTATTTTAGGTCACATTATGAAAAATAACGATTTATATTTCGTTTCTGTAATTTTAATTTTATGGCTAAACGTGAGCACATAGGTTGGCTGCATGAGTTGTATAGAAAATAGTGTTATTTTTATTTGTGACAATTTGAACATTGATGCTGAATGTTCTAAGTCTCTATCAGCTTGTATACAAACTTTATTTGAGAAGATCAGCTTAAATTGTTTATAATATTGAGGAAAAATACCAAATACAAATATGATTGAAGCAGAAACTGTAGGCAATTTGGTTCAAAAAATGATTATTTCACTTTGTGGAGAACAAAAGCCAGGTAATTGTAACTTTTGTTTTGTATTTAATAGAAATTTATTCTAACTAACAACAATTCCAAATAAAACTTCTCTGAAAAATAATTTTATCGTCTGATATTTTATAAATATGAGAAATTTTAATGTATGTTATTAAATTAATGTTATATGATCTAATTAACATATAGAGTTATTAAAATTTGAACACTGTTTTAAATAATTTTTCAAACCATGATTTTAGAAATAATTAGAAAATGGATGCGCTTCTCACTTGGGTTATTGTCATCAACTCAAGGGGTAGAAACATTACGTGAAGATGAAATTACTGTAGTAAGTCAGATAAAAGAGAAATTATCAATATGTGATGCCATACAATTTGACAAATTGTATAATGAACTGAGAGCTGGGGTATGATATAAATTTTGTATACAAAATTCTGATTATAACTGTACCAATTAATATTCATTTATTAATTTTGTTGATTGTACAGCCATTGAAAAACAGAGCAAGGGTTCTGGTGTTTCTGTTGAATATGTGTCAGTCATCAGATCAGCTAAGAGAAAAGGTTTTCTCTGTACCTGATTTAAAATTAAGTTCATGTTCATCTAGTGCATCCACCAGTGGTAAACAACACATTGTAAACCATCCTATTATATACCATACATAAGTTTTCTCAATCAATACTTTAATTCCTACCATCTTGAATGTTTAATACATTATATATTTTAATTGTTGCATCTAGGGCAAGCATCAGAAATCTGTGCACCATCACAAATTGTATCCATAAATAACACAGACAAAAATACAAGAGATTATTTAACAAGTTCTTACAAAATATATGGTGAAGAGTATATATCAGAAGATGCATTGGTACAAGATCTTATATACTCCTTCCAAGGCATTGAAGGAAAGATACTAAAATTGGATTCCAGTTATGGTTTCCAAATTGATCCAATGATCAGCGTGGACAGACCAAGGAAACAAGCAACTCTGAGATTAAGTGAACTTGGATATTTACACAATATAGTGCAGAAAGGCTTAGAAAGAATGTCAGCTGCTTCAAGTGGTCAGGTAGCTGACAGTTTTGTTGCAGCACTGCATTCTGAATTATCAGAATATTATAGATTCATAGCTCTTATTCAGGAGGAAGTAAACAGGTATTAACTGAAACTTAACATAGAATTATATAAAATTTATTCAAATTTATTGTAACTGATTATCTATTTCACTATGAAACAGAGTACAATCTCAGCCAGGATTATACAGGGTCACTCTATCTCATTTACACCTGTGGGCATACGATCCTTTGGAAACCTTAAAATGGCTAGCAAGCATAGTAAGAACCTGTCAGGGGCAGAAAGGGGGTGCACTAGCATCTGCAGTATACGAATTTAGCAACCACGGTGATGCAAGTGTGAAAAAATTAGTTAAGAGGATTTTAGAAAGCGTTTGCGATCCTTTATACAACATGTTGATAAGATGGATCGCGGATGGCGAATTAGACGATCCATACAGAGAATTTTTTATCGAAACCTGTGCTGATATCACTGGTGACAGAATGTGGCATGAAAAGTACCAAGTTCGTAACAGCATGTTACCGTCTTTTATCACCAAAATGCAAGCCAAAAAAATTTTGGGAACTGGTAAGAGCATTAACTTTTTACGAGAGGTGTGCAAAGATTTCACCCCCTGGCAAGGGAAACATACCGAAATGTTTAAAAATTTTAGCGAGGAATATAAAGGTAATTATTTTTATATAATTTTAATATTAACGAACGAACAATTTCAAAAAATTTATATTTTTATAGTTGATGTGCTTTTCGATATGGATCCTGATGGTCGGTTACAAACAATGATGGATACAGCGTATAAAGATACTTCAACCAGAGTAGTAGAAGTATTAACAAAACAGTATCACCTGATGGAACACTTGCATGCAATCAAGGGTTATCTTTTATTAGGGCAGGGACACTTTATACAGCATTTGATGCATTTATTAGAGTAAGTAACATCAGTAATTTAAAATATTTGTCTAAATTGTTAAACTATAATATGTTTATATATTTCAGACCAGAATTGGATAAACCAGCCAGTTCTTTATATCCTCACAACATATCTTCTATTCTGGAAACAGGAATAAGAGCTACTGCTACAAAGATGGATGACTTAGATATACAGAGGAGGCTTGATGTAAGATTATTGGCACCTTCAGAAAATGAAAGAGGGTGGGACGTTTTTATTCTTGATTATAATGTAGGAGGTCCCATTGGAACGGTATGTAAATGAAACAATTTGTCTGCATTAGAATTATATTTTTTAATACAATAAAGATAAGTTTTAATTCATTTAGATTTTAGAACCATGCAGGCAAACATATCAAACTGTATTCTTTGCCTTATGGAGAGCTAAAAGGATGGAGTCTATATTATCTGCAATTTGGAAACGTCAAATAACATCAGCAAAAATGTTCAGTAAAATGCCAGAAGTATTATCAATTCAAACTCATATACATCTAATTACGAGCAGTATGGTTCACTTGGTTCATCAAATGCAATATTTCTTTTTATTTGAGGTATTTTTATAGTACAATGAAATACATTTTAATGTTGCAATGTAAATTAAAAATAGATTAAAAAATTTTAAGGTAATCGAGTGTTCTTGGGATGCATTTGCAAAACAGTTGGGACAAGCAGCATCACTGGATGATATAATTACATCTCATAATCATTTCATAGATGCAGTAAGACGTGGTACTCTGCTTGATGAAAAGTCTCAAGTAAGTAAGTGTACATCTACACTTATTACATAATTTTGCAGTAAATTATCTGCTAAGTGTATCAACATACGTTTAAAGAAATTCATCAGAATATTTTTAACAGGAACTTATGGATCATTTACGTTCTGTTTACGGTCCAATCCTGGACTTACAAAATCTTGAAGAAACATTTCTTTCGCGTGCCACACAAGAATACCAGGCACGATTGAGGGATAATCCACTAAATGTAACTTTCATGCCATCGAATCAATTAGACACTTCGGATACAGATAATGCAGAAGTCGTTAAACGTCAAACGAATTTTTTAAAATATTTAAATACACTTTCGATTCAACTTAGACTACTTTCGAGAACTTATCAGGTAACGTTTACGCTGTTAATAATTTTAAACAAAAATGTTATATAGTAATTTTGTCTTTTTCGTTACAGGATAGAGTAAAGAAGTTTCTCATAATGCTTGCATCAGCTGAAGATGTTTCCTTACAATTGCTGAGTGTGAGATTAGACTTTAACGAATATTATAAAAGTAAAGATAGTCGTCTTGTTGTGCCATTAACGTATTTGCATCGTAGACAAAGCGATCAAAGTTATCTCAGTTGTAAATAATAAAAAATGAAGAAAATTTTTACTGCTAATTATGTATTGATTAAATGCACGATATTATTTTTTGTTTACAGAAAAATCTTAAGTATTTATTTATATTAACTTTCCTATAAATCAATCAAAATTTTAACATTTTTATAATGTAAAGTAATACAGATTTATTTAGAAAAATAAAGAGGCTTTAATTTATTCTTTACTTGGTGATTAATATTTTATTAATTTTTATATTACATTTAGAGAAATGTTTAATACTTTTTCATTTATCAATTTCTAAAGCTTATTCATTTAATTTAAAATATTCAATCATTTTTAAAAATTGTATGGCGGGAAGCACTTCAATGTAGTAGAGAATTATCGATGGTACTATCGATAATATCGACTATCGATATTTCTTCACCGCTACTTACAAATGAAAGATATGTTGCTATATAGTGATATATATCTAGATATATCACTTTTATATGAAAAAATGATCTAATACAGAAAGGGGGGAAAAGCAAATGAAAACGGTTATTCCTTACTCTTCTCTTTGTGGTTTCCAACGTCGTTGTTTATACCGTTTTATTCAAGGGTAAGTACATCAATGAAGTACATCGAACGAGAAATTAGGCATGAGTTAACAGGCTTGACATAGTGGATTATTTACTATCATAATAATATATTTGTTTAATATTTTTAAACTTTTGTGCAACAGTAAAAATATGAGAAAACATAACTTAATTTGAATTTGTATATAAAATTAGAGTGTTGTAAAAAAAAGATAGGAATTTTATGTACATAGGTTAATGTTGGAAGGTCATGTTTTTTTATACCTATCTGCTGGAATCTATACTGTACTGAATGAAACAGGATTCCCCCAATCGTATATAATAACTGGTTGCTGAGGAGTGATTAACCAGAGACATTGCAGTCAGTTGTTTAAAATATAAATTAACAGCCATGTTGCCAACAAATTCTGTGATAGAAGAAGTTACAAAACTTGAACCTGTTAAATGTATGCGAGCTACTGTTAAAAAGTCAGTAAAATATGGTACAATAGTTGGAGCAACAACAGCTATTTCTGGTATGATTGCTGGACCCGTAGGACTTGCAATTGGTAAGCACTATTGTAATTAAGTACTTTAATTTATTTATTGTTTCTTTATACAGATTGTTGTAAGAATAAATTTGTACTTTTAGGAGGTGTAATTAGCAGTTGTGTAGCATGTGTAATGTCAATGGGAGAATTTCAATCAGTTCCATACATACTTCTTTACCAAACCACTCCAGAACAACGAGAGAAATTAGCAACATCAATATGTGACCTTGTTCAAACAAAACATTTAAATACAATTCGGGACTTCATATTTACTATACAAAATAGTGCAGAATTACAACAAGCAATAGTACAATTACTAATAGCATTTTTAGTTAATGAGTTTGGTGCAAAGGTTAAGGTATGAAAAAGGAAGATAGACAAACATATGAATATAATTTATAACTACAATATAAGTGCAACTTTTACATATAAATTAATTATAAATATAAGTTTTTAATGCTTTGAAACATGAAAATTGTTTTATCACTTCAGTGATCTAAAATGTGAATTATAAATATTGTTCTGTTGTTTCTTTGAAACTAATTGTATTATTTTCTTCAAGAAATAATACTTTGATAAATAAAACAGCATAAATCAATTTTATTGTTTATGTATTCACTAGAATATTTAATTGCAATGTAAAAAAAAAGATAAATATAATAACATTTTGATACATGATATGAATAAAATCGAATTCCTTGGCATCATTTATTTTAAAATTACTCACTCCTATTTTTATCAAACGTTTAATGGCATTGATATTTTGAAATCATATAGATGTCGATGCAACAATGTGTTTAGATAATATTTCAAATATGTACATATTTGTATATATATTATAAAATTATATTTATATTATAAAATTAATTACAATTTAATTGTAATTCGTGTTAGGAAATTGTCTAGTGTAAATCGATTAAATTTGAGTAACACCAGATGGCGTTAGATACTTCCCCGTTCTAGGGTATCCTTACTTGTAATTCCTTTCCTTATATGCATGGCGTAACCGAAGGTAAGTTTTGCGATAAATGTCTAAAATTATTGAAAAATAGCGATCATCGAAGCGTTTCGTTTTTACCATTTGTGTTTACAATTTTTATAAGTGCATTCAAAAGATTCGTTGCATTTATAATTGTACCATCTTATTTAGTTCGAAAGTACATTGAGGTTGAACACATGGCACGTTGCAATAAGTTCGATTGTGCGTCTCACGATCGTATTGATACGATTTATAATTGCAAAAAATTAGTTTAATAGATCAGTATATATATAACACGGTTTGTTTAACGCACAAGAACAATGTTATGAATATTTTAAATTTTTTAAAACAAAATTTGAAATGAGTGTGAAGTGAATGATACGACCCTTTGTACCCTTTACTTAAATTTTACAATACTGTGAAATATATAAACAAAACTTTCACATATATTTAAACATTTAAAATTCGTGAATAACGAATTACTATTGTTTTTCAACATAAATTGCACTGTATAATAGTGCATTTAAATATACAAAGATAGTATAATACTATAGGTAGGTAGACATAATTATAACTCCATATAAATTATCTAATCATTATAATTGTAACATTATATTAATTATGTAGTAAATAATAATCATAAAATTTGTATTTAGAATGTTGAAGTTAAAGTAATTTATTTTATAGATAATTTACAACCAGGGCTGTAGTAACATTCACCATGCCACAGAACGAATACATTGAAAGGCACCGTAAGCTGTATGGGAGGCGGTTAGATTATGAAGAAAGGAAAAGAAAGAGGGAGGCTCGTGAGCCTCATAAACGGGCAGAGCGTGCTCGTACTTTGCGTGGTATCAAAGCAAAGATCTTCAACAAAGAGAGACGAAATGAAAAGATACAGATGAAAAAGAAGATTAAATCTCATATGGAAAACAAAGTAAAGGAGAAATCAGAGGATGTACCCAATGGAGCATTGCCTGTATATCTGTTAGATCGTGATGTTAAGAGGGATGCAAAGGTTCTATCAAATATGATAAAACAGAAACGCAAAGAGAAAGTTGGTAAATGGGATGTGCCAATACCTAAAGTCAAAACACAGTCAGAATCAGAAGTTTTCAAGATAATGAGAACTGGAAAATCTAAGCGCAAATCTTGGAAAAGAATGGTAACAAAAGTAACATTTGTTGGTGAGAATTTCACAAGAAAACCACCAAAGTTTGAAAGATTTATCAGACCAATGGCATTAAGGTTTAAAAAGGCACATGTAACCCATCCTGAATTAAAAGCCACTTTCTGTTTACCAATCATTGGAGTTAAGAAAAATCCGAGTTCGACTATGTACACAAGCTTAGGTGTCATTACTAAAGGAACAATCATTGAAGTAAACATTTCAGAATTAGGTCTTGTAACACAGTCTGGAAAAGTAGTTTGGGGAAAATATGCTCAAGTTACAAACAACCCTGAAAATGATGGTTGTATCAATGCTGTATTACTTGTATAAATGATCACTATTGAATTATTGTATAATTAATTTATAATAAACGTTTATAATAAAAAAGGACCATGCTTAAACACAAAGTGTTGTTTTAATTATTTCCTGAAACGTTTTTGTATGCCAACTTAGAATTTTGCAGACTGCAAAATAATAGTCTTTTGTTATGAATATTTAAAGTATTGAAAAATATGTTTATTTTTTGCAGTTAAATCGATTTCACCATGCAGATCTTTGTGAAGACTCTCACTGGGAAGACCATCACCCTTGAGGTTGAGGCATCTGATACTATTGAAAATGTAAAAGCCAAAATCCAAGATAAAGAAGGTAATAATATAAAATGTATATTTTGTAAGTTGTTTTAAGAACAGTTTAAAAAGATTTGCATTTATATTTTAGGCATTCCACCTGATCAGCAAAGATTGATTTTTGCTGGTAAGCAATTAGAAGATGGCAGGACCCTTTCAGACTATAACATTCAGAAGGAATCTACATTGCATTTGGTCTTACGTTTGAGAGGAGGAGCTAAGAAACGTAAGAAGAAGAATTACTCAACTCCCAAAAAAATTAAACACAAGAAGAAGAAGGTCAAGCTTGCTGTGCTTAAATTTTATAAGGTATGTAAATACCTTTTTATAATTTTTACTTTATGAAATATTATATAAAAATTATTTAAAATGGTTATTCAATACCATTAATATATAAAAGTGTATTAATGAGTTCTAAAAATATTTGAACAGGTGGATGAAAATGGAAAAATTCATCGATTGAGACGAGAATGTCCTATGGAACAGTGTGGAGCAGGAGTTTTTATGGCCGCGATGGAAGACAGACATTACTGTGGCAAGTGTGGTTATACACTTGTATTTAACAAGCCGGAAGACAAATAAAATTGAAAATGTATAATTGCTTCATTAAAAAAACTTAATAAACACAACGATATTATTTGTTTTTACCATATTAGCTTTGTGTAAATGCAAAAGATATCCTACTATTGTTTATTATGTTATTAATTAAAATGAAAGTATTTAATTTCTAGAGTTTTTACGAAGGAAATTAAATCTTAATTTGACCCTGATCAGAACTAATAAGGTAACATGCATTGATGAATCATATAATTTTTATTTATATATTTTAAGGTGCTGTAAAATTCAATGAAGGCAATAATTTAACATACTGACAATATTTTATTACTTGTAATAGTTTTCTAGCATTTAAGGTATTATAGAACAGAAGCTTTACCAGTAGTTATGACGGTTTGTTAGATGACAATAATCATAAGGATTTGAAAATACAAGAGTATCAGGAAATCTAGATTCAAAAAGTTCAGGTCTCTCCTCATTGAATACAGGTGCCCCGAAAAATGTTCCTACTTCCCATCCTGGGTAATCTTTCATTAAGTCAGCTTCTTCATCTCTCAAACGTTTCATATGCTTCAAAAGCCTATAATAAAAGATAGTTTAAATCTCAAATATTTTACAAGTAAATAAATGTTAAAGATTTAATAGCACTATGATAGTAATGTCAATGCATAATATAAAAATAAAAAATGACACACATATGTATTAATTATAATTTTGCTAATATAGCAAAATAATGTTTAAGTAACTTTATTTCCAGGATAAGGCTATCAAAAGGAAATCTTACGCTCTGTCTCTTTCTGCTTCTAATAAGGGAAGCACTGCCAATCGTGAACTTCTCATCTCAATGTCATCTGTTCTAACCTTCTTCAAAGTTTGAAAGTACAAATACAGTGAAACAACTTGTGATCCAACAAAAAGAGCAGCGCCTAATTTGCCTGAAATTAATTGAATGATAATCATATAATATACTGCATGCATGTTATATAATAATTTATGTAATAATGTTTGATCAAAAATCATGTAGAAGTTTTCTTTTATACATGACAGCTCATAATGATCTGATAATTGCAATGACATTAACAAAAGTTTTATGACATGTCATTTTACAAACAAGTTTTATCAGAACTTTTATTTATTTATTTATTAGAAAGGAATCTGTTTATGCATTATGTTGTTAAAACGAGAAAATTAGTCATTAAGTTTTATAGTTAATTCCAAAGTGATTTAAATTGCATAAATATTTTCTTAAGGATATGTCCCTGTCGATGTATATAGAAGTGATACTTCATTGAATTATAACAATCTTTTATAAACAATAATTGGTATATTTAGATAATTATACCTCCAATAATCCTTCGCAGTTTAATTCTTTCAGTTTGAATGGGTGAATACCCTCCCTCAGGTGGTAAATCCTGGGGTCCGCATTTAATGGTCTGAACCATCTTTAACTACAAGTTTCAATCTACAAAAAGAAATATAGATACATAAAAATTGTATAATTGTTTTTACCGTAAAAGAGAGCTTATGTGCGAAACAGAAGTAGCACTACTGGTGGATACACCATGAACTACTTTTCGTAGTATTTAAACGGCGGGAACTTATAATCGTAAAATACTTACCGTAATTTAACTTATATTACAAAGTTTATTTCATTTTCTGTTTTAAATTGAAAGTATATTAAAAAAATAAATTATTTGTACTTACGTTCATTTATAAATTAATATCGTAATATGGTAATGGTTTAAAGAACAAAATATTACCAGATATGTATAACACACATACATTTTATTTATTGTTACTGATACATGCATTGCATTAATTTGGATCATTATAGTTTCTCTTTTTCCTATGCTAGGGTAATGTTTTAAGACAAATTCTAATTTTAATTGTTTATTGATTGTTTTATCAATAAAGTATCAACAGATTATATAAATTTGTCAAACAAAATTGTTAACCCTTTGAGTGCAGAGCTCTTCAGATTTAAACGTAGTTATGTTCAAATACTGAGTTTATATATTAAAAATAAAATATGATTTTGTACTTTTTTTTAGTTTTACCCTTAGTTTTTGAAATAAATTACAAAAATTTTTTAAATAATGTATCTTTCACCAAACACATGTATGTGTTCATAGCACTCAAAGAGTTAAATACAAAACCACTGTGTGAGAAATAAACAAAGAGACTTAAATATTATTTCGGTTATTTTAGTTAATAACATAAATGTATTTATTAACTACTGTTGTAGCATAATATTATTTTCGAAAACATATTGATTTCATATATTTAAATATTTATAAAGTACAAACTTAGAATACCTGTCTTTACCTTTAAGTGTTTGTTAAAAGCTTTATTACATAACTTATTGTCTACATCACATGATTTTAACTTTGTAGAACTTCCATTTTTTATAACATAAAGTATCAATCAAAAATATAGAGATTAAATGTTATAAAATTATAAAAAAAAAAAATACAAAACCAACAAAACGAAATAATATAATTTAATCACCCTTTTTATCACCACCTGACTGAAGAAATTTACCATGCTCATCACTTAAACGATCATATTCTTTAGCAAGAGACTCAGCTTGAGATTTTATTGCTTCTTTATCCATTTTTTCTTTTGTAAGCTGATTTTCTAACTCTTGATTTTTCACTTGTAACTCCTTAATGTGATTTTTCAATTCTGACAGTACCTTATCATGTGCTTCATTCGAGTCATTCTCTGCACTTTCTCCAGTTGTCTTTTGTGATAATAAACTTTTTGCTGTTGTAGTTGCAGACTGAGCTTGCCGCATGGCTGCTTCACTCTGTGCTAACAGTGTGGCTTGGGTGGAAATTAAAATTACAAGACGGCGTATAACAAGACTTAAGAACAGTGAAAAACCAGATATATAGAAGTTTCTTTGTGCTCTGAACAACCTCATATTACCTGCAAAATACATTAATAAATTTATAACTGTCAATGAAATAATTAGAAATACAATGTCTAATAAAACCCAATGTGTACCCTGCATCTCAGCATCCAAATGTATACCATGATCCGTATGTTCAACTGCAGAATACTTTCTCATTTCTCTGATAGCATCTAATAGAAACAGGACTAATATTGCAAGCAAAAGTAAGAAATAAAAGGATGCTTGGTTGCTTAAACTTTGCAAAAAACGAGATTTAAAGAATTTCTGCCATTTGGTTGGAGAAAATATTGGCAGTACCAATAATAACACAACAATAACTTCAGCATAAAGAAAACCGGCAATCAGTGTCCATTGTAGACTCATGATTCTTATTTTATTTGTTTAACTCTTGCAAATATCTGGAATAAATATAATAAAACAATATTATTACTTCAATTATAACCTATATATGGAAGTCTGATCAAATATAAAATGTAATCAATTTTTCTACACTGTAATGATTTTTTAAAATAATGATTTTAATAAAATGTTCAATGAGTCATAATTTCATGTCATGTACAAGAGAATTTAAAATTCAACATTATCAATAAGTATATATAGGTTTAAAAAACATTTCTTATTAAGATATGCTCACATGTATTGTAAATTAAACTTGCACTGTTGTAACAATAATTTAATAAAAAGTATTTCAATATACATATATACATATAAAGAAAGCGAGAGAGAGTGAGAGAAATTGAATAATAAATTTTTATAAATAGCGTATGAACATTTTATGATAAATATAGTGAATTTGCTGATTCCAAAATTAATGTATTCAATTGTTTATTTAAATCAAAAGTTACATGACTGTACTAAAAATAAAATTAAACAGTAAAAATACACACCGGTAATTGGTACGAGACGTAGATAACGTTCAGTTCAAAGTACATGTAACCTCAGAAATTTTATAAATAAACCTCATTTAATGACGTCAGAATTAGATTTTCGTTTCAGCTAAATATGCCAGGGATTACTTGCAACGTCTATACAATTAAAAGTGTTACAATCTTTACACTTCTGACAGTTATCAGCAACTTTCTCAATAAGTTAATAACGTGTTCGCTAAGTTATAAAAAATGACCAGTATATACAATTTAATGCACTGAAACTATTTAATGTTTTTGCGTATGTATAATTTTTTTCTGTATTGCGGTATATTGTTTAAATTATATACGAAGAGCAGCAGAAAATTATTTTTACACAAGAAAATATTTTTCCAAGTAACTTTAACATATATTTGATGTAACGGAATGGACAAAATTTTGTATGCTTTCTATACTTTATGATACAAGAAGCTTACAATTCTATTTATATCAATATTAATTTTATTAATCTGATATCAACTTTTATATTATGATTTAAATAATTTATATATAGTTGGGGATGAATCATTACATGTATAAATACAAGTAAATATTCGATACTTTTATTTCGATATAAAGTACTTTTAGTATCGATACTTGCCAGTTGGGTACCAAACAGGTATCGGGGAATAGTACATTGGTATCAATATTTAATATGAAAGATAACAGCATGTCGTAAAATGTAAGATATATTTGGATAATTTAATCTTAATAAAACATATTTAAAATACAAATACATATATTGATGAATTTGATTCAAATTAGTAGGTATTATTACTCTTTTTTTAACATCAAGTGTACCGTATATTGCTAATGACCTAAATCAAGTTTTTATTTGTATTATAATACATTCATTATGTTGCATTTAAATGTAAAAATAATAATATGATGTCACATGATAAATGTGATTGATATTTTGTGTGATTGGTATGTAAAGATAATTACAGTAATTGAAATTTTATTGTTAATGAAATGCTAGAATTAGCTAGCTTTTGCGTAATATAATAATATGATTGGTGTGTGTAAATAGTTTAAATGATTATTATGTTGGTAACAGCAAAATAAGTGCATATGACAATTGGTATGTAAATATTCTATTGAAATTATTTTATTAACACTCAATAATAGAAACAAAAACGTAAAATTACTTGTACATGTTATTTTTAAAAATCATACATGTGTAAATAACGAGAAAAATGAAATTAACAATGTGCTTATTCTGTCACAAACATTTTGATTCTTAAGGTTATGTAATAATAAACAATACAGTTTTAAGAACATCACTATAAAGTACATTTATAGAATTTTATTTATAACATATTATATTGTATATATAAATAATTCTGTGCAGCATTATCCATTTCATAATTTTCTTTTATGTATTTTGCAGGCTGGTAGCTTTACATATTCAGTTACTGTCAATCAAATCAAGATCCGGTGGATAGGCAATCTTGAATTAATCAGAATTAGATATAAATTATTGAAATGGGTTCAGGACAAAGTGCTCGTAAGCTTACTATAAATAATGAAGATATAGGTGTTATAGGAATATCAGAATCAGTTGTAGAACGTTTAACTCAAAACGCAAATGAAAAAAATGAAATGGGAAATGAAGTAAGATCTGCTGCTTTTAAAGTATCAACTCCTAGCACAAATGTATCTCCACAGTTGTCTCAAAGTGGTGATGCACTAGCGACTTCTGAGTATGTTGCGCCTCAACCACAAATAACAATAACTGCCCTTAAAATACAGCAACAGAAAGAGCAAGAGCTTCGTGAGCAAGAGAAATATTGGCAAAGTCGTATGAAGAACTTGCAAGAGAAACAAGCAAGAATTAATGAAATCATAGATATAGAATATAGAAAGGCAATAAATGAATTCCAAACAAAAGGTGTGTATAATACCTTTACATCATATAATGTTCATAATGTTCATAATATTCATGATTTTCAATATTACTCTTTTACAGATCGTAAAAAAGTGAATATTCAAGACACTGTACAACCATGCAAAAGCAGTTCTGAGAAGGTCCTCAAATGTTATCAAGAAAATCCTAAAGAGACATTGAAGTGTTCTGAATTAGTAGAAGAATTTTCTAGTTGCGTGGATGAACGCCGTGCACGCGTGATCGCGGCACGTTGTTAATATATGTTTGAATACTCAACATCGCTAGTGCTCATATAAATTTATTGTTCTTTAAGGAAACGGCTTTAATCATTGAAAATAAATTATCTAGTACATGATAAAATTCTGTTTATTCTTACATAGCGAACTTAAAAATAATACATTTTTATAATTAGATAAAAAATATAGCATCGTACGTCGTCGTTTAACAATCCATGAGGGAGTACACCGGATACATGCTTAGTTAAAAGTTAACGTGTTTCCCATGCTTCCAGATCTAGACCTAGGTACAACGGTGTCAGAGAATCGAACGGTTATTTCAGTGACTGCCATGTTTCCGGTGAGAAATTGGGCCAAGTTCTCAACGCCAGCACGTGGTTGACGATCAAACGGATATCCCATGGCACGTGCATCAGGATACTTCTTGTCCCTCAATCCGCAATAACTTGAAGCATCCTTGCAACCTGTTGATTCGTCTTGTTGGACCTGAGTAACAATAATTATGTTTCAATGTCTGCTCTAGTCAAGTTAGTACTGAGGTTTTTGTTATCATAGAATGCGCTTACAGCATCGCCCTTGTAATCAGACACCATAATGAACAGTTCCATTGGGAAGCCTTCCTTGTTTCCTTTGGGTACCAGCATGTGCTGGGGCCATCCGCATCCGCAGAAATTGAACGGTTCCAGGGTGGTTCCGGCTGGTCTGTTCTGGTCCAAGTTACGGAAGGTCCTCTCGAAGGGTATAGTCACGGAGGACTCCGTTGATCTGCGTTCGATCATATTCTGTCCAGGTTTCACTGCAAGACCATCAAGACCACCAATGGTTACAGCAGTACTTGAAGCTATGTAATAGCTTTTTTGATTAAGAACTGGCTTCAGCAGCCACGAACAGAGGAAGACTTACGCGTGACAGGGAATTTGTCCATCTCGATCATCAGATTCTTCTGCTGTCTGAACGTGTAGGGCAGTCCGCGTTCGTCTTCCTTGGGAGCCATGAAGACGCGAATGGTGCCTCTTTGCGGTGTGTTGGTGCCATTATTAACGACGATGGTGTACGAGAAATCTGCGTGGTTCAGATGGGTGAATCTAGCGAGCACCGGACCACGTGGAGTGAAATCGAGTCCACGCGACAGATCCACGTCACTCTTGGTCCAGTAGGTGTTCAAGATGTTGCGCTGCTGGTTGGTCGTCAATCTGATATCCGCTATTTCGATACCTGGGAAGTCCAACTATAAACAACGATTAACAAATGTTAGATAAACGTTTCGTTGAAAGGTGCTTTATTCTTGTTAATCATATTTTACCTGTTGCACAGTGTACTCGGGTAAGGTGTTCTTGTGTTCCTGGAAAACGTCATCAACGAAAGCGTGCCATCTGTAGAAGACAGGATCTCTCATGGCAGTCGCTGAATCACCCATAACACCGAAACTCTCCTACAAAAGAAAGGACTTAGTGGTTCGATTACTAGGGTAGTGATTTTCAGGACACAGTACTGTAGAAATGGGACCTTCATAGTCCCCCTCATAAGACACACCAGTGTCAAGGAGTTACATTTGATCAAATATTGCAAACTCACCAGGTAACGATGATCCGGATCGTGACAATAGGAAATAGCAACGTGGCCAAAATTATGCAGATCGCCGTAGACGTTTTGATTAGGAGACAGTATGCTGGCTTCCATTATATTCCCAAGAACGTCGATCCCGTTTCTCTCCGTCAACGGGATCCTCTCACCCCTGGTGTTGATCACGGATCCTGTGTGGATCGCCTCGAAGATCCTGTCACGCCATCTTTCCAAGTCCTGGATGTCGAAGTCCAGCTCGTCCACCTGACGATTCACGTCCCTGAGGACGGCGCCGCTTTGCCTCGCTGGCCAGGTGCGGCTGGAGACCAGGGAGTCCAGTTTCGGGAAGTAACCCTCGGGAATAGGCTCCCGCCAGTTGATGAACCTCTTCACTCGGCCAAGTCGGTTGCACAGGCGTTCACAGTTGTACCTGAAAATTTTATGGTGCAATTATAATCGATCCTTTTAACTCCTTACTATTAACAGTTTAATTACTTTGTTTCAGGGATTGTTACAATTAAGGATTACCTGGCCATGACCTGTTGATGCATGTAATAGAACAATTCACCGCGTCGATCCTTGTTCACGATTTTAATGTCCCCCTCGAAGGGGTAGACCAAATGCCAATGCCAATGATGAAGATTGATCCCGACATCTTCTCTCCAGTAAGCTACGCGATGCTCTTCATCGAGATCCGAAGCGGTGTAATCCCGAGGAATCTCGATAGGAATCTATAAGATAAAAAGTGATTTATTTTAAAACAAATCGCTTAAACCTTTGACAGATATTTTACCTACCCTTGAACCAGAAGGAACGATGTTGGCTTCCTCCCTGGCCCTGGAGAAGATTCCACTGTCCACGTATTTATCCGGGAATACTTCAGATAGAGGTGGTATCGGTAGATCCTTGGTATCAGGGCGATGAAGTATCGCCACCGAGAGTGCATAAATGAACATGTTCGGATTCAGGCGGTCACGGCAGTAAACCGAGACGGACAGGAAGTCCTCGTAAGTCCTCATGCCTGTAACACATGTACGCATGTTACATAATTATTTATGCTTATTGCCGTTGTTAGCGTAGGAAAGAAGAAATTACCCATGAAGATGTCGATAAGACGAGCAGCCACCCTACGATGCGCGGGGATGAAAAGCGAGAAGGGTTGACGACGTCCAAGCTGCATGGGTATGCTAAGATCCGGAAGTGAGATCTGCTTCACTTGAAGCTTCGAGTCCGCCTCATCGCCGAAACGGTTGAACACTTGCGTGGCGACTGAGCGGTATCTATCAGGCTAGATAAATAATAACAAATTACAATATCGTGAAGATATTAATTATCAAGTGGCAGAGATTGAAATGTTGCCACGCGATATTATGGGTACGCTGATGCGTTAAACTGGGGGTTACTTTTTTTTTTTATATTATTAATTGCAAATTTGGACAGAATTGACTTATGGATCTTAAAAGAGAGTTAATTTACTAAATTACAAGGGATACTTACCAAATAATCTGGCGGTATATCAAAGGCGACCTTCTCGTCCCCCTTGGGGACGTAGACTGGTTCAGAGGGTCGATCGAACAGGTACAAAATACCCTTTTTATCGTTTGTCATTTTAATTTGTTTAATTTAATGACAAGAATAAGATTAATGAATATTCTGATGAAATGTGACTTCTAATTAAGACACAATTTGAACGCTCAACAGAAGCGTTCTGTGAAAAATTCTAAACGAATGCAGGCTTATATAAGAAGTCAGCAGGATATGATTTCTTCTTCAACCGCAAAATCCGATGCAAATGCATTGAACGGTAGCTAATTGAGGATAATACCGTGTGAACCACAACCGCCATTGTCTTTCCTGTTTTCGAAGGAAATAGATTGTGATTAGACTTCGATGGTTAGATATAAAAATATTCTTTTAGAATATTTCTCGAAATATAAGTAGGATAAACCTACCGGAAGTTGACACCGTAACAAGATTCACTTCCTGTCGTAATCATTGCCACAAGGTTCTGTTCTTTTTTAATAATCAGTTTTGTAAATTAACTATTCAATTAGTCAGCTATTTTTAAATAAATTAGTACATCTAAGCTTTATTTTTGTAACAGTAGAATTTTTCAAATTTGTAAAAATAAATATGGAACATATAGTGTTAAGAATAGTTTTTATTCTCTCATAATTAACACAAAATACTAAGTCATAAAACATATTGTATTTCGATAAGTGATCATTGCCTTCGTTGCGTAAGTAAACGGATAAAACATGCGTAAAAACATTAAGTTTTCGAATAAAACAGGAGATCGTTAATCGAATTAAAATTAAAACAAAGCACAGAAAATGGCACCGGGATCCAGGACCACGGTGCAATCCCTCCTGTCATACAGAATTATTTTCATCATTTCTCGTCGCATTCGAGCTCGATTTGCCTCCGCTGAGGAGAGCCTGAATCTCGCGATACGTTCTGCCCTTGGTTTCCGGTATGAACAGCACGACCATGAAGAACGCCAACAGACAGGAAGCTGAGAAGAAGTAATAAACCGTGTAGGATCCTAGGCTGTCGCTGATCACCTGGTACAATTTCGAGACAGCAAAGCCTAGAAGACCATCGAAGATGGTAATGATGGCGCCTGCGGCACCCTTCACTTCTGTAGAAAACAGTTCCCCGATTAGGGCGTTGGTGAGGGTGCCCAGACCTATCTGGAAGGCCACCTGGAAGACGATGACGTCGATAACGGGCAGGAGGTTCGCTTTAGAAACATCGATTCCTCTGACGTCGAGCATTAAATATACAGCTAGGATAGCCATGGTGACAAAGGAGCCGAAGGTGGAGATCATAAGGAGTGGCCGTCTGCCTGCACCCTCTACTGTAGCCGTAGCCAGAGCGCTGGACACGAGACCTACTGCCAGGACCAAGATGGTGGCCAAGTTGGAATCAATGCCTACTGCAGCCTTCTTGAAGAGTACCTCCAGGTACTGCATGGTGCTGAAGTTGCCGCTGAGCTGCTGGGCAGTCACCAGACCGATGACTATGCTCAGAGATTTGACGTTGTTGGAGGAGGTGAGCATCCTCAGCTTCACGGCCCAGGTGTGCCTGATGGCCTCTATGCTCTGAGTGGTGGCTGTGGATATGTGAGAGTCCTCCCTGGTCACGCCACGAAGGATGATGTTCAGTTCTCGCCTGGCCTCGTTGGGGTCGCGGATGCCCTTGAAGAAGGCCAACGACCTGCAGGCTTCCGTTCTGCGGCCCCTGGCCGCCAGGAAGTGGGGGCTCTCCGGGAACCACATGAAGCAAGCGATGAAGAGGATCGGTACGGCCAGCATAATGGCGGCCAGGATCTCGAAGGACACCCAGGGACCTATGCTGCAGGTCAACAGTGACCCCGTGAAGACGTTCACGGCTATCAGGGTGCCCAGGGCGCCCCTGATGTTCGTGTCAGCCACCTCTGACACATACATGGGGTTAGTTGTGTAGGAGATTCCGACCCCCATGCCCAGGATCACCCGGGATACGTATAGGGACTCCACGGAGTTTGCGAAGAGGATGATCAGCCAGCCGGCGATGTAGAAGCCGCTGGATATCATCAGGCAACATTTGCGACCGAACCTGTCCGCCAGACAGGCGCCCAGAAATGGACCGATCATGGAACCGATTACTGTCAAAGACACGATCCAGGACCCCTCGTCGTCTGTTAGTTTTAGGGGCATGTTCGCGTCGCCGGAAGTCAGCCGGGACAGCGAGGTCGTCGTCCATCCGTACACTGTGCCGACGGCTACCATGGAAAGGGTTGCTGAAAAGATTTCAAGGTTTTATTTCGTTTTATTTGAAAAATTAAGAACTGATAATTGTCATAATTTTAGTAGAAAATAATTGTAATAATTTCTTTTATTTAAAAATCTAAGGTTCTTCTCAAAAATGGCCTAATACCTAAGATAGTTGAATATTTGTTAAATTCGTATCCGTATAATTAATAAATAAATAATAAAAGATAAAGTACTGACCAGAAATACACGCCAACCATTGTCGCCACTGTGACCTGCTATTTCCTTGATGCTTATCTTCGGATGATACAGCGTCGCCCATATCCGTCCTCTCCTTTCCGGTACCGATCTGTTAAAAATAATATGAGAATTAAAAATAGAACAAAAATGAATAAATACTGTTACAAAAAAAAGAACATACTATTGCAAAAATCTAATCAGCAGGTACTTTTGAAGGACCTTGTTGAGAAAACAAAGTGTTTTTCATTGTATAATTATTTTAATTTATCTTTTCTTGTTTCAAAGTTTAGTTTTATTAATAAATTTCAATTTATTTAGTTAGTTTCAGCATTGAAGCATCCCTCTTTTGTGAAGAGTGCCTCATCAGTTCTCAAAACGTATTTGCAGAACGACGGATTCTGCTCGACTTTGCCTAACAACCACCGGGAATATTCAATCCTGTACCTTTATCTGTATTCTTTTTAAATAAAGGGATATTTTATTTTAAAATACAAAAGGGACTTGTTCAATAAATCCTTACACAAAAACCGAAAGCATCCAATCCAAAAAATCAGAATGAGATGTTTAACAATCCGAAAAGAGACACAAAGAAATTGAAAAAGTCAGCAGCCACACACAATAAAACAGTCTGCACGAAAATATACAGAAAATAAGAGCTACATGAGTGAAAAGTGATTCGATCTCCTCACGATCGTGATATTAATACTGATTTATCTCGAGGATGATATTTAATAATTGTCAAAGTATCAAATGTTGTACCAACATGTTGGTATAACATTTGATACCATAATAAGAAAGGTAATTTATATAATTAAATGATGCTCTACGGTCACCAAATTTGAACCACAGGAAGAGGAAACATTATATTATCAGAAAAGTATCAATTTGTCACCGTACAAGCTTTATTTTTTATTATTTTTACAATTTTTTATAAATTTTATATTTTTTACCCCTGGCGCCATCTCCGAACAAAGTGCTGAAACTGATCAACAATTACCGACTGAGAAATCCGAAACATCGTTAAAAATGGCGGGCTTTTTAAATGAGAAATGTGGCATTTTGAAATTTTCTTAATTAAATTCCTTAGGAAGGTTTATTAATTAAACTTCTGCTTTAATTATTAAACTAGAAGAACTGGTGTATAATTTCTGATTGTTTCAATAAGAGAAAAACCTACATTTATGTCTTTTCTTCATTAATATAACTTTTAAAGTTGTATAATAAACGACTCAAAGCTATTAACATGGATATCATTCTAATTGTATCATTTTCAATGCTTTCAGTACGATTATCTACAGCATTTTATTGATTTAAGATGTTTTTTAAGCTGTAAAAGATTAAAAATGTTGGGGAGTACTCTGCTACCATTAGAAGTGCTCAATAATCGCTTCTGTAGTCCTCAAATGAAAGTTTTTCGTTTATCTAAACTATTAGAAATTATACACGAGTTCTCCCAGTCTTATAATCAAGTAGGAATTGAATAAATAAACCTTCCTAAGGAATTTAATTAAGAAAATTTCAAAATGACACATTTCTCATTTAAAAAGCCCGCCATTTTTAACGATGTTTCGGATTTCTCAGTCGGTAATTGTTGATCAGTTTCAGCACTTTGTTCGGAGATGGCGCCAGGGGTAAAAAATATAAAATTTATAAAAAATTGTAAAAATAATAAAAAATAAAGCTTGTACGGTGACAAATTGATACTTTTCTGATAATATAATGTTTCCTCTTCCTGTGGTTCAAATTTGGTGACCGTAGAGCATCATTTAATTATATAAATCGATATAAACCTGCGCCTAGTACACTTGCCTTGCAAGACATGTATCGATGCATGTTCAAATAATGCTTATTTAATCCATTTCTGCTTCTGAAATTTAATTATGGATACTCACAGATGATATACATTATTATGAGTTTGCTCTATTTAATTACTAGCAAAAATAAGCTTGAATTAATTCAGTTTTAGGGCATTGTTTAACATGTATTATTTCCTGAATTATAATCTGTTGTCCTCCTACAGGTACAACGCAGTTTTCATAACAAACGCTGAATGAACTACTAACAACTCCAACTAAGAAGCTAGGAAAAATAAATCAATGTTTGATTATAATTAAAAAAAAAAAAACAATGGGAAAGACGATTAGCGCCAGAAATATCAAACCTACAGGCACGCGCGCACTGATGTATGCCTATGCGCAGGCGCACTCGATCGTCGCTTCGCGTTACACGCGGCCTCGTGCCATATAACATAACCTAGTCGAGCCCCGATGACCAGGAAATGCGCATGCTACAGTTGGAACCACACAATAAAACACGTCAATTAAATGGCTAAAACTCACCAACACTTTGGTGGTTTCTGTCATGACACCCCCGATTCGTTGCATGTAAAATTGTAGATTCAACTCGAATCACAATGTCGATGAACTTTCTCCAATCGAATTAACGATATTCATCATCAATGTCGTTGTTCGTCACAGCTATGACAACCGTCGGTTATTTCCTTATGGAACCGAACGGGACACACGTACACTGCGTACGAAACATCCTCGATGCACTTTAAAATCAATATTTATCTTTCGAATGTCACATCGTTAATTCCTTTTCAGAAGTCTTTGGCTGATAAAACGGTCGCGTGACGGAAGGACGCGAACTTTCATCTCCGCACGAGGTGTCTGAAGTTGTTTAAATCGAGTCTCGGTCGCGTGTGTATGTAGATTGATAGCGCAATGATTTCGATAAGAACGGCAATAAAAACGGCGGAATTATCTTTAGATTGATAAATTTAAGAGCGCGCTCAAACCCGTTATTCGCGCGTGGCGGAGGCGTGCCCTCGATAAAATTTATTTTTGGTACAGAGTCCTCCAAGGCTCTGATACCCCCAATTATTCGAATTACACGCTCTTCGTGATTGTTTCACCGACTTTCTACTTCCGGCTTTTTTAAATCGAATCAACGATTAAATAAAAGACTATCGATAACATTGGTGACACTTAACCCCTCAGCCATTTTTTTTCTTTCGAGTTTATTGCCGTGTACCAAAGATTTAGATTTCTTTTTCTAAAAAGAATATTTAAACGACGAATTGTGTACAGCTGCGGTTACACATGCGTTTTTACGCAATTTGCATATTCGTGTTGCTTCCTCAGCTTATCGAATATTTATAAAGCGGGAATCCACGTCGATAGACTCTTTCTATTTTCGGTTCTTAGCGCATTTGGAAAATCTCCAACGATGTAAGCAGGGCTTACAAACTGATATTCGTACAAACATTGTAAATGTTAAATAAATAAATCGATTTACAATGCGTGTCCAAATTTGTTCATCAGTTGTATAATTATGAATAGGAATAATTTACTTACATCCATGATGTGAAAGAAGAGAGTCGCCGTTTCTCTGCCGATTCGTCGTTGACGAAGCACTTTTCGCGCGCTTTAATTAAAAATGAACGCGTTTCGCAATCGTGACCTTGTCAACACGACAACTGTTGTTCGCCGCATTAAGTTCAATTGTTTCGTCTCGCTACAGCCGCATTTTTGTTAAATATTTAATTAACAGCACCGACTATCGTCGTTACGCGCCAATTACGAATGCCCTGTTCCACGAAACGTTCGAGTCTGTTGTCAAACACTAAACTTGATTAATTCTGATAAGCGAACTCGGTAATTTCGCCTTCGACTTTTGCATTATCAGTAGATAATTGTGTTACGAAGTCAATGATTTATTACTTCATTCAGTTCCGATCAGCTTTTGTTTACAATCCGCGATTTGGTAATCGCTGATGCAAAAATTAATTGATTTATTATTTTATTAAGAATTTTTGTGATGTTAAAAGGGTTGATGTGAAGAAGATATTAAAAGCAATCATTTTTAAGTAATTATTAATGAAGAATTAAATGACGGCACATTTGATAATCACTGGGTCAACTTTGACCCAGACTTATGTTTTTAAACAAACATTTATCTTGTGAAATAATATTTAAAGAATATCAACCCTTTGACAGTGTACAAACAATTTAATTGTTCACCATATTCTAAATTTGTTACTTTATTTTTAAAAGTTGATTTATTTAGTATTAATAATGTATTATTACCGTATTTTTACCGGATAAAGCTCATCTTTAAGTCAATAATTTATAATTACACCATTTCAGTATTCCTTGGATTATAACGATTGTAAACACATTGTAAATTAACACTAACAGAAACTTGATCTTATCGATGTTAAGAGCTTGATGGAAACTTGCGATTCTAACAGTCGACTGTATCTATTTATCCTGCTCTTGGTAATTAGGTTTATTCCGGCACGATTGACGACCAAGCGTTCGTGCCCAATTGGCCTTAATCGGATTATCGTTAATTGCAATTTTGGTATAGTCGTTGCGGAAATGTAACGAACGAGAACTGTCTGCGATGACTTGCAACCTTTCACGATGAATCTGTCCATTAATATTATTATATTATTGTTTCATTAGCGTGCAAATTATTTATGTAAAACAAATAAATCATTCTTTTTAAGAAAATATGGCTTCGATGTCTCTGGAACACCCTCACTTCCGGTACCCGTACGATGCTTCATCCGACGTCATTTAATTTTTTTGAGAGCCATGATTTGGCCCTGTGTAAAATCTGTGCTATTTGTTTAACAATTTTGCACAGAAGTTTTCTAAGAGAAATGAAACGAGTTAAGAAACAAGCTCGAATTAACCGAGTAATATTTTATTAACACTCCTAGTGCCAATTGCGTAAATTAATTTGCTGCGCTCTTGGGGATCTCTCCGCACGATTGAAACGCGTGTAATCATCGTTCGTTTATCTTGATTCGTAGTAAGTACCATACATGACACGATAAGGGAACGTAATAGTTTATTCGCGTAATTTGTTCAAACAGATTCAAGCCTTAACTCAATCTCGATTAACAAACTGTTTGATTACATTCTGTCCTCCACCTCCAAATTCAATTATTGTAATTTAAAAATTGACAAATCTTTACAATCGTTTCAGGGTATTTCATAAAAATATACAACACTTCAATTAATTATAAATACAACCTACTTCTCTGAAGCTTTCTATTGAAATGGCACAACAGAGTAAATAAAAACATGCTATGATTACCAAGATAAACAGACTAAACAACAAACTACATATTCCAAATGCGTGAGAAAGGAAACAGGACTGTATCGTTTGTTCCTTGTACAAATTACTAGTTTATCAATTAAAATTTTCATTTCTTTGCAAAAAATATTCCTTGAGATCTCACATCAAATATTATTTGATTTCAAAGCCATATTCCCAAGTTGCTGTCAGGTAACTGTCGGTACAAACGGTTAAATCTTATCGACAGAGTATTGAGGATGTAGGCAGGATCGAGGTACTAGTAGAACATACACAAACCGGGTTAATTAAATAAGATATCTGCATTTTACAAAGCAATAAGTTACATGTGAATCCTTATAAGAAACCAAAGAAACTGATTCCGCGTCTTATAATACAAACAGTGTACAACCAACCGGTCTTGTTGGCCGTGGTCAGCGGATCGTTAATAAAAGCGTAAGATGCTTTCGTCGATCGCGATTTATTCGAAGGCTCCCTCGTTTACAACAACCGCGTACAATCGCTAGCGTGATCTAAGAACAATTATTTGTTGTCTCTCGTTCGTGCGAAGCTGGATCGTTTGGTAACCGTGAACGCGCTCGATCGAGAAACATTGATCTCCCTTGGAAGACTGGAACGAACACGTGTTCGTCTCGACGGAACCGCTAAACTGTCCGATAAAAGGGTAGCACCAAAAAACGCGCGTTAAGAAGCAGAATACAAAATGGCCACGACATCGACGACATCCTCTAGACATTTACACGGAATTCGAAAATCCTGGAGCGACGAGTTGGATCGAAGAAGAACACGAAGAGAGTAAAAGATTGGTACAAATCGATCGGTTTCGCTGCTCCTATTCATTTTTTTTTAGATTCGCTCAGTGGGCAGTGACGAAGAGAGCGACTTCCGTGATTTTTCGGGGTCACTTGAGGGTAAAAATCGACGTAGAAAATGAATACTTATTGAGAGTCACTCTTAACGACTTCCAGTTGTTCTTGATAGTTTCTTGGACAGATTTTACTCTCAAGTAGGCAGACACGGGGTTCATTTTGATATCGCTCTTATTGCTTGGTTTCTTCGTCTCCAGTTTGATCGATCAACAATCGTCCATCGGGGCGTCGGTGAATGATAGCTCTTCGGGGAGATTCTCGACGCGTTGATCGGCCGGTTTCTTGTCTTTGCTCTCGTCGGACTCGAGGTCCGACAACTGTTCGCATCAATCACTGCAAGAAGAGAAAAGAAACTTACGAGGATGGAGTAAAAAATTTCTTCTGTAAAAATAATTAGATCCCTATACATTTAGTGTACATGAACTAGATTAGAAGATTACCTTATTAGTAAAGCAATTTATGTATTAATTACTAATTAATTAATACCTGTCGCTGTTTTCGGTCGTTCCTTCCTCGCTGCAGTCCAGATCGAGTTCACCTTGAATGGCGCTTTGCAGGTCGTCGATTCTCTGAAGAGCCAACCTAAGATCGTCCCTGACGACTTTGGTCTCCGCTTCAGCCGCCTCGAGGGACTTTTCTAACTCGCGACGAGCGCGTGTCGCTTCCTGTTCACGCGCCAGTGCGGAACTAGCTTCTTCTCTCGCCTCGCGTAACGATCTTTGCAATCTCCTGGCCGCATCCTGAGCCGTCTGCTCCTTCGTCCTCAGCAACGCCGTTTCACTTTGCAGTTTCTCAACGTTCTCCTTCAATCTCGCTATCTGCGTCTGTAACAGAACAGTAGCAAAATGTTAATGAAAAAGACTTTTAACAGCTGAGTAATTGTTTTAAAAACTGAGGGAAGCTTTAATAATATAATGAGATGTTAAGAAACGTACCTCTAAGCGAGCTCTGGTCGTCTGCTCCAGTTCCAGCTTGCTCTCAAGCTCCTTGGCACGGAATTCCAGTCGCCTGGTAGCAAGACTGTTCGCTGTGGGATCGCCAAGCTGTTCCACGGACTCGAGACGTTGGGTCAGCTCCGACAGTTGATCCTTCAGCGAGGATTTCTCCGCCTCCAGTGCAGCAATTTGCACCTGAGACTCCTGCAACTGCGCTTGCTCTGCTGATACTTGTTGAACAGCTGCACGATACTTCTTCAACACCTGTGAACCAAGAAAGATGAGAACTTTAAATGATAGGACAGATCCTGGGGCTTCCAAATAAGCATTATTTAAACATGCATTGATACATGTCTTGCAAGGTAAGTGTACTAGGTGCAGGTTTATATCGATTTATATAATTAAATAATGCTCTACGGTCACCAAATTTGAACCAAAGGTAGGGGAAACATTATACTATCATAAAATTATCAATTTGTCACCGTACAAGCTTTATTTTTTATTATTTTTATAATTTTCTATAAATTTTATTTTTTATACCCCTGGCGCCATCTCCGAACAAAGTGCTGAAACTGATCAACAATTACCGACTGAGAAATCCGAAACATCGTTAAAAATGGCGGGCTTTTTAAATGAGAAATGTACCATTTTTGAATTTTCTTAATTAAATTCCTTATAAAGGTTTATTAATTAAACTTCTGCTTTAATTATTAAACTAGAAGAACTGGTGTATAACTTCTGATTGTTTCAATAAGAGAAAAACCTACATTTATGTCTTTTCTTCATTAATATAACTTTTAAAGTTGTATAATAAACGACTCAAAGCTATTAACATGGATATCATTCTAATTTTATCATTTTCAATGCTTTCAGTACGATTATCTACAGCATTTTATTGATTTAAGATGTTTTTTAAGCTGTAAAAGATTAAAAATGTTGGGGAGTACTCTGCTACCATTAGAAGTGCTCAATAATCGCTTCTGTAGTCCTCAAATGAAGGTTTTTCGTTTATCTAAACTATTAGAAATTATACACGAGTTCTCCCAGTCTTATAATCAAGTAGGAATTGAATAAATAAACCTTCCTAAGGAATTTAATTAAGAAAATTTCAAAATGACACATTTCTCATTTAAAAAGCCCGCCATTTTTAACGATGTTTCGGATTTCTCAGTCGGTAATTGTTGATCAGTTTCAGCACTTTGTTCGGAGATGGCGCCAGGGGTAAAAAATATAAAATTTATAGAAAATTGCAAAAATAATAAAAAATAAAGCTTATACGATGACAAATTGATACTTTTCTGATAATATAATGTTTCCTCTTCCTGTGGTTCAAATTTGGTGACCGTAGAGCATCATTTAATTATATAAATCGATATAAATCTGCGCCTAGTACACTTGCCTTGCAAGACACATTTCAATGCATGTTTAAATAATACTTATTTAATCCATTTCTGCTTCTGAAGTTTAACTGAAGGATAATTATTAATCTATAAAGGTTTAAAAAATCAGACTGAAACTTACTTCCGCCAGTTCTTCCTCGTTTTCTTCCAACTGAGACAGCAGTTCGGTCCGCTCGCGGTTAGCCACATTGGCGCGTTCTTCAGCTTCTGAGCGTTGTCGCAGAGCTTCTTCAAGGGAAGCCTGAGTCTCGTTCAATTCCTGTTCCAACGCCTGTTTCGCTTTGACAGCAGCTGCCCTGGCGCATTCAGCATCCTCCAGTTGATTCTTCAGCTGTCGCAGAGCCGCTTTGCCCGTCGAGTCTCCTTTGGATCTTTCCAGCATAGTTTGAGCGTCTCTGAGCAGTGCTTTGGTCCTCTTCAGGTCCCTCTTTAACCTAGCGTAAGAAACGAATGAAATAATATGATTCTAGGGAATAAAGGCGAGTTGTGTCTTCTTTAGGAAAGCTCAGGGTGCTCGACAACAAACCTGTGCATAGTTTCAGCCTCCACAGCTCGCTCGGTCCGGTCCTGCTCTTCGATAGCCACCAAACGTCGTTCCAACTCGTGTTTCTCTCGAAGAAGTATCGTCCGCTCTTCGTGTTCGTTCTCCAGCTGTGACTCCAACGCCTTCACCTTCTTCAGCGAATTGCCACGCACGTCCTCCAGTTCCTCGTCCCTCTGTTGAAGCTCTTTGCGCATCTCCTTGCGTTGCTGCTCGATGCTCATCTCGAGCCTCAATTTAGCCTGCTCGAGGAGCTGAACCTGGCCGGCTAAGTCGTCGAGTTCCTCCTCCTGGTCTTTCGTTCTCTTTTCCAATTCGTGCTTGGCCTTCTTCAACTGAGCTACTTCTTCTTCAGTTTTGCCACCGAACGTCAGCTCCTCCAATTCTTGGCTCAAGGTCCGCAGCCTTTCCTCCTTAAGTTCGATCTCCAGTCTCGCGTCCTGGGTTTGGAAAGTCATTACGTTTAATAAATAACTCGAAATATTAAAAATTGTATCGTTAATTACGATTTGAAGAGTGTACGTACGCTTAGATTCTGTTCTATAGTGAATTTTTCTGCGATTGCGATCTCCTTTTCTCTGGCGAGCCTCTCACGTTGCGCTTTCTCTTGTCGAAGATCGTTCATCAGGTTCTGCGTTTCCGAGTCGAACCTAATCAAATTAAACAACAATTAAATCGATGCTATTTTTGCAGAGGAGAATTAAAAAATGATTAATTTTTCAACTGGGGATCAATCGAGCAAAATTGGCTGAGTTTCAAATCTCTAGGAGTACCTCATGTTATTTATAATTAAAAGATTCATTGTTTTCAAGGTGTATGCATTTCGTTCCACCCGGAATCAAAAGACGGAAGGTTTTATTCTCGAAGTAGTCAATCACAGTTTTGGGCAACCGGCGAGGTGGCGGCTGATGCTGTCAGAGCTACCAGATTGGCAAATGGCCAGGAACACTTGTTGCCGTGAGCGAAACGAGAATGAAACTACTATGAAAATTCGATGCTACGAACGATTATCAGGACAGGAAAATTACGTGCTTGCAACTTTCTCCATTGAAAATTACTTGAGCCTTTATCAATGAAGCAGATGATCCAAATGGTGGGAACATTAATACTTTAACATTTATTTTATACTTAAAACACTTTAGTTTTGAATTACTTATTTAAAATAAAAATAAAAATGTATATTTATGGAATCATCCATTAAATATTAAAAGACAGAAAGATTTTGCTTGCTGTGCATGATAATTAATATTTGTTAATTTTTTTTAGAATCCTCAGTGTATCCAACGCTTGTCGAAGATGAAATTGTATATTCGATCGTGCTAGCCGTCTAAAAATACGCTTTACATAACGGCGTCCAAGCAAATGGGAAAAGTTGCCGAGATACCGAACGAAAAAATGAGACGGTCACGTACTTGCGTTGCTTCTTTTCCAGAAGGTTATTCCTGGCCGTTTGTTCCTCCAAAAGCAGTCGTAGATCGTGCATTTCGCCGTTCAATTTTTGCACCCGACGTTTCCATTGTCCGACCACTTGTCGTTGCTCCTCGACTTCCTCGTAGGCGTCAGCTAACTGAAACACGGACATTGCGTTTTAATTACTGTACTTGTCAAGAATGTAATATTGAAGATATTAAATATTTCAGATATCCTGTATTACTACTGTGAGGCAAGATCTGATGACTGTACTCAATATGACTTAATTTAATTACTTTGTGATATAACTTATTTCTATTAATTATGACAGACTGTTCATTTCTTAAAGGCCTTTGACACTATCATAATGTATGTGATGAAAGGGATACACTGGCCTTGAAAAATTCTAGACTGTTCCTGAGAGATCAACAATCAGCACCGGAAGTTCCTACACCGTTTCCCAACCTTCTGAAAGTTGCTGGTTCTACCTAAGGCCACTTTCGCATTTGTAAAAAATTGAATTTTGAGACAAAGGAAAAAGGGGAAACGATATGAGCATAATTAGGTATAATTGCGTCGAGCGTTGCGCCATCCCTGAACACGTAACATGTACCTTCTTCTCCAATTGTTTCTTAAGTCCCACCAATTGTTCCAAGTCATCCTCGTGCTGTTGCGCCATTTTCCTCTTGGTGAACTCCAACTCCCTCACAGCGTGCTCGTATCTCTGTTTGTAAACGCCGCCATCTTCACTATCCTCGGCATCTGACGCGACGCCGTTCAGATCCGCGGCCCTTGCGTACAGAAGTTCCATCTCTAGTCGTTCCGTCGTTTGCTGAAGGTTCTTGTTCGCCTCTGTGACATCCTGGAGCTCCCTCTCGAGCCGCAGACGCTCGGATGTCTCCGCGTCGATCCTCTCCGCCGCCAGCGTCGAGGTCGAGTGCTCTTCTGCATAGTCTGCGGTCATTTCGCTCAACTGGAAGAAAAAAAGAGGGAACAAGATTAACAAAGATGTTGTACACCCCTTCAGGGGGATGTGATTTTCTATTTACTTTCATCCAATTATTTACTGTTTCTTTGTTTTAACAAATGAGTCCCTGAAAGGATCTTGAAACAACAAAGAAAGATTTTCAGCAGACTTTTGTTTCTTATTACCATTACAAATTACAAATTTATAAATAAAAATTTCAAATACCGAGGAATAACATTGAAAGGATTTGGAAAATGGGGACTAAAATAACGGAGGGTACGACAAAAACAAAAACCATCCCAAATTCCCCAAATTCACAGATGGACGACCACCACGGTTTCTGTACCTCGTCCTGGACAACGCTATCGGAGATGGTCCTATCCTCAGAAGCGTGCGACAGGGACCTCCTGGAGCAACTGCTCTTCGCCACACTGTTCGACCTGCTGTAATATTGATAACCTCTAATCATAATGTTCGTAGCACTCTGGCTCCTCCCCACAACGCGTCCATCCTGGCATCGAGAAGTATTCTGTGAGTTCAGTTCATCAGCAGCGTCGTCCCTGTGTCCAAGACTCCTCCATTCCTCCATGATGTGATCTGTCCTCTTCAGGAACTGCGCTATCTTCGAGGACAGGTACGAGGAAGCTGTCGAGGGCTCCATATGGGAGGCGGTGGGTCTGAAGGACTGTCTGACTCTCTGTTTATCGCAGCCCATCACGAAGTTCAAACTCGCATCAAAAACAACAGGAGCCTGTTCCTTTGCGGAGATGTCCTTCAAGGTATCCACGCTCGCAATGTTCTCCATAGGGTACATCCTTCTAGGCAGTATGGAGAAGCCAGTAGGCGAGTCCAGGCCAGTACGGGGTCTGGACGACAGGAGCGACAGGGATCTCGATCTGTGAGACAGACTGGAGGAGAGGCTGCAGGGCGAGGGGCTCCTGGTCGAGCTGCAGCTCAACAGGTGCACCCTGCTCGCTGGCCTCCTCAGCCCAAGAGGCGGTAACGGGGGTCTTTTCGCTAGATTCTTCGCCTCCGCGGGCCCAGGATCGTCGATGGATTCGTTCAACGAGTCCTCGAAACTCCGCGACGCGGTGGACGACGGCAGGGACGGCATATCTCTTTCTGGTCTTCACAGTTCCATCTTCTTGCATGCCTGGATCTTCGAGGAACGCGCGTCCATCGCTGGCGCTACAGAGCTGGCGCCACGGGTGCTCGACGGGGTGTCCTCATGGCCGAGCTTGTGCGGTCCGGGTCGGCATTTAATTGCGTAACGAACGCCCGTACCGGGAGGAAGTCACGGTGCAACTGCCTCTTCCTGGGTCGGCCGATGGTCTGTCGCGGTGGAGGGATGGTCACCTCTGAGTTATTCTAAGGGAAACGGGAGCGACGAGGTAGGAGGGAGCCGGACCACGGTTTTGGAGCCGAGCCAGAGCTGGCCGGCGGCTCGAGGCAGCGAGCTGGGCGAGCCGGCGGAAAATCGTACGGAAAGGTCGAGCCGTATCGCGGAGCAACAGGTTCGCGGATTGGATGATAAGCGATAACACGGCTTGGCAGAGCAATGTCAAGGTCGTGCGGGCAATTTTCAGCCGGGAAAATCGAGGTCAACGGTCTGCGCTGCTGTCGACCGGATTCGTTAGGCGATAAACGCGCGCTTCGTCTGCAGGCGTTGACCCAATTGCGCGGAGCGATACCGCGCGTATCGCGAATAATGGTACCCGCACGAACCAAGATATAGACGCAAGGGTTTGGTAAATTAATTATTTTAAAAAAAACGCTCAATATACAAGCTTTAAATTCTGCTACTGATGAAGGGTGTGGGTGTTCATGGGGAGGGAGGTCTTGTCCTCGAACTAGAGGTCTTCCGGTGGTCATAGAACATTGAAATTTGGTGTGAACCTTTGGATTACATGTCTGTTGGTACTGTAACCCTTTGAAAATTTCAGTTTCTTATTTTTAGCTTGTTTCAGTGATCCTTTATTGCTTTTATCAAAAGCAACTGAACTTTGATTTATTTATATACTTATCTGGTTTTGATACAATGTATATCGCTTAACGAGAAAATGAATGAACGTTTTGCAGGCGGATTCGCGAAAACGTAGAAGAAAAGTAATAATTGCGATCATTAGACGATACACGTTGAAACATCCCACTTTTTCCATCGCGAAACCTTTCTCTATTAGCAAGAAAAAGAAAGATACATCTCGTCCCAGTTGCGTGACCAGCATTGTACAACACGAAACCATATATTATTTCGAATCGTGTTACACGAGGATCCTCGTTTTTCTTCCGCGCCAGGTAAAACGAGTTTAAATAGAAATCAAACCGTTTTGTCACGTAATCGTCGAAACTAATCAATCACGTGGAAATTAGCGTTAACGATGTTCCACTTTGGAACACATTTGCCTGGACTGACCGGGATTCGTGCGCTTTTTCGTGATTAAACATCGATGGAGAAACGGTGGCAAGAAATTGATTTCGAGTGAAAGAAAGTGGTAATTTTGCACGCGTTTTAGTGAAATAATTTCAATGTCCATTAAAATATACTTAAGGCGTTCGTAATGTAGGATTTTGATTTTATTTCGAATTTATATTACCTTATCTTAATTTAATTTTACAAAATTTGTATTTCGTAGAGATTTATCAAATAAATTAATAGTCAAAAAAGAAACTTTTTTACATACCTTTGCCTCGAGCTTGTCGTTGTCGTGTTTCAGGTGATTTCTCTCCTGCTCCAACCGTTCGACCTTCGCTCTGAGGATCTCGAGCTCTTCCTGTTTGCAAAAAAACAGAAATGTATTATTTTAACAGTACAATAAAAATATTTATAATAAAATGAATATGTTTCAATTACCAGGAATTCAGGAAACTTCTATTTGAAATATTCTTCTCCAACAATGAATTAAACATTCGCTCGTCAAAGAGTAATTAATAATTCATCAAATGTACACAATAATTTCATACATGTGATATTAGCAATTAACTCGTTAATGTTTTCTGGACCGTGATTACCGGGTGCAGTGGTCAATTTAAACTTAGAAGATATATACATTCTTCATAATTTAAAGCTGATACCTTAATCAAGGTTTAAAGATACTTCTATTTCTAATTATTAATAAAATATCAATAGAAGTTCATTGCATTCCCTTCCTATTTTCAAAAGTATACAAATCAGATAATCCACGAATATTTTTAGAATAGAATATTCCTCCAGTGTAATAAAACATTATTTTCTAGTTTTTGAGGGATGGTATCAATCAGTGTACAGGGGGGGGGGTAAAAAGTAGTAAAAAATTGCTGAACAAATCACTCAATAATTTTGTTCGCTTAAATTATTTAAATTGACCATCACGAGGGTTTCACTTCAATTTTCTCAATGTTCATTTATTTATCCGAGAACAACAACCATCTGTCCCCGTTTCTAAAATCGTTCACATATTTTCCCCCATGTTTTCGTAATGGAAAATCGTCGAATCATACAAATGACTGGTTGTTCTCACCGTTTTAGCCTTTAACTGATCCTCGGTCCGATGAACGTTCAATAAAGGTGCAACTTTCACGTATAATCTCCACCAGGGCCATTCTCTTACGGACATCCACTTCCTGACGTTCCTCTGGATACATCTGACCGCGAGATCTTGCAGCTGAAATTCGCAACACGCAACATTATATACTCCTCCTCCTACTTTTTTCTCTTCCATCGAAAATAAATATGTAGCCGGTCTGAATAGAATACTTGATTCATTTCTGTACGTAATAAGAGGATCGCGGATGTTTATTCTGTTTATTATAAGATATAAGAATATATTACAAACAAGAGTCAGTATTCTTTACGTAAAAAATAGAGAAAATTTGTGTTAATAGCATTCTCATTTCTTCAATGGACTCTTGTTTCTGAATGAAAAATAAATAAGTTTACTTTTCATTTTAGAAATGAGACTGAAATAATTTTGATTGTGGGGTAAACTTAGTGGCACGAGAGCTCGTTGTTTAAAAAATTTCTCAGCACGAGTGAAAACTGCTGTACGATCAGCACAAGTGAAGGTGCACTTTTACAAAAGGCAAGAAGATGTCATGACATACTTTCAGAGTGTTGAGTTTACGACGTGCCAGATAACCCCTGCACCTTGCCTGAAGAAGAATAATGTGTCCAGTTAGCTTCTCGTCTCGTTGGGCCTCCAATCGTTCCAGAGTGCCGGATCTGAAGAATATCTGTCCAGGGAAAAGGAACAACGGATTAATTCAGAATTCTTTCGAACCAGTTACAATGGACTGCCGTGTAACGCGGTTAATGTGTTACGTTTTACACGAAATCGTGTTACATGAAAGTTTTTCCTTCTTCAATATGAATAATACAAAGTAACACATTGTAACAGTAAAGTGTTTGTTGACGTTTAATGGACACTTTCTTTCGAATAAAAGATAAACTAGTAAACAAAATAAATAAGTAGTCTACTGTTAACTAATTATTGTAGTGTCAATTTTAATAACTATAATTAATCGAAACTTTTAATTTTACACAATTCATTTTATCATTTTTATTATCAAAGAATAGTGTTATGAGGGAACAGTAGTTGCAATATTTTTGCCGCGTTATACGGGAGACCACTGTACGCCTACAGTGATTTATTTATTTCAAGTAATTAATCTTGCATTAAAAAGAAAAGAGAACTTACATTACAACACATATAACTATAATTATTAATTAAATTCTTAATAATTATAAGTGTAACTTTCCTACTTTTGTGAGTATCATTTTATATCAGTTATTGTTTATTATTATTCAAAATTAAACCTTTCTAAAAATTTCTAAAGGGTTTTAATTCGCAATTTATAGACACTCGGTGCATCTTGAGAAAAAGTAATTAGCATCGAGATTCGCAGCTAGGCTCGCGTTACATCTTTAACAAGTTACTCAGAGTTAAATATAAATAGTATAACATTCGTGCGGCGGCAATAATGGATTCCATTAGATTCAATTAAACACGTGCGAATGTAATTGTAAGGCTCCGTATAGAAAAACGTACAGCGGATAAAAGCAGCGGAGATATCCCTGACACGATTTTCACGATTACATTCAGCGCGAAGAATGTTAGGGTAAAAAAAGAAGTACTCTCTCTCTCTCTGACTAGTAATTAAATAACGATGTGTATCGCCGTTCTGTAACGACACTTTATTTCTTGTCCTAGCAACCAGATGGAGCAATGTTTAATTAAAATTTTTCTTGTAAAAAAAAGGGGAACTTTTGGAATTTTAGGAACTTTACAATACTTTTAATTTAAAACATTACCAATAGATACTCCTGTAACTTTATTACAAAATCAAAACTAAGCGCCATCAAACCAGGCGAACTACAGCTTGGAATATTCCATTCCAGAGCATCCCTGAGGACACTCCTCAGCTTTGAACAATAAAAGTAACGATTACGCGACGGACCTGTCCATCTCCATAGCTTCTGCACCCATTTCTCGTCTCTTCGTCACCGCGTTCCACCTTCCTGTTCTCCCCCTTGCAGCTATCAATACTACTAGCTCCGCTGGAGGTGGACACGCTGCTCCTGACGACGACAGTCTTCTTCTCCGTCTCCAATCTGGCGACGATCGTCGAGGAATCGAACACCCCAATAGCGTTGCCCTCGAAGAATCGCTCCCGAGCCTCCCCCTGGACGTTGTCCTTCCACTCGACCTCGTTCTCGTTACTCATGTGTCCACTGTCCTCTGAGCAATTACCATCAGAGGTGTACCCGTTGTAATCAAGACCCTTGTCCTTCTTCAGGGTGGTCACTGACTCTATGGTGGACCTCGTTTTGGTCCAGGGGTCCTTGGGTTCCCTGGAGGATTCCGCGTTCTTGCAGTTGAAGAAATTCACCAGCTGCTCGATCTCCTTGGCCCTCTTGCCCACCGACTGGGTCTTCTTGGCCTGCTCGTGTCTCTGGCAGACGGCCTTCAGGGTCTCAGTGCTGGGAACAGCTGGTACCTGTTCCTTGATCGAGGATGCCTGCTTCTCCCAGTTCTTCCTCAGTTCCTGAATGCTCGAGCTCTCCTTCTTCTTCCTCGAGTCCTCCAACACGCTCTGTCTGACATCTTTCTCCTCCTTCTTCGTGGTCTCGGGGCTTCTGGTGCCTGGATCATCCTCGATCTTGATTACAGTCGCGTGATAGCGTATCTGCACGTTTCCGCTCGATCTGTCCTCGTAGGAGCTGGATCTACGAGGTGGAGCAGAGTCCACGCAGTCTGTGGGCGCTGGGGTCAGGATCTGTTCCTCGTCGTCGTCGTCGTCGTCCAGCTGGGCCATCAGCCTGGCGACGCGTTCTTCAAGGTTGCTGCTGTAGCCTGTGACGGGTTCCGGACGGTTCTCCGGGGAGGAGTAGCCCAGGGCCTCGCGACAGTTCTCGTAGATGCGCTCGTCCATGGAGCGATCGAGGTCTATATCCTGATCCAGCGGTATGTGATGGATCGTCGGCTCCACGGCTCGATCTACCTGCGATAGATCGGCCAGAGATCGACCCACGCGAGCGTTCCTGTGCGCCAGGAGCGGGATCTTGCTCGGTCTTGAAGAGAGGCCGAGGCTCCTCCTGGCCGGAGGCTCGTTCCTGGAGACCGACTGCACGCTCCAGAGACTGGTCGATCTGTTCATCGATTTCCCCCGGGAGCTCTCCTGTCTCTTCTCCAGGTGCTGGGAGGACATCTTGAATTGCTCGCCTCGGACCACGGACACGCAGCCGAGGCTGACGGAGCGGTCCAAACTAGCCTTCTTGATCAGCGTCTCTGGCTTCTTGGGCGGCTTCGTGGGCGCGTACGACAGCCCCTTCTTCAGCAACGCTCTGTCCTCCAGGATGGTACACGAGGACGTTTTGCAAAGGGTCCTGGAGCCCGGTTTCTTCTCGCAGGTCTTCGACTTGGTCTCCACGCGAGCGTCGACCGCCTTGCGAGCAGGCTTGCTCGAGCAGGAAGCGTTCCTCTTGGCGCAGTCGGAGGAAAAAGCGACGCGAGTACCGGTATGGTCGTTACAGCCGATCCTGCCAGGCGTCTTCGAGGCGACGGGGCTTTTTGCGACGCGAGCAGGCTTGCCCGCGGATCTGCTCTGCTCCGGCGTCGCCTGCTGCTTCTTCGCCACGGACAGAGGAGCCTTCGACACGTTGGGGCTGCTCCTGGCCTTGATCAGCCGCGGGCCAACGCTCGACGGCCATCTCGTCGCGTTCTCCAACATCCTGATCGATGAAGAATAATCTTTTCTGTTATTTGAATGTCTTCTTCGGGGATGATTCTCGGTCGAGGACGAATTTCGAAGGCTCAGGATGTCCGTGTCCCGTCTTCCTCTTCGCCGCTGATCTGCACTGGCATCTTTCCCGAAGAAGGCCACCCGACTTCCTGCACCCGTGAAACGCGTTCCAGAATTGACCCCGGCGGGCTTCCTCGCGCGCGGAGAACGAGCCGCGACTAACAATAAGTACCGTAAAAGTGGACGTACACTTTATGGCGAGAGAGAAGGAGTGAAAGACGACGACACTCGAATTGGTAGGGATAAAAGCGTCCAGGGGAAACGGGAGAAAGGGAAGAGGGAAAGAGAGAGAGAAAGTTGACGGAAGACTGGAGCGAGATGGAGACGCGTTATCTCTCGATAGGATTCTCGACGAGAGGACAGATACGAGCCGTTTAGCGGCTTATCAGTTTCGTTGGAGGAAGTCGGTTCGCGCGATCGGAAGTTCAGTCGAACTGGTTTTATCGTGGCGGATCACTCAGGGTCGAGATTTTTAGAAGATTTTTGATCGAAATGTTGATCGCAAAGTTTCTAGCAAAGGCGGTACATCGACTACCGGGTGACGTTGCAAGCAGATCGAATTTCCATAGAAAACCATCTATCTCTGGCTATATTACAATACAGGAAATCAGAGCTTTTATTTCTATTCAAGTATAGTAAATCATGCATATCTGTTGGTGTTATAACAAAATAAATTATTGAAATTAATTTTTTAAGTTAAAGTTGATAAAAATATTGAAATTTAGTGGACGTATATATTAACCTTTAGCAATCGAAAGGTTAATTGCAAGGTTTGAAATCTGATGAAATTTTGAAACGAAGAGGAGATCGAACGACCACGCTAAAAGCGACTGAAAATGGCACATCCTGTAAAAGCTTAGCCATTAAACGATTACCGAACGGACATAATGGACCGTTGACAGGATACGGTAAAAGAGCGATCGGCATCGTCAGAAAACCGGGAAGTCCTGTTACGGCACCGACTTTCTATCGTTAAACGAAAACGGACCGATTCGTCTTCGGACACGGTCCAGGCCTTTTACGATCGGCCATTGAGGAGGAACGGGCCCCCGAAACGCTTTCGTCAGGTTAATTCGAGCGAGGGATCGTCAGGAAGAAAGCACCCGAGTAATCCGCTACTTCCAGCTCGATCCGTGTTTACCGTTATCGAACTTAAAAGGTACTACAAACCGTACACTCTCCTCCTCTCTCTCTTCGTCTACCGATATTTCATGAAGAAATCGATTTTTCTCGTCTGTACATCCGTGGCTCGTTCTTCGTCGCAGCGTAATATTACGTCTTTACCTACCTAAATCTCTATATCTCGATCACTTATCTTAAGACACATCCTCCGTTCGGAGACTTCAACCCCCGTTTTTCTTCCCTTCACTGATTTCGACGAAACAATCGAACTTTGACACTGGAAAGTCCTCGAAGAGGGACACACGTACGTTGGTAAATGAAATGTAAATGGAACGAAACGAAAGTGAACCGGCGCAAAAAAAAAAAAGAAGAAAAAAAGGTCTCTGGACGCGCGAACCACCGGAGAGAGACTTCCTCGATGGCGATCGGAATCGGGACCAACCGCGAACTGACTGGCGTCGAGTGCAGAAAACTTTGTACCGAGTCAGGTGCAAGTTCCTGTCTCTCCCTTCCACCTGTAACCCGACCCCTATACCCCCTTCTCCTCTTCTTCCTACTTCCCTCCACCTAACGAGTCCCTGGATGAACAAGCTTATTCCCTTTTGTACGGACCGTTCTTAACCCTTTTGTGAACGGTTTAGTACCTTTGCCTTTCGAATTAATTATTCTGATTTTTGAGAAAATTGTGGTCAAATCAACAGTGTTAGTTGTCGTTTAGATATTTTGCAATTGGTTTGTGTTTTTCAGATTAAAAATTTGGGGTAGTAATTTAATTTGCTAAGTTCTCTTTCTCTTTACGTAACTAGCCAACATAAATTTCATCCAATCGAGGGAATATATATATTTTTTTAAACAATATTATCAGAGTTCGAAACAGAATGAGTCTATAAATCCATTAGCGTACGGGACATTTGATGAATGCTTCCCCGGATGAATTCAATCGGTTCGTATCTTGAATACATTACGTTGCTCGTCTTCGGGCAGTGGTTGCAACGCTTGAAAGACACTTGCTAGAGCTCATTTGTAAATTGAGGAACAAGAAAGATACTTATGGTCAACAGGAGAAAGTTCGGCTGACAAACACGATGCTTCTGTGTGTGCCAGGTTTGCTTGGAACTTTGAAAAATTGTGTCTTTCAGAGGCGAAGAATGAATACCGTGAGCATAATTACCGAGTGAAAATTGCGAATTAATTTTCTTTTCAGGAAAGAAATCGGAGACAACGGTGGACCAGGATGGAATCTTGAAGAGGTTTCCTTCTGTCTCGAAGATTTCTTTGGTTTCTTTATTTTTGAAAGAACCGAGAACAATTTCTAAACCCCATCGAATATTTGTAAAATCTTGTAATACGTGACAATTTCATCCCTACATTGTTATTGCAATCTTATTACACCTTAAATTCTATCTAATAACAAATTAAACACAAATTCTTGCCTTTAAGGTTTCAGAAATATCGAGGAATGCCTATCAATCGATCCATCTAATCACCATAAATCGTAACACGAGCCAAACGATCTACCATGAATTTTCTCCAATCCAAGTCTCTCGGATTCTTCAAATTACCAAAGATTCGAAACGCATCGAACGCATCAAATTCATTGTAATTCCTTTTCGTTCGTATCTCAACCAACAAGAATACTAATTCGTTTGTTATGCAACAACTGTAAGAGCTACCACCCTCGACGTAACCGTTCCTCGTTAAAGAAGAAGACGACGAAGAAGAAGAAGCTTCTTTTACATATTCAAATCGTGATCTTGACGAAACAATTCAATTCATTCGGTTAACCCTTTCGTTACGATGCACCTCGACTGAAAATCGTCCACCGTGTATGTGACCACAATTGTAAATCGATTGTTGAAACTTCGTAACGGATTATTTGTTATAAAACAACAGTTCTTTTTATGAAAATTCAATGTCACCCATAGATGGGTGACGTGGCAGTTAAGATGCTGAAAAACCTTCAAGTGCAAGGGTTGATCACCCTCGATACCACAATTTTACGTTTTGCCCCCTCTTTTGGGGGGAACAAAGTCCTTCCAATGGCTAGTCTCGTTTGGGGGGTAATCGATGGGCAGCCTTGTTCCCGACGGACGTTTTTGGGTCACCCGGTGTGCATCGTCGACGGAAATTTTCGCGGGTCTCTCGCGAAAGCGAGGTCGCGGGGCCGTTCCTCCCGTGGCCATAGAAAAAGGCCCGGTGCCGATCGATAGATCTCCGCCAGAGATGGCAGCTGCATCGAGAAATTGGAAGCCACGTCCTGGCCAGAAGGAGAAGGAGGAGGAGGAGGAGGAAGAGGGAGGGAAGGGAGGACATGGCAGTTGGAAAGCTGCTACCGTCGGTGCCGGGAATGTCCGATGGCCTACTGACGAACAGGAGAAAGGAGATGACATGGGAGGAGATACCGGGTGAGCATCGCCAGGAGAAAAGACCGCTGGCCGCATTATGAAATCCCGATGATTCTTTTCGTCTTTACCCTGCTACCGGGTCCAAATAAATGGAGAACCGTCGAATGATGGTAATCGAAATGGAAAATATCTTCAAGGTATGATTTTGAAGGAAACTGGAGAACGACTAGTGGTACTAACCGTTTGAGAAGGGAGCGTTTTAACCCCTTAACCTATGATTTATCCAGTGGGTGCGTCAGTTGGAGCTTAAGTTTAATCATTTGCCTAGAGAATACTACGATGCTCAACACTGTACACATATATGTATATTATGCAAGAACAGCACATGTGTCTTATCTCGATGAAACACATGTACTGCTACATAAAAATGATAACATCTCCTCGCAATAAAACACTGGTACCTATCGAACACTTAAAGGCATATAAAAAATCAAATTATTATTCCTGTTTTTTGACAACACTGTATTTCAATATTTCAAATCAGAATCATTTACGCTGTCTTCGATTGTGTTCGAGATAATTTATGTTCACCGATTTCAATAAAACAGCGGATTTATTAATACTTTTCGAATTTTAGCATTCTGTATACACATTTTAAGGTACTGTTTAATTTATTGTTATTTAGCGTGCATTCTGAGAACGCATGTGCAAAAGTTATAAAATTTCGTTTTATTTTTCCCTCGAACAATCATATACTGCTAATTTTATTCAATTTTTATTCCATTTAAAAGTCTGTAAAGGTAAGTCGTAAACGAGTTATGATCCACGCGTTTGAATATTAACGCGCGGTAAGATATTCAAATTCAAATACGCGCGCCGTCGGTAATGGCGCTGAAAGTTTAAATTTCAAATCGTGAAAACACTGTACAATATCTAAAAGAATAAAAAGATGTAACAATCTTCCAAATTCGAAGATACAGTTTTTAACAACTTAATAACACAAAATATATAAGGAAATTACTTTTCTCTAAGTATCTCATAATAGTTATTTATAAACTCATTTCAATTGCAAAATTAAATCAAATATTCGTACTTCTAAACACTGTTTAGAAATTTCCAATGAATATTGAGCAAAAACCTAATCATAGGCAGGTTAAATTGATTTTAGACGATAGAGATGAACTTGGCGTTATAAATTAAATCGGTCAGATTAAAACCGATCGTAAAACTGGCCGATGCAGAAAGTTACGCCGAGCATTCGACGGGAATTAAGAAATCGTTTATCGAAGACCACTTTCACCCACCGAAAACTATCAACGTGAATGCCTGTACAGACGGCAAATTGATCGTGGATACTAATAACGTGTTTGACATTGGTCAATAGAAAAGACGTGTGAAACCGCGGCCGACAAGACCGGTCGTAAAAACGATTTTGTTAACAAGGAACACCGATCAGGAGATTTATCAATTCTGCTAAGCAAGGTATCCGATGTCTATTCTGATTTATTATAAAATATCTGCGGAAACAGCTGGTAATTTTTCAATTAATATATTTTATAATATAAAATATGCAAGCTAAGGTAATATACAAATATTATAGTAATATTCTACATTTAGTCATTTATTGACAAAAAAGGTCTTTCAGCGATCGTTTTTTGAGCAAACGTGGAAACGAACTTTTCTAGTTAACGAGTTGACATATACACGTTTTGTTTAATCACCCCGAGCCCGCATATTATTTCTGTGTCTCTGAATCGACGCCGCTTTCTCTAGAAATGTCATATCTATTCTGTCAATATACCTTTTTATTTAATGCCGTCATAAATTCCGACAGATCTGTTATGTACACCGAGCGTAGTTTCACTCAATATACAGCTTATCGCATTAAAAAAGTTAATTACAGGAAAGAAAATTCCAAACGCTACGAGGATTGCATTCATTTTTGTTGGATGCAATTATTTTGAATAATTATTTGCACATTTTGCACAATACATTTATACGATATCCACTTTTGAAATTGTACATTTTATGTGAATGAACTTTCGTTTTTTTTTAACCTTTCGTATTAAATTACAAAATTCCATTAACTTTTACTCGAAACATAAAAATTTGAAGTTTCACAATATCTAACTTTTGGTATTTCAGAATTTTCAAATCTGAACACTTCGAGTAAAAATTTTGATGTCAGAAATTGAAATGTTTTGATTACAAGTGTAATAGATTTTTCATTCAGAAAAGAAACTACATTTTGGTTATTGTCAGTGCAAAAATCTCACACAACTCTCACGTGAGACTATAAATTCGAAAGCTTGAACAAAACAGAGTCTATCATTGATGCATATTAATGCCAGTTATTATATTAACCTGTTTGTTTCACATTCTAATTGAATCGTTTTAATTCCGTATTCTCACCTTTCTCCATTTTCACTATCACCATTCGAGCACTTATGTTTCAATGTACGATGTACACGGTGTAAATAAAGTAATTAATTAATCCCTTCTTTCCTTAATATTTCACAACTATTATATATTATATTCTGTATAAATTTTAAACAATTTCAAGATTCCTCTATAAATACTTTTCAGTTGTAATTCTAATAAATAAACAAGAATCTATCATTTTAATTGATCTATCTTATTAATTATTATCAAATACAATGATTGGTCGTCAAAAATTATGATTAATAAAAAAGAAAGGAAGAAAGAAAAGAAATTTACCGATGACATATCATTTTTCTAGTGTTTCTAAACAAGAAAACGAAAGTAGGAAAGCGAAAGCGTATAAAACTTGTATCCATTTTACGAGAGATGCTTGATGGTTTCTATCAAGAGCAATCAATTTTCAGATCCCATCAACTCGTTCGATTTTTTTTTTGCATGGTCAGTTCAGTTAATTCAATAATCGTGTACGATTTTCACCGAAGAAATTGAAACAAATCAATAATAGCAAAGTACCTCGTTTGTAAAACAATTTCTAGTTTGTTGGAAATTTAAATGTTGTATGTGGGCCACAGGGTTGGAAATGTTGTTCCCCATCCATAAAACTCAATCTAAAGAACCACGATTTCCTACTTGTACCCTTCTACGATCAAAGAAACAGCACAATACCTAAACAGTCTCTGAATCGAAGAACCGGATGACCGAGACAGGGCGAGGGGGTGGTGCGTTCGATTAATTAACGTGGCATCGTTACGTTAACCACAAATACCGATAAGGAAGATCAGAAGAAAAGGACAAACGGCTTCTGTAAGCAACGAGCAATTAAACGGTAAGGTTAAAATGAAGAATCTGAACCGAAGAATAAGTAAGAGGATAGGCGAGCACGTAACAGAAAGGCACCGCTTCTCGAGGCACATCCGGTTCCGCAACTAGGGAAGGACGTGTGAGAAGTTCATTGTACGAACTTCTTTTTCTTATACCAACACCGAGGGTCTTTGATCTTGGATCTTGTTGATTAAAGTTCGTTTAACCTTCTGCCATGTGATGTAATTAATCCAGGTACAAATTTTCTTAGCTTTCTGTCAATGTTTAATGTTCGATACTTTCATCAAACATAATGAATGAGAAAGTGAACAAAAAATCGAATTTTTCAGAAACGAATCCTCGTACGCTACGTAAACTTTCACTAATAAAATTCTTTCATAGCTTATCAAGAGATTTAAATGGAAAAATGTTCTGATTATAATTGCAAAGTCTACGATCTGATATCGAAAGCGTTCTGGAAGTTGCAATAATTAATATTTCAAGAAATTTCTAGTAAAATTCATTTGTTGTCTTACCAAATATTTTTAACAACTATATTATACAATTAACCCTTTACACTTGGATGTTCGAAGCTAATTTACTTTTAAAATGTTTATTTTAATTGAAACACCTCTTCAGGGAGGATCTAGATGAACCGCCTTCGTTCCTTACATTCTCGTCTTTTCTTTCTTGCATGCTCGACACTTTTTTGCGCCTCGAAGGATCCGCAGCTGTCTCGTGACAAACACGAAATTATTCAGACACCTCGAGCACGCAATCTCCGCAGAGACACGTACTCCGAAGACGTTTAGAAAACTGATGTCCCTCGCATTCCATCTTATCAGACCGTTAAGGTCGACCGAGGTACACGTTTCATTCTACGCTAGATTTCTTATTTTATATTGCAAAATTCATCCAGACAATGTTGTGTTTCTATAGAAATACAGGTGTCACAGGTGTCACAGGTGTCAAAGTGTTAAAGTGATTTTTTTGTTATATCCTAAATTATTCCTAATTTCATAATTCTTTGTATTACAAAGTTTGGGATGGAATTACACCTTGAAAGGTAGAAGTTGGATTTACTAAGATGATCGAAAGCAATTAACACGAGGGACGTTTAGCAGTTCCGTGATCTCGATCACGATCTGGCTGAAGTCACGTGTTCGTCGTGCGAACCTGACCTAGCTTGTTAGCCAGTCAAATTAAAACTCGTCGCGTTTCGCCATTAGCAGCTCGTGATGAATAGCCGAGAGCATTAGCAGAACGCGGAAAACCGATTCGCCCAGCCAACCATTGCCAAATGAAAATTCCACCGAGAAACACAAGTTTCTTTTTTTCTTTCTCTTTCGACCGTTCGTCCAAAAGTCATTCTCATTAACGCGTTGATTAGCATAGTGGTCACTGGTGATCAGCACTTCAAATTTTGTATAATTAAATAATTATTCAACGTGGATATTGCTAGTATTAGACTAATAGTGCAAAGTAGTAATTTGAATGGTTACGTTTGAAAATTAATTAACAGAAACCTTCATAATTGGAATTTAAGTGTGTCTGACCACACACGTCTGTTTCCACTGTGCCAGTCAACGTGTTAATCTCTTTACATGTTTAATTAACTATCAGAAATATTTTATTGCGATCACTCCATTCTACTACATATTTAATTGTTTTTTGTTATTTTTTTTCGAATTCTTAAGTTTCAAGAATTCACAGTTTCGATAATCGATCATTTATTTAGTTAATTCTTTTGTTGTTCTTAATGATACGGGGATATCTGGTGACAGAAGAGAAAGTACGATTATTAAGATCACGAAAGTCGTAATTCAACTGAGAAAGTTTATATTATTATAAAAAATTGAACTGGTGCGAAGCAGGGAAAATGAATGAGATCCGATAATGACGGATAGCCAGCCTTGTCGTTAATATCAAAATGGGAGCATTAAATTGACATTAACTAACGTGATCAAAATTTCTGTACGACTTTTAAATGTTATTTAAAAAATATTTGATATATTAATTGTAATATTTCAGAAAATTCCTCGTGGAAACGTTCTAAGAGAAACAAGAAATTTCCAAAGAAAATTAATAACATTTTACGGGATAGATTTTATAACGGAAGAATGCATTATTAATGAATTAAATTTTGCTCAGGCTTTTCAGCTCCTTAATTATTCTACGTTTAGTTTCTAAGGAAGAATATGAATTTTCATGCTAATGAGATTGATGCACGAACGATCGCACAGTTAGATTCATAACATATTGCATACGTGCATCAAATTATATCGTAGTGCATTCTGCACGGAATTTTTCTATCACAATCTCTTAACAATATTGTCTTTATTTGTAAACACAAAACACTATAATTTTATATCTTTAATTGTGGTGTGTTTTAATAAAAACTGAGAAATAAAAATTGAAATACAGTCAAAGTTATTTTAAAATTTATTAAAATGTTTGGTCAAGGTGTTAATAATATTAATATTTAAAATTCGTCTGAAATAATTAAAAAATGTTTTAGTAGCTTACTCCAGGATAGCAGGAGAGATAGCAAGTACAGTAAATAGGGGTCGAACGTTAGTATTAGTCCCCGAATGGATTTCAACGCGTCTATTCGTGGCGCCAGGTATCGATTAGCGGAATCGAACATCGAATTATTTGCGATGCTAGACGCGCACGAATCGCAGCCGCACACGATCAACGGTCACATTTCCGCTGTGGAAACCTTACTCCGGATATTTCGGGACTCGAGACTCCTGGCCGCGAGTTTAAACAGAAGCGATCGTGTTCGAATAACCCTATGTGCCCGTTATCGATTATACAGGGTGTCCCTCGATAACTGTGCGAAAGAAAATCAATCAAACATTTCCGAACATTTAATGGATTAAGGGATGATATACTAGTATCTCAGCAGTATTTTAAAAGAATAATTATAGTCATAGTTAATTGTTATGTGAAATCTTAATTCCTTAATTCTTAGTCCCAAGAACGTTACACTACCCCTTTTGAAACTACATCAACCCTTTAATTACTAATGACAGTACCGACCAATTACACAACTTTTCAATTAAATACAAGAACATTCTTATTTCTTTTTTTTCCATCAGACGTACAGGCGCGTCGGCGAAGGGTCAAAGTCACTTTCTATTTCAGGTGTCATCTTCGATCGAAAGTTTTTCCGTATGGCATTCGTAAAAAAAAAAAGAACACTCGTCCCAATGGTGGTTTCGGGGCGTCGCGCGGTATTTATGATATACTTTCTAAATTTATTCCCGTTGAGAACCGTTTCTACTTAGAGATTCAATGGCTGTTCAACCGACTCGAACGAGCGTGCACGCGATTAATTGTGGAGTTTGAACGTGTACCGATACAACCACGGGCAAACTGGAAAGTCTGTAATGGTTATGGCGAGCATAAGGCCAATTTTCTGTAACGCACTGTGTCCCTTTTACACGCAGCCGGTTATTAAGTTCGGCCGCGACACGGTAACACTTATCATCCATTTTCTGGGTCAACTTTTAAATTATTTATACGAATACGTTTCGCCTTTTTACGCCTTTGGTTCCAAGTCCCACGGGCTCTTTGAATTTTCCTCGAAATTTCAAATTGGACCAAGCTTAACCCTGTGTGTATTTTAATTAATTAAGAATTAATATTTCCCCCAGCAAGCAACATTAAATATACAATGTTAAAGGGTTAATCTTCAGGTTTCGAATCGTGATTAATGTTTGGATGAAGAGGATAAAAATCACTATGTCGTTTATCCTAGTGGCTAGTTAGAAAGGGTTGAAGTCGCGGAGCGCGCGCGATTCTGTTTGACCGCGAAAGTGCAAAAGGGTCGAGTGTCTCTCTCATTCGAAAATGAGGAAGGGAAAAAAAATGAAGAAAAGAAAGAAAAAAAAGAAGAAAAAAAAGCGACACGCGCTAGTAACTTTCTCGTGGCCCACATAGAAATCGTTGCACTCTTCAGAACCTCTCCTTGTTCGCAGAACTCATGTTCCTCGGGGCCTTTTTCATCACGAAAGTGTTTCACCTTGCGCGTATGTACGTCTCTTTTCTTTTTACCTGTTCGCTCGTTTTATCAGGTCATCCTGTTCAGTGTCCTTTTCGGAGGGGAACGAACGAGATGGATAAAGGTAGTTAGCGAATTTTCATCCCCGACTTTATAACCGATAATATTGTATCTTTGAGGGAGGGATGTTATATGTTTTAGAATTTCGTAAATTTTAGAGCGTAATGTAATTCAGTAACTTTGCAAATTTTGTAATTTGCAATTGCAAGTTTCCAATTTCCAAGTGTAATATCTCAAAACTTGGAAACCTAGAATTACTATACTATGGTATTATAACGTAATTAACGCTAATTGCCCACTCGAGATAATAAATACATGTTATAAATCAAAATTAGTAAGCCAGAAGGCAAACTATAGTAGGATCGTACAAGAATCCGTGTAAATAACCACATGTTAATATGTTTCACAGGCCGATTTATGCAAAATAGAATTTCGTAAGGTATTTAGTGGACGTGAATGCACGGGAGGTGAAAATTTCAACAGTTCGATGATTTACGACTGCACGCTAAAACGAATGAAATAATCTACAGTTAACGAAGCATAACGTAGCATTTCGTTTTCGTTTTCAACGAGTACGACTTACGTATTTACCGTTGCCAACGGTCATCATCGATTGCATGACAGTTATACATTATTATGTACGCTCATTTACTTCTCCGTTTGATCCTTTCGCGTTTATTTTTATTTAATTCTACAACGACAAACAATTAATATTTAATTGAACCACCCTGCATAATATATTTTTAAGAAAAGAAAGATTTAATTAAACATTTATATTATAAGAATTATACTAGGTCAGTACTTTCTTTGGGAAGCAATACTTCAATAAAAATAATTATCCTATTATCCGGAACAACGACTTTGAATAAAAAGTACCTAGACTCTATCTTTGATCAGATACGTTTATATTTTACAGATCGGAGCGATTAGATCCTTTAGATCCGCCTGAATAATTGATCGAATTTTCTCGATCGACATTACCGATACCGATCTCGTCGAAACAACGAAACCGTAATCGAATTCACGGTGAAAGTTGACCGAAATCGAGTAAAACGATTCTTGGAAGGAACATACATCGTTGCCAAAAGCACACTTAGTAAATAACATTTTGAAAAAAATACCAATGTCGGTATTTGTCAAATTGTTTACAATTTTACAGAAAATATATTGAAATAATTCTGACACTTGTAGGAAAGTTACACTATTTTCAAAATTAAAAATGTATAGAATAAGTATCACTTACCTGGCTTTGGCCGACTCGATACAACGCTGGGTCCACATCGATGGTGAGCATCATGTCCTCGACGGCGCGACGTTCATCGGCCACAGGACTTCCCGGTCTCGCGTTCACGTCGTTTGACAACAAACTGAATCGCCTTCTGAACTCGCTTACGGCCATGTGTTTAGGGAATCCGTCCTTGTGGAGTCGGACAGCGTCGATTATTTGGCTACCACGAATCTGCAAAACAAAACAGGTTTCTTATATTAATTGAGGAATGATAATAGAGTCAGATAATAGAAAGGTGGAGCCTGAGTCAAATGTGACCCAGGATATAGAAATTTTGAAGTAGAAGAAAATTTGGAAAATGGAAATCAAATAATTATTTAAATTAGATTGTTGCTTCAATGGACCGCCATCCAAGCGTTAAAAATCTAGATATTTACCTGTGACCGCAAAAGGGGTACGTTGATGACACTATCCTCGCTCTGATTCGACTTTACCGACAACAGGCTCTTGTTATCGGTACACCCGGCGTTGTGTTGCGGAAGTATACAATGAATGAATTTTACCCTCGTTCTTCGCAAAGTTTCGATCAGTCCATCCTGCAAATAATGGCATCGCATCTTTTTTATATTTTGCTACACACCAATATCCTTAAGAACGTGTCCATTGGATGGATAGATGGGTTTTTAATTTCGTGTTGTATAATTGTTGAATACTTACAACAGTAAATTTGACCTGCAAACAAATATTCTTCCTTTTCACGGCAGTGAATGTTCGTCGTATACTGGAAGCTCTCCTCAAGGACTGTGAACCTTCTAAGCCGGGCATCGAACTGCACAAAGCTCCAGAAACTCCAGCCCCTCGTGCACTGACAAACAACATGCTGACATCTTCCCTGGTGTCAAGATAGAACATTAATTTGCCTCGATTTAATATAAAACAGGAAGCTTAATTTTTCTTAATTGTTTAAAAAAGATACCTTGTACTTTCTTGCAAAATTGTAATGGCACTTTTAGTAACAGGATTCTCTCTGGTCGCCTTCAGCCAACCCGTTGCCGTGTACAACACAGGATTGGTACCCAGAAGATGTTGCAAGACGAACTGGTTGTTCCCGGGTGCTTTCCTTAGGAGCATTTGATGATCTTCAAAAAGAAAAGAAGAGATATTAGTATTCTAGTTAAATAAATTGTAACTTTGTAAAGACTGAGACACACCTCTGTCTCCGTAGTGTGAAAACAACCGATCCAGAAACGTTTCGTCGCTGCCACCAGGGCAGACGGTTTCCTCGTCCAGCAACCACAGGAGGCCCTTCCGTTCCATCTGTCTGCTTCCGCTAAGGTCACTTTGGCTGGTTCGCAGCATGGTGGCACCTTGCGAGCTCCCGCGATCTAACAGCGAAATCAAACCCTGAGGTGATCCGATACCATCCTCGTCGCAGTCGTCTTCGTAATCAACGTCAATTCCTTCTTGAACGTACCTGGATTCGAAATTTCACCAATTTGTTGATTCAGTTACAACTTAACAGGGATCGTATCAAGAGCCATGCAACTTAAGCTAAACGAATGACTGATAAAAGTATCATTACTTCTTTTGGGGTTCAGGATCAGACACTAGTATAGTAATACCTTCATTGAGCTAGAATCCAGAAACGAGTAAAAAATAGAAGCACAGTGAATGGTTGTTTAATCAACAGTTACAATTTAAGACAGGTTAAGACTAAGTTAAGACAATATCAACATTTTTTTTTATGAATTTTCTTTTCTTTTGGTTCCAAATGCCTTTCATATTACTTATGACGGGACAGAGATGAAACAATCGCACAATCGCACAATCGCAGTACACAATACCTGTCCTTCGGTGCCACCAGGGTGGTGTGATGAAACAGCAACTGTAGCCGTTCCTGCAAATAATTGTGACAAAGATCTTCGAAGCAGGCACCGGTCTGCCGCCCGCACGAGGCTGGATTCTGGAAGCCTGGCGAATCGCACAGCAACAACGACGACACCGTGTGCACCGACGATGATATGGATCTGTTGATACACAGAAAATAGGAAAATAGAACTCTTAACGAATACAAATTTTTTTACGACTGTGTAATTAAATAATTCTTCGTCTAATAATAAAATGACATTTTTTCTAGAAGAAGAGTACCTATTGATAAGGGCAGCCACGCAATGGAACACCTCTGAGTAGAGTCCAATGAGAAGACCCTCGAGGGCGTCCAGGCCCATGATGTCCTTGCCCTGCTCCGTCGGACTGGGTGTTCGAAGGGCAGGCCTCGGAGTGCTCGGTGTACCAGCACCGCCTCCGTTAGAAGAGAACACTATTCTACTCAATTCCTCGACGCTGGTGCCCAGAAGAGTGGCTGCCTTCTCGGCGCACTCCACCCTCGCGAACTGCCATCGACTTTGCGAGCTGGTACCGGCCTTGACCGCACCAGCGCAGCTCAGGTGATATATACCCGCGAGCACCAGCCAGATGACCTTCTCGTCGGTCTCGGAGATGCCCAGGATCCTGAAGGCGGCCACGATTCGATTGAATTCGACCATGGCACGTTGCTTGTCCTCGTGCTTCTGCAGGGGCGTGATGAACGCGTTGTTCTCGGCGACTAGATTGGTCAGGTGCAGCTCTTTTCGAAGAGCACCTTCTGCGCCCGCTAGCAGACGGTAGATGGCGTGGAAGGTCGGGTCTCCGTTCGCTCGCCTGCCTATCCTCGACTTCTCCAGAAGTAACACCTTGGGGAGAAACGGGAACAGTCAGTCTTCGAATCTTTCAAGATCTTTCGGGGGTTGTGGAATTTGAGTCTTGGAGAATTTGGGTCGAAATGAAATTCTTAACCAAATACTCAAGTAATCGGCACCAACAAAGATTAGATTTACAGGAAATAGTTACTCTGCGATAATTTTATCTCATTTTTGTCACCTGTAACGAAGCAGACGCTATCTGACCCGACTGGTCGAAGTCTAAGCTGAAGATCTGAGTGAAACGCGTCGCGTTGGAGTTCATGTGTGTCCTGCTGTTTCCAAACGCTTCCAGCACCGTGAAAAGAGCGTTCAGTTTCTCGATGGTCAGGATCTGAAAAGAAAATGTTAATCGATGTCAATTAACTCGTTCATGAGCAATTAATTTATATCTAATGGATCCCATTTTTTAACGAAACTTTCCCATTTTTACCTTGTTAACTGTGCCTGCGGCCAGCACAAGATAATGAAGAGCATGTTTGAAGTTGGTAGTCTTCCCTGACCCGCTACGACCAAGGAAGACCAAGGAATGATCTCTTCGGGTTGCCAGCATCCCCCTGTACGCCGACTGCGCCATTGCGTAAACATGCGGTGGCATATCTTCGCTTTTACATCCTCTAAACATGTGTGCCACCTGAAACAGAACAAATTAATTTCTTTATTCCATATATTTTCAGATTTCCATATATTTGAATAAAATAATATCAACGCAGATCGAGTATTCGATTTTCAAATTAACAAGTAGCACAGGCGTTGAATCATGGAACGATTTCGATGAACGTCGGACGGGAACGGGCCAATTTACAAATTGCACTTGCCTTTTCCGAGTAAATTGCGAGCGGCGCCACCGGATTGATAATGATCATGCTATCCCCCGCGTAAGTGTGTATCAAATTGCTGGCGTATCGTTGTCTCAGAGTGTGCAGAACAGAGGATTCATTGAGAAAACGTAATTGCGAAAGCTCCTCGGCCTTGTCGAACTGCGGGGGATTGGCCTGCGAAAGAAAATAAACGATCAATTTCATTTAACCTACTTGTCGGATAGATGCGCAACAACTTAAATAAATTCATTTTTCTTTTCTATGTTTTCAGCTCTATTAAAAAATTCCAACACTACATAATTTATTACCCCAATTTTTTCAAGTATCTTCCAGTATTTATTCCACTGAGCTATAATTTATTTAATTAGCTTTGGACCTCAAAGCGAGTTCACATTTCTTTAAAATTACAGTCTGATTACCTTCTCGACGTCCTCTTCGTCGACCAGAAGCTCCTCGCCGGAAGTGGTCAGCCGGATCCTCAGCTTCCCAGTGTCCGGATCTGCGGGCCCGCATTTCGTCGCGGGTGTGAAACCACCCCGATGCAGCAACCAGATCCTTTCTGAGCTCAACCATGCTTGTTCCTGGGCGAGGTGCTCCTCCGATCGTGCCTGTGTTCCAACAAAAAAAAGTAAAATAAGCATAATTGGATGAGATCATTTAAATAAAACAGTCACGTCAAGGAAAATTCCGAAATATCTTATTCCCTTTATAACAAGGATTACTATTAGCATACTTTGACCCTTAAAAGAAAAAACTGTTCATTTAAAATTCCTTGGCAATGAACGCGTTAAAGTTGAAGGTGTGCCTCGACAACCTTGTGACGTTAGAGAGTTGCGACAGCGTGGAACGAGCTCAATATGAAATTCAATGTTGAAATAAATTACAAAGGTATCAATTTTCCATTTACAACCTGAGATTTGAATAATTTCAAAAATTCCATCGATTTACAATCGCCTGATTTTAATTCACGGAGAATATTCAAATGTTCTCCGCGCCAATTTGGGAATGGAGTTTGGGCGCCGTAAATTATGACGTTTCTAAGCCGAGGGACGTATTTTGTAATGAAAATATCCGGGTGTCGTTTAAATTATCGGCATCCTTCGTCGGGATCGGTTTAATACCGGTTTTCGTACGCCTAATACCGCCATTTGCATAACGCCTTTACGCGGCTGACCTTAATCAAGTAGAACACTTTTGAAATTCCAAGGTAAGAAGTGCGATGATAATTAAGTCTTGGTCGAAATTATTTCGTAATAAGACCGGATAATTATATTAGAGGGAAAGCAGTGTCGTTGTTTTACGTCAAATTCGAACAAATATATTTTTAATCGATGGAGTAATCATTGGCAGCAAACTTGTTGTTTTGGATTCACCTAAAATTGTAAAAAAAAATGTCAGAGTTAATTATATGCAAGTAAACGATTCAATTTAATCTTAAAATGTCTTTGAATTTAATTCTGATTGATTTTTCGCTAAGGATCCCCTAATTTTGGTGAATCACACTTAGGTGCAGCTGCGTATCGATTTCCGGGATCGTGTCAGCCGTTTTGCTGGAAGGCGCCGTTGCTCGTTCTATTCTACCATGTAAGAACGACGGCTCGTCGACTTCCTGGTAATAAATTACCATGAATCAGGCTCGTTCCCTCTCTCTCTCGTTTCACGAAGGGGACCAATGGTTACAAGAGGTGCATTGTTTCGTGAAACAAACAGAGCGCCGCCTCGGACCGTCGAGCTAGGCAAATCCTAAACGGGAAAATTACCGTGTTGTGCGCGCCTTTTAAACTTCCTTTCAATCGGTGCCCGCAATTTTCCTCTTTCCAGCGAGTACGCGTCGAACCAGCAAACGTTCTCGCGATTACTATGATTTCCTTTAACGCTTTGGTTGTCACGTTGATGTTGGTGACAATTTCAGTATTTCTGGTTTGATTTCTAGACCCAAAATCTGACAACTTTTCTTAGATTTGTCATTACATTCCATGAAATCTCGAATGAATTCTACCCCCCAACCAGTACCACTCCACCCGAGACAACTCTCGACGACTCTTATTCCTGAAGATGTGTCCGCAACGACGTACCTCGACCACCTGGGGCGGTATTTTGTTCTTCAACAGCACCTCCAGTCTCTTCATGCACTCCCCGGCACCCTTGGCCGTCTCTTTCTCCCCTCGTCGCGTGCAACCCTCGTCCACGACATCCTCCCCGTTCCTTCTTCCTCTCCCCCTTCCAATCTTCTTCGCCAGCGCCATTTCGACGATCTCCTCCCAGGCGACAATGTCCACGAACTGTTTCGAGCTCCTCTGAACGCCGTTGCAGCGGTTCCTCTTCTGCGTTCCATTATTCCAGCTCTTCATCGACGAGCCCTTCAGGCCCAGGATCCTGAAATCGTTGTTTGGGACCCTCTGCTCCGCTTCAGCGGTGATCCTCCTCCACTTCCTCTCCCTGGGCACCCTGATCACGTTGCTGTCGTCCCAGCCCTGCTCCATCCTCCTGATCCTGTCGTCGATGGACCCTACCCGAAGAGTGTCCGCCCAGCTCTCCTTCCTCCTCAGGCTCGTCATCTTCGAGGACGAGGAGGACGCCTGGACGCCTCTGCAGGCCTTCCTCTTCGCGTTCTGACCCGTCTCGCAGGAGTGCATGCTGTCGCTGTCGCTGCACTCCCAGGAGCTGGTCCCGTTCCCGCTGATCCTCCTGCTCGCGGACGCTTCCGGGTCGCTCTGCTTCCGGAAACCGGTGGCGGGCAGCGAAATGGTCGCTCGACGGTTGCTCTGCTTCACGATCCCGTTCCCGTGAGCCTTGCCCCTGCACGACCTGTGCAGCAGGTGATGCGCCCTCAGCGACTCCTTGTCGTCCTTGTTCAGAGGCATCTCTTCGGTTAATTATCCTTCTTGGTCCCTTTTTTCCACCCCATCAAAACGGGACACCGTCAAGAAACGATGGCTTATTTCATCTTTGGTGGTGTTTTAGGCTCGATTGAGAAATGAAGATGTTGGACGATGTGAAGGGAAATTGATGGTTCGATTATCATCGTCCTTGAGGAAAATTGTTATGTTTGAGACTGTGGAAGTTTTATGGACGTGTGATTACACGTGAGTGTGTTGCGTAGCGGAAGGTCAATGTTGAACTTTGAACTTGGTTGGACAGCATGTGATTAAATTATTTACCGATCAAGAGCACTGAGTCATTGCTTTTAATTAGTACGCTAAAATTATGAACACTTGATATTAAATTTGAGATTTTTTCATTTAATTTTGTTTGGACTACGATTGATCTCAGATTTAATCTAAGATTCTTGATTTTTTTTATATGACACTATAGTACCTTGTTATTCCTTATACGTGATTGACGGCAGTTTATTGATGGTTTTAAAACACGAGTCCCGTTGACGGATAAGAATAATTTATTATTTACACGGTATTTTACATCTTTCACTCAGAATTAATTAGTCTCTCGAGGTAAACCAGTTAGTCTTCTATAACCAGTTAGTATTCTATAAGATTTTCACTTCTTAAATTTTAATCTAATTTTAGATACTTTTCTATTTTAACTTTTACAGGGTTACAAAATCGATAACCTTGCTTCACAAACAACTCACTCTTTACAATAATACAATTTCTATTTAAATTACTGTTTCACCTCCTCAAAATTAAAGTCCACCACCCAATGGCTCGCATATTTCCATATCACAATAAACAGTACACATCACAAACAACAAAGTTCAAAATTAAACAATCTTTCTCAAAATCAAAATAGCAAAATAAAATTGCTATAATTTGAGAAAAAAGAGTCGAAAATACGTGTCAATCATTGTAAATACTGTTCACCAGGTCGAAGAAGGCTTCCCACGTGAGAGGAAGACAATAAGAGACAGGTCTCCATAACGAGGAGCACCTCGAGCCCACCGAGTCTCGACTGAAGCCAACAGACAAGAACAGTATCTCTCCGGAGCGAAGGAGATCAAAAAAGCAAAAAGAAGAAGAAGGAAGAAAAAAAAACAGGGAAAAAGAAACGAAAGGGGCAGGCGTGCTCCCACGATTGGCGTGTTCCTTCTCCTCCTGTATTAAAACGTCTTTCTCTTGCTCCTGCCCAGGCTACTCCCTTCTTCTTCAACTCTTTCACTTAGCTCACAGCCTCCCGTGTCCTCGTCATTTTTCTCCGCGAATACGATTTCGCGGATGCGAACAGGTTGCCGCCGTTATCGACGTTCGCTAACGAATCGTTCATTAACGTTAGAAGCACCCAACCGCCCTCTTTCGAAATTGGAAATAAAATTGAAAGCTGAACAAATTTAGCAATTTACATTAATTTTGTAATTTAGAACAAGAACCACCTGTGCTCCAGCGATATAAAAATATATTTTTCTAAATTTCAAAAGTTTGCAAAAATATAACATTTTAAATTTCTGAGATTCTAGAAATATGAAAAAATAGTGATAAGTTTTTGAGTTTTCCATTTTCCAGAAAATTTAAGGGTTGAAAGGGGCTATCACCTTTCACAAGGTTCACCTTTTAGTGCGATCCTTTCCCTTCGAAAGGAACAATTCGCGCGGCTTATTCAGCCGTCAATTTGCATAAACACGATTTTCATGCAAACAACACGAAGACAGGGAAATCTATGCATATTGAAGACGTTTCCTCCTATTTAATCTCCTCGAGTGACCTCGTTCCCTTTCCCCCGTCTATTGCAAGCAAGCTAACTAACCACTCGTTAAACCGCGACGAATGGTAGAAATTGATGACAAAACTCGTATAAATATCCATTTCAATTCGATGCACAATTTATCCGGACAAACACGAGTAGCACCCTTTCAACGCTTCGATTGCCACATCGCTCACCCATGGGTGACACTTGAGTTTTTATTAGAAATCCTCGGTTACGTTATCGGCAATGTATTTGCAATTATAAATAACAGAAATAAATAAAATTTGTAATCGAAGTGTCAAATAAGTGGTAAATTAATTCATTTTAATAATTCACTACATTGTTTTCTGTGTCTATCGAAAAGAGTTAAAATTGTAAAAGAAATCCCTTCGAATAATAATTATTTATCCTGCATCGTTTGCACATTCGAAAAATCGATTTTCTGAGGTTTAGTTGCAAAGGAGCAACGTGACACGAATGCAAAGAAGCGATCCCATCTTTGTGTTACAGACTCGAGGAGACTGGCTTTGATGGACGTAATGCTTGGTGTTTCAAGCTTCTTAAAATAGTGGCATAAAATAGTAACTCTGCCGTTCTCGGCACGCAGATCGCGTGCACCGGAGATGCACGTGACGAATCTGCGAATGCATCGGTTCGCAGTTGGAGGCTTTTACCCTTTTTGCTTTTAATTTCTTTCCTTTTTTCGAGGGGTTTCGTTCCTTGGTCGCAGTGGCCCTCAATAACCACCTCTTGTGGGTAATCAATTATTGGAATGAAGGTGACGTTTTACACCCTTGATTCACAGAAAATTAACCCCTTGATGCTAAATATTTGTTGTAATATGAAAAATACCAGGGTAATTTTGACGATAGTTTACCATATTCCAGTGGAATATTGGAAATATTTGAAAAATGATTAGGGTTAGAGAATATTATTTGTTTATTTTTCTTCGTAGAAACATGGAAGATTTAACAGGTTTCATTGAAAGGCAATAGGCAACAGATGAACGATACTACGTTGCGGAAGGCGTGGGAAGTCGGGTTCTCGATCCTTTCAGAAGAATTCCTTTGTGCCTCGATTTTTCAAACGTCGTGCCGGTCAAATATGTCACCGGCACTCCGCCTAGGATTTAAGATCGTTTCTGCCACGATGACATACCGATCTCGACGTGTTGTTCGACGATCAACAGGGCTTAAAACTGTCTAATCGCCTCGGGGGTCTTAGTTTACAAATTTTCAAATGGAAGAATAATACTTGAAGAAATCGTATAAAATTTGCAAAATATAAATTTAATTTGAAATTACATACTTTGAAATATAATACTAGCATTCATTTCATAAATCTTGCAGTTCGCTCTTCCAATTACTAAATAAGCTATTTTGGATGTTGAAGAAGAAAAGTCGACGAGACGTATGGGTTAACAACCGCTTCAAAAACTGAAGACACTACTTAAAAGTTATATTTGGAAATGGCTGGCTGCCGCCCTACTTAATTTTCCCCGAGTAACCAAGGGGTTAATCGGATCAAAGAACTTCTACTGCAAAAACATTTCTGCACGATTTCACGCGAAACATTCGTAACTTCCTGTCGCGTTGTTTCAACAAAATCAACCACAACCAACTACTAAAAATATCAATTGAACAATTGATCAAATAAAGTTGGATAAAATAAAAATTCCTTTACAACAAATCAAAATTTCATTCAAAGATCAATTTAAATATTAAGTACTGACAAATTACGATTACTGAATAATCCAATAATCACAATATATATATAGATAGATAAGTGATTAATTATTACATTTAATCGTACACTTTTTGCAATGGATTATGAAAACGGGGTCGGAAACCGAATGACGTAAACGTTGCTGATGCCACCGCGTCGTAACGCGCGAAACAAAAGCACCGTTTCCGTGTTACATTCAATTGCACGTTGTAACACGAGGCGAACGAGCAATTTTTGAACGGATCCGTGTGTGTGCACGTGCGTGTGCGTTTGACACAACGTCATTTGGTAAGAATGTCATTCAGAAAGCACACAGAGCTCGAATATGGAAAGGAGAACGTTCCTGGCGGGGGACACGAAGGCGAAACAAGCACGTTTTCAGCGTAGGCTGCAGCAGCCGGATCCTTATGGATCGTTCACAAATAATAGGCATTCAACCCTTTGCACTCCCTTTGTCGAGTTCCATTCGACATAATTAACGTAAATTTCAAATAAAATACTCAAAAGCTATGGGAACTGCTGGTAACAGAATTGAAATATAATTCTGAGTGCAAAGGGTTAAACCGTTTCTACTATTTTATTAGATTAGTGAATCTTACTAGATATCTAGTACACGTGTCCGCGGTGTGAACGTGACTTTAGAAGAGTTATTCTGTTTGAAGGCGACCAACGCGGCTTATGGTGACTTAGCAAATCGCAAAAGACAATAGGAAAGATTTAATTACCCACTTTCTAACATGTTTCGAAGTACTCGTATCTATTGTTCATTGCTAACCAGGCTACACGAAACGACGAGAATCTACCTGATCGTTATTCACCTTCGTAAGCGCATATTTCCTTTATCAGATGTTTCATTCATCTCGTCATCGTGATCCTTTTATCGATTATGAAAGATCATTGTTCCAGAGGAATGAAAATTTCAATTTCTTTAAACCTTTGATCGAAGGTGTTATAATATAAAAGTTAGCACAACAGAAAGGTATTATAATAATTTTACACCCCTTGATAGACAACATCATATACTCTATTTTTATTCATTTAAGTATAGAATTTTCGAAAACAATTCAATTAAATATAAAAAAAGGAAGTTGGAACGATAAATAACCGGAGGATTAGTATTACAGTTCCGTAGTATTGAATGGAAGAAAACAAAGAAACCCCGCAATGATGCAGTGAAACTCTGCAGTACTGTATTCGAGGCACGCAATCCTATTATCATCGATCAAATGTAAGCAACTGTTCGACCCTGTTGCCGTACCGCGAATAATAAACTATTGACAAACGATAAAACTATGCGATTCACACAACCACAATAACAGATAATATATACCCCTTTGTGATCGGAAATTTTCAGTCAAAAATTAATCAACGCGTATTCAATTAATGTTCAGTAGTAATTTTCAACCCTCGAAGAAGTTGTAAGGAAAAAATGTCGGATCGAGCACTCGAATAGTATATTGCATACTCGAAGATCGAAACGATCGAGCAGGACGGTCATTAAATTCTTGTAGCTTGTTCGAGTAGCAAGCGTGGGCAAGGAACTTCTTTTGGAAACTCGATATTTATAGAAAGGCAATAGGTTGACGTCATTCTTGGACTGCACCTTTGGGCGCATCCTTTTGGGTGCCACGTGTTTCTGCGTAACGTTACCTCTCAACCCCGAATCGCGATTCGCTCCATCGAGCTTCGAGCTTCCACAGGGATTACCAAATATACTGGATTATCGAAATTTATTTATAATATCGTTCGAGGGACAAATTAATCCAAGTCCATTCTTTCAATAACTTATTGCTTTTGTTTTTTATTTGATAAAAGTTAAGGGGACTGAAAAATGATGTGAAATTAAGTTTAATAAATAACTTGAAGAAACTCGAACGATAAGTTTTGTGTTAGCCTGGGGGTTGGAACTTGAGGAATACCTCTGCAGAGACATCAATCGTCAGTGTAAACACAGAACCAAGAAAACCTAACGTTCGACCTATTTTCAGGACATAGGCTAAAATTGTTCAGGTACCCTCTAAATCTATAGCTATTCTTGTCGAGTGTTTACGGAGCAGCGTGTCGAGAACTGGATACATTCAACCATAACAGTATTCTTCAATTATAAATTTTACGATTTTATTAAAGTCCATCTGGCGAATTATCCATGACTATGATTTGTCGATATAAAAAACAGAAACTATTAAGAGAGAATTTTGTAATAAATTGCATTTTATTTATTTATTATTCTTCTTTGGTATCGTACAGGCCCAATACGATATTTAGTATCGCAAATTTTTCAAACAAGTGGAAGTAATTCTATCGTTTTATTACGGTTTGAAATATATCGTTTAATATTACGTTTCGTGGTATGTTCTACTTCGATTTCTTTTTTTATTTACACGTCGTGTTGCCTGGATCAATTAACCGGAAACTGAAAATAGTTTTCAAAAAAGTTAACATGATCTTCGATAAAATTCAATTTAACCATGTTGACTGAAATTTAATATTAAATATTATAAAATTTTGATGGAATCATAATTAATATTCTCTATTGTTTTTACAAGGAATTTAAAATAATCTTTTTTAATTATGAAACTGAAAATGATACAGTCCAATATAATTAATTGGAAAAATTACATAAATTTATGGAAAACTTGAATAAAATGTAACTCCAATTTGATAAAATAATATGAACAGTATATTAATAATGTTATTTGTGATGAACGAGTAACAAATAGTTTGTGAAAGATAATTATTTATTATAAAATGTTGATTGATATTTAATAATCAACTCCTAAGATATCAACTGTTACTACACTGAATGCAGAATCCACTGTGATTTCTATTTTACCGACTGTCAGCAAAAGACTGACCCATCTTTATCTACTTTATCTAAAACAGGAATCTTATTTTCCATAAAGTTTTATATATACAGTACATAAAACCTTACATATACATATACACTCTATATTCCTTAATTAACATTATTTCTTAAAACATACTATACAAAAATTAAATTTATCTCAAACGAACTTCATAATTAAAAATCAATTGAAGTAGACAGTATATAATTTCTCTGTTATTTATAATTATACATTTAATTATCGTTTAATAACGTAGATAATAAATAAATATTATTAATATAACTGTCAACACTGCCATGATTGAATTATTCCAAACATTATTAATTGAATACATTTTTAATCATTCTTACCAATACTGTATCAATTGAATTAATTACACGATAAATTCTACTGAAACGAATACTTAAAAACATTTACCAACAATGTACAAGAACAACAATCGCACTCTCCCTTACTTTAAAACATAAAATAACAGAAGAGACATAAATTATCATGTAAAACAGCTCTTTTCGTATCAACGTATTCCAATGATTGGAACAAAGAATCCATTCATACAGAAATAGGTACAATCGTTCCGTTAAGAAGAAGAAGAAGAAAAAAAAAAGATAATTAAAAGCAAACATAAATTAAAAGCCTCGACAAAGAAGAACCATTCCCTCGTTATTTGCCTTCTGATTCTTCAGAGAAGGCTGGAGACTCGAATTTGATCTAATTGCAAAATGCATCGGGGTATATACATTTCCTGGGGATAAATTGCAATACAAGGGAGAAGGGGCCTGGAAATTAGGGATTATCTCTGGACAAATTTTTAACTGAAACGATACCCCTGGGTGCCATAAATTAAGCCTGAATTACGATATTTTTTAACTAACGTTTCATTTATTTTTTAAAATAAAACACAATGTTTAGAAGGTTTAACATCCAGGGTATAAAACGACGAAACGAGCAGACTTTTCGGACAATGTAACAATGTCAACGATCCTTCTGGGAATACTGAAAACACGAGGATCCTTGAAACGAAGAATACAATGTCAACAAAGAAAAAAAGATGAATTCTGGACTACAACGGAGGTATTTCATATTTTTCAGTCTAGTGGAAAAGAGCAGACTGGCTAAAAAATACTAGAAGAAACCTTAAAATATCTGAATAAAAACGAATGCTATTTAATTCGTAATATCGTAATTAAAACTACCAAAACGGTGTTTCGATGAACGAGTAGCATCGTCGACGATGAAAAATGATAATAAGGTATAATAAGGTATCGTTTGCCTGGTAATCGGTCTATTATGATGGGATTCGGTCGAAAGGTGGTATCAAGGTGTACGGACAAGTCAGCAGATGTACCGTTAAGCGATTACTATGCCACTGCACAGCCAACAGGAATGTGGGTGGAAAGCATTCGTCCCTCTGCTCTATTGTCTTTTTCTCTTCTCATGGACAGAAGTGCCGTGGCAATCTCTTCATCTTTCACTTTTTTCCCCCCCTGTCCGCTTACCTGTTCATTTCTATTTTCCCACCTGATATTCATCCTCGTCTGTTACTCTTTCTACCTGTCTCCCGTTCATCTTTTATTTTATACCAGTACTTTATACAACAAATGATCAATAAATAAAGGACGATTTAAGAATTTACATGAAGTCAGATTTATGAAGGACAACAAAAATTAACGATAATTCGAAGGTTAATAAATACCAATTGATTATAAATTAAAATGGAAAATTATTATATCTGAGGATTGAACTATGTATATGATTGAATAATCTACCCTCACAATTAAACAACACTATTCCCATCCAATTTTCCCAGTGTGCAACGTAACCAATCAATTAGACACGGTCGGTGAAATTGACGGAAAACGTCGAATAGTCGACTTTCTAGAAAATACACCGAACCACTCGAAAGTAAATTTTTACGAGCAACATTGTGTACAGTGGACACAGTTTACCTGTGTTCCACAATATTTCTCTACCTGTCCCATCACCACACCTTTGCCCATCCCAGGTAATTATTTACCGACTACGAACTTCCACGACCAGTTAAAACTTCAGCGAAAAATCAATTTTTTTTTCCATTGCAATCAAGTCTTGTCAAGTATGAAGTATATATGTAATATTCTAATTTTCATAATTTATTTCAACACGAGAGCAAGAAATATCACATCCATCGGAAAAATGGTAAATTAAGAGGTGAAAGAAAGACTCACCATGTTCTGATGAAACCGCAAGCTTCCGGATCTTCTGAGGGTGCCGCCGCGGATGTTCGCGGCCGCGAGCTCGACCTGGCGCCCGTCGCTCCCCCCTCGTCTCGACAATTCCGATAATTCCGCGACCGGTTGCACCTGTAAACAACAAAATGCCCAAACATCAATAAAACAAGCAAAAACAGTGAAATCATAGAGAAATGAATGATCACGGTGCGAGGTGCCTAACTGTAAACCGCTCGCTCGTAATCGCACGCGTTTACAATAATAATCAGTCGGGTAACGGGTATGAGAGTGCGATCACGTGTCTAGTTTTCTATCCGCGTGCAAAGGCCGTTGAAAATTTAAAGGTGGGACCCATATAACGTTCAGAGGTACAGGAAACAGGATGTTGACCGAGAGGAACACCTGCAAGCGGTATCTAGGTGCCTCTGTGTAAGTATGTAAATCACGTTACGTTGTTTTCTGTTAAGACCGCATCGCTGCTCGAGAAAGAGAACCAGGGCATGGAACCTGCACGATAGGCCCCCGCGACTCTGATCGATACATCCTCTTCTTAAGCCTACAGCCCGAATTGGAAATGTTCCAAAAGAACCCATACAGTTTTTTTTCTTTCTTATTTCTTTTTTCCTTAGAACCCACTATTTGTATGTTCTTTTGGTGGAGGGCTATTCTTTTCGTTATAAAATTTCTTAATTAACTAAGATCGAAATCGATACATTCAACTAAAACCTAAGGTACGATAGTTATAAATAATCATTATGTTTCCTGTCACGAAGACACGTTTAGGTGTTATTCACAGCCGATCTGCGCCGCTGCATAGAATACGCGGATTATAATTTCAGTCCCCTTTTAACGAACGTATTTATACGCGCAACGCACTGCAGAACAAAACGAGTGAATACGACACGCTTCTATTTTCCATTCTTGCAACACGAGCGTCCTTTGACATTTTTGGCATTCCAGTGCTATGGCGCAAGGTCAAATGTCTTTCCCCTTTGGCTCGCAAAAGGAACAGAATTAACACTCGTCCCTGTAATTAGTATCTACTCGACGTGCAATGATAGGATTTTAAAGTGGCAGTCAAAGTTTTTCTACGTTTCCTTCCAAATATAATTTAAACAGAATAATTATTCCCAATAAAATAAGAGACAAATTGACATTTAATGAATGTTGAAATTTCAGAAATTTCGCGGTATCAATTAAACGCCGTCAAGTATCAATTGACCGCAGGGGGGGTAACTCTGCGCCCCCTCGTGATGGACATTCGCGGTCGATAATTTCCAGGAACAATGAATGATCGGTTAAGTTTTCTCGGCAAGAAGTTATTTCCAGGCGACACTCTTTGGTACGAGTATAGTTTTATTACGGATCGTGACTCACTATGACGCTATATTCGGTGCACCAGTGGCAATGAACCAACCCGGCATCACCGAGGAAACACACCAGTTTCTGTTCTGTCGCGACCACCTTTCGTACCTGCATACCATCGAAACGCTCTCACTTTCGCCGCCGCAATAATCACCCATCAAATTTTTCACATCGACGAAAGTAAATGCAACGCTTCGATTGCGCAATCATCTAAGCGGGCTCCCACACGATCGATACCGTACCGTTAATGCGGTCGTAATTTATTGACAAATTGCATTTACCTCAAGGGGCCGTCGTAGTACAGGTTGTTTCATAATTGTTTAAACATAAAATGAAGATAAACATTCCCTGGCTCTAATTAGAGTTTGAGGAATAAGGGGTACCAATATATAGCTGACCTTGTATTAATTCTTGACTCTTTATAACTAGCAGTTATTTAATTTTTTATAATAGTTCCAATCTTTTACCAAAGTTTGTTTACTTACATAAGTTAGAAAGTTTAAAGAGCATCTTCTGTCGCCACTTGATGACAGAGAAAGTAATTATCATTAATCAAGCAGAGGATTTCTCTCAACTGGTCAATCATTGGTATCCTTTATCTTTTGAATACAATTATTCACATACCTTCTACACGACCCCTTGAAAACTAACTTTAATAATTGTTGACACGATTCATGAACAGGAAGTGCTCAGATATCGTAATTGCAAAAGTTGTTACAAACCCAGACTGGGTTTTTGTATCAAAGTTCGATTAGCATCGCGCTGTCCGTAATTTGTCCGCGACGCTTTTATACGCTTACCTTGACGGTAACGCTGTTGACCGACCCCTTGATAAGATCGATAATCTCCTCGCGCGATTTGTCATCGACGTTGATCCCATTGACCTCGATCAGCCTGTCCCCGGGCAACAACCCGGTGTCGTTGTTGTGCTGGATCAACGAGCCTGGCTCGGCGAAGATCACCGGCCTCATCTGCGTGACGCCGTTCGCCGATCGTTCAACGATCACCGCCCGTCGCAGGGAAAATCCGAAGTCATTTCTGGGCGGTGGTTGCCTCTGGATGGTCAGCTCCCGGGGTTCCGGCAGCTCCAGTGAGATGATCTCCGGTAGCTGCAGCTCGACGCCCTGCTCCTCGAACGAGGCTGAAGACCTCCACCTGGACAGACCCTGGGATTCCCCCACGGGCGACAGGCTGAAGGGTGGTGTCGCGAAGCTCGAATTCGTCGTGTCGGTCAACGAGTCCGCCGATGGACTCGCACTGGTTACCACCTGCACCCGGAAGTGACTGTTATTTTCGACGAATGAATTATAGAGATGTTCAATAATACACTTTTAACCCTTTCAGGCGAAAGAGAAGTTACTAGGGGAGAAGAAATATTTACTGCTTCTGCAAGGTTTCTAGTGGAAAGTTTAAATTGTGGAACAAAAGAATCATCGTTTGAATAATTATATGTATTTTTTTCTACGTCATTCTGAGTCGAATGGAAAGTTTAAATTGCAAAATAAGACGTAATTTGGATAATTGTACTTTTATCGTGTCATTCTACAAATGACTATTTTCTCTTGATGTATACAAGGAGACATTTGTTTTTAGAATGTCTGGACAGAACTTCCAGAATTAATACAAATATTCCTCCCTGTAAATCATGTAACAATAAAGAATCTTAAGTAAACACTTAAATAAAGTATCTGTGATGATTAAGCTTCAGAAAATTTCGAACATTTTCCTCGAATAAAAAAAATTGCCAATAACCAGAGCAGTGGCAACTACTGTCCAAACTCGAGACGATAAATCAAGTCACCTGCAGCAGCTTCCCGTCGCCCTGGTGATGATGATGATGATGATGTTGCTGATGATGCTGCTGATTCTGGTTCTGCTGAGAGCGCTGCGGGGACACCTGCCACTGTCCAGCCTGCGTCTCCTCCTCGCTGCAGCCTTCCTCCTTGTTCACGGAGTTCCCGTACCCGGTCAGCTGCACAGGGACGTTCTGGTACGCGATCACCTCGTTCTGCAGGGTGTTCCTGACCAGCAGATTGCTGGCCTCCTGATAGTTGGCCTCGTTGCCGTTCGGCAACGGGTTCTCCTCGGCCAGCGAGTTGTTGGCGCCGCCGATGCTCAGACGGGGCCCTTTCAGGATGCCGCGTTTCGGCGGTTTCGGCGGCAACGGCGGCAGATTCTTGCTCGACTGTCCGCCACCGCCGCTGTTGTTCGTCGGGGTCACGGACGACGTGGTGGAGGTGATCGTCAACGAGGTCAGCGACGTTTCCGAGGAGTCGCTCTGCGTCAGACCATCCGGCGTTCGGGTGTTCCAGTTATTTCCGGTGCGCACGCTCTGACCGGAACTCGACGAGTTCTGAGAATTCTCCAGCAAGTCGCGGTCCAGGTAGGCGAAAAACGAAGCACTGTAGTCCGCGGTGATGCCGCTGGGCAGCTTCTCCTTTTCCTTCCGGCGACCGGGAATCTTCAACGATCTTCGTACCTGGGGACAGACATGAGAGGATTTAGTTTAGGGGTTTCTTCGTTTCGTAGGTCTGGTTGTAGTAGAAGGAATAGGTGCAATAAAATATAAATTGATATATGAATGAATTAGGTATGGTGTATTGATTGTATATGTATGATTAATTGAAGTTTGATAACTAAGAATTTTGATGGGGAATTTGGATGTTTAAATGTTGGAGATTCAGATCTGGATTCTAGTGGTATCCAAACTTCCCTAAAGGTGACAACTGTTCGATCAACACATATTCCAAATATTAATATTTTTTACAAGGTTCGAAAATGAATATGCATTTTATTAATACAACAGGTATTTATTTATTTTTGGGTTTATGCTACATGGTATTTCGATGAAGATTAATTACAATAATTGTTTCCAAGTATCAATGTTCAATTATTTTGTTTTCCAGAACAAATATACGGATTTGGGGGATGAAACCCCTCGTTAATTTCAAGAATATTTTCTATAACACACAAGGTGATCTAAGCAAGAAAAAGTTGTCTTATAAATACAACTACCCCCATTTGTTATTCAAGTATTTATAACCGTCCGGCACGGTGGCACGATATTAACATTTCTTTCGCCTAAAAAGTCCTGTGGGAAACGAAATGGGCGTTAATTGAAGGGGGCGAGGTTAGGCGAATACGGTGTATGACTCATTGTCAGGACTTCCACCCCGAGCTGTTTAATCTTTGCTGGGTCATTAACGTCGTAGTGTGGCCCGATATCGCCCCACGAACAATAATAACACCCTTGCCATTTCGCAAATTGCCGATTTATCCTTCAACCTTGCACGAAATCTTTCAATTTTTCACACTAATTCCCTCAAACTTTTCAACATATTCTTAACACCTTAATTATGCAGCAAATGCAATAAAACAATCAATTAGAAACCAAGAAGATTTGTAATTTTTAATTAAAAATTTGATCAGGGACTTAATGAAAAATATGAATGGATTGCGAAACACGAAAGTATCTCTGAATAAAAGTTATTCAAATAAACGTGTACGTTCAATGAGAAAAGTTTGTGAAATGCTGTTCTGAAGTGTTAACCTTTCCTCTCGTAGCTGAATAAAGTGGTAGAAGCATACATCTTGATTCCGTAACCGCATTTGACTTTCAATGAAGCAAACAAGAACGAAAGTTATCGGGTATAATGTGGGAAAATATGTATGACGATAGAACATAACGCTTTTCAATCGTTTTATACCAATTCTTATCAAGATTATTTTATATATACACATGGATATGTATCTTGTGACTGTTATATACCGTCTAAACGAGTTAAATAAAATTCAACATAACATCTAATCAACGTAACATTGATAAGATTATAATTGCACCAAATTTATTCATTTACAAAGTAAAAATTTTCTACAAGTTTGAAATATTTGTAAGACTACAACTGCCTCTTATATATTTGCACCCCACCGAGTATAAATTATTGAAAAACGTATCTTAATCTTTGCAATTATCAATTTTTCAGGCGAAAGAATGGACCTTCTTCGAGTGGAGCCAGATCGAGTGGACAGAAAGGATGATGGTCAATCATGGGTCAACCACGATGCACAACGAGTGCAGTGGTGCAAGTCAACGAACGGTGAGTCGCATGCTTTATGGTTCCTCCAATTCCCATCGTGTCGTGGGACGAATGGTCCAAAATGGACAGAGCTCAGACTAGATTTCTATATGAATTAATGCATTCTCCAATTTCAATTAAAGTTCAATTAACATTCCATTTTTACACACACTACGTGCAAGAAAACATTCTACGACGATCAAAGTGATAATGGCAAACGATTTACTTTGATACTGGAATCTCTCGAAAATCAAACAATCAAACACGATCGGTCAATTGAAATTCCAAGAAACACGATACTAGACAGCGTAAAAATTCATTTATCGGGCGATAAAGATTTGTTCACTTTGAACAAGAAATACGTGTGGATTGGACGGTGCAAAAACGAACATACGATAACGGGAAATACAGGAGAGAAATTAATATAAGAGAAATAAATTGGAAGCGACCGCGTTTTAACGCTCTATATCGCTCTAAATTCGCTTCCCAAATGTATCAACTTCCATCAACGTCAGAGCTACTTTTATGTACTTTTGTTCAATTGAGAAATAAAGTAGAGATATAAACATCTGCTAAAAACAAATATAACAAATTTTTTAAACCCCTAGTCGTTATATTTTCATTTAAGAAATATATGAAAGTAAAGATATGAAAATAAAAATTCCTAAATGGTATTATTTATATATTCTAAGCACTAATTAATACAAAGAATTTATGACTCTGCTTTGGATTAAATTAATTCACTTTTCGTGCAAGTAGTTAATCAAACTCATCTTGAATACATTGTTCATTTAATTTGATAAGGAGAAAGATAGAGAAGATAATGAGTTAAGCGTTTGCAAACCGTGCACACGCGTGATTATCTTCAACTATTAATAAGCGAACACTGTTAGGCTAACTCTAATTGAAAAATACGTACGAACAAGCGCAATTATACGTCAATTATGCAAGATGCGTTAACAATAAGATAAACACATCGGACTACCTAGAATCTTTTTGCCCACCCTCCAATTAAACACATTTAGTTTCAGTTAATAATCTAATATAACGGAATTATTATTATTATTTGTACACAATTGCATTGCATATTGCGTTTCCAGCTAAATATTTATTCTGATAAGATAACATTTTATCTTGAAAAGTATTAATAAAAGTAAATTTAGAAATGCTTTTAAGAAAGTAAAGAAATGCATGTTGTTAATAGTTCAAACACAAATTATCCATTAAATGCATTCAATTGCAAAAGAAATTAAAAAGAATAGACAATTTTCACAATTGTATTAATAGCAAAATAAATCAAATTCTATCTAAAATTCCAAAATAATTCTACCCAAAATATTTCTGTAACCATTAACATAGGTGTTATTTCCTTTAGCTAAAATATATTTCAGGACACCCGGTACGTTGCACTCCGGAAACCGCCTTTATGTACAGACACTGTTTGTTCCTTATCACGTAATACCTCATCCGTCCAATAACATTTCCTCCAGATTATTAAATGCAATATCCGGTTAAACGTCTAGTTAACGATTAGAAATATAAGCAGAAAAAAGAAGAATGATTTGAAACCACAATTTTAATGTGTATTCAAATCGAGGTCCCGATAAGCGATATTTATGTTGAACAATTATATATGCTGCGATAACATTCAACAAATGCAACTATTCATTTGCATTTATTCAGTATTACGACAAATAGGTTCGTTGATGGACTTTTAAATAGTAATTCTTCCCAGAATTGGATTCTATGATGGTTTAAAAATATAGAATAGAAAATTCAAGAGTGTGTTTTCATATTTTCCACCCTCCCTAAGAGAAGCTTTTAGCTACGTCCCTGGTTTCACAGCGAAAAAATGCATGGATAAAAAGGAGGACAGATTACCCATCCATGAGTCAAACGTGACAAATCGTTAGAATTATCTGTGTACCTCCACTTTGTCATCGATAAGCATGACATAGAGCACACGTTACGTGCATTCAAAGGTCAATACTCGATATATCGAAGCAGCGTCGCTATTTAAGAATTCTTTTTTTATCGTTTAACAGTGATAAACCTTGGAACAGCTGCATTTCTTATTTCTTATAATAACAGCAGAATAAAGTTGACAAATTATACAATACGAAGAATAGTGTTTCATTGTAACGAAACTAAAACCGAAACTTTCTTAATTCAATTAACCCGCGCAATACTTTATGCCCGCCATGTTGCATTTTTGTACAATAGTTCCCGCTAAAATAAAGTACTTGGAAATTCTAACTTTTAAAAGATTATAAAACCGTATATGTACAGTGAATTTCTGATAGATTTATTAATTATGTTCTAATGATTTGTTAACTATATTCTAAATTTTATGATTCCTTTCATTTTAATGGAATAGGTTATGCCGAATAAGTAATTTTCAGTTAATCGTTGTAGGTACTTATTGTTAATGGATGAGAACTATTCACGATTGATAGTTTGTTTGAAGACTGTGTATTGCGAGAGTTAACGATTAAGAGAAACAAAAAAAGAAAAAAAAAGAGTACATACTTCATCCAAACGTAGTAATTCCTCAGCGGACATACTACTGCGATCTCGTTTCTTGACATCTTTTCGTTCCTTCTTCTCGCGTTTTCGCTTCTCCTTGTCGTCCTTCTCCGCAGCCTTCTTCATAAAGTTAAACATCTTCTCATTCACAGCACAGATCTCGAATCGAACGTGAGAAAGAGATAACACTGGATATCTCCTCTCCTGATTGCCGGCGCGTGCACAATTTTACGCGCAGTCGCGTGTTTCGTTTTTCGGCCCCAGACGCATAACACGACGACACTGTCCATCGAAACGACTAACGATATGCTCGATCATCAGACTCGTATATCGTTCAAAACACAAACACATACACAGCTCACATGCACTCACACACTAAAAAGAAAAATTCGTTGACGGAATTACTCCCCTCGTAGCGGTGGCAGAGAAAACAGAAGGGGAAGAGGGGGGCATCGAGCGGCGTGCACACGCTCCTCGGCTCGGGCAAGTTGCATACGCGCCAAGCGAGCGCAAATCGGCAACAGGAAATTCCCTGTCACGAGCGAATACCGAGCAAACGGTACGTCACTTTCGATGCCCCGTTAATCGTACGATAAAATACGAGGCACGTTCCCTCGGGTACGCCTCGATATTCCCGTCTCGAAACCCCGTAATCGACACGCTGGAGAGTCTGCACTAGGTTCTAACGCGGCACGTATCACGGGACACTGAATTCGTCGGTAAACTTTTTGTCGATGATCGACGGTACGCCGAGACGTGACGAGTACAGGGGCGTGAACCTACCGCAGCGAACTGTTTCTTCATGGCCGGTCGTTTCCGGCATTCGATCCTGATCAGCCGTGCGAAATTCTTGTAAGATTCTTATTCTTCCGATTGTATCCTTCCTTGGTGGGACGAGAAATGCGATACTCTTGTCACAGAACGGCTCGATAGCGTTTCGCACCACGTTAACGGCTACGTGTTTTATACGGGAAACACGTTTTCAACAATAACGTCTCTATGTCGTTCGCCTCGACTACTTTTGTCCGTTAGATTCGTCGATAAAAGGAATTGGTTTCGTGCGAAAACAATATCGTGACGATCGCCGTCTGACAGCGAACTTTTGCCTTCGCGAGGCTTTCGAGTCGCCGGTACGATCGACGGGGGAAGGCGGAAGGGAAGGATAGGAATACGCGTGCCTAGAACAAAGAGCAAGAGGGGAGGGTTAGAAAGGAGAGAGAAAAGTAGGAGGGAAAGAGTAACGAGAATCTACATGTCATTTTTCACCACACCTTGCTCGCATGCTCTTTAACTAACGGGAAGCTTCTGCTTGTAAACAAATGCCAGGCAACGTTGGGAATGCACCTTATGCGTTTGCAACGTGCGACACGCGTCAACTGGTTAACTCGACGCCACGTTTAGACGAAAACTATCCACGGTATATCGCGAGAATTTAACAACGACGCGATTTTCGATACACGAAGAAACTGACAGCCAGGCCACGGCACGAGACACACGTCACAACACCGCCACCACACCACCCGCCGCCATTCACTAAAATCGAAGACGCGTGCGATTCCTGTTCACTTTAGCACTAGGCTACTACTTGAAACAGCTATGCCATCGCTCCATAACTGTCGTTGTACGTGTCCTTCGGGCCGTGCAATAGCCTAGCCCATTTGATCGTTCCTCTTGTCAGAAGGACACGGTGAAAAATTAAACGAAAAAAGTTCAACGGCGCACTCGTGTGACACCGACGACTGTCATGGCAGACTGGGCTCTAGGTTACGAGTTAGACCAGTGGCGACTGCTGGCGTCCTAAACCGAATCATAGCCTATAGGCCCGCACCCTTCTTTCCGTTATACGCTATCGCGCATGCGCCCCTAATCGATGATACGTTATCGACTGGACACAAGCTGAACGACATCTTTTAAATATTAGAAACCCAAAATGTGTGATGTGGTTGGATTAATAAGTTAATCTTACTTGGCGTCAATCGATCTTAATAACAACGAACGTGAAACGTATCAAAAACTGATGTACTGTTTATTGGAAATACATCTGTGTGTACTGGTGTGAAATTGAAGGAACATTACTGCATGTCTTGCGGTTATTCAAACAGTTTAATGGATTACATGTTGTTGTGATTGTTTGGCATTAAATATTGATGCAATTGCTTACTTGCCTTGCTAAATATTCCAGAATTGCCCCCTTATACCACAGACGAGGTATAGGATAGACCAATCGCTTTATAGGAGTTCGTGTTACAGGATCTGAAATACCGACACCGCCCAAACCTCGTCGATGGTTTTGTTGCGCACCCTACGCTTACTAACGGCGATTTTAGAAGCTATATTCAGAAAAACGACCGGGACTAATCGTGTATTAAAGATTATTTTAATGAAAGATTTGTTATTGACTTTGTTATTGACTTTGAAACGTTTATTATACAATTTCAAAAGTTATTCTAATGAAAAGAGAACGTAAATATAGGTTTTTCTTTTATGTAATCAATCAGAAATTATATACGAGTTCTCTCAGTCTCATAATTAAGTAGGAATTGAATAAACAAACCTTTCTAAGGAATTTAATTAAAAAAATTTCAAAATAGTACATTTCTCATTTAAAAAGCCCGCCATTTCTAACGATGTTTCGGATTTCTCAGTCGGTAATTGTTGATCAGTTTCAGCACTTTGTTCGCAGATGGCGCCAGGGGTAAAAATTGAAAGTCGGTAAAAAATATTTTATTAAAAATCTGCTTTTTAACGCCGTTGCGTATCATATTTTGTTGTTATAAATGCCTTTATAACTTTAGTATATCCAGAAATTTAATCATCATTAAAAAAAGTGGTGAAATTAATGAAACTTTATATCTATGTTACCGACATCGTGATTGCGGCCTTTTAATCCATCTTTTATGCAACAAAATAATCCCCTGTCTAATTATTTGATAAATTAAACGATTACAGTGTTATGTTTAATGTAATTCGAATGCAAAGGTTTGTTTTAATCCCAGATTCGATCCATAGAGCCGAAGGAACATGCGCCCCAACGTTTCCCGGTTCTACACCTGCGCCCTTTCAGTATCTTTCACTCCTAGCTCGGGTTTCGTTGTTATTTAGTGTTCTTCTCAATAATGAACCAAAAAAACCGAATATGAAGTTCAATTAAAAGTCAGAATTCATTTTAAAAAGATAATCATGCGATGAGGTTTATTGGATAATCGGTGGTTCGAAGGAACTGCCGAAAATATTGTGTTAATTAACATTCAGAAAGGTTCGTGATCTTAATTGTTACTCTGTAAATAATTATTTGTTGTTTTCAAATCTAACAACACTCCACAATAAATAAACAATGATTCCTTTTAGCAAGAAACCTCTCCCCATTAGTCTTTCCCACAGGAATCAAAATAAGAACCTTGTATAAATTTTTCATTACAGATGTTGCGAAGCAGATTGGAATACATTTGCACAAAAATATTTCTTGTTTTCTCAACATTGACTGTGATACAATGCCACAGTGTACCATGCACATTCAACACCATGTGCATGTGTTGGGTGCAGGATGATGAGGATTTCACAAAAATGGACATCAGTTGTATGGGGGTACCTTTTGCCAGGTTTCCAGGTACAAATACTTTTATCATTAAAAAATAACAAGAGGGTATATTGAATGGTTTTTAAAAGAAAAAAATTTGTAATTGCAGACGTTTCTGTAAATTATGTGGCCCAACTGGACGTGGTTGGTAGTGGGATACAAGCGATGGACAATGATGCACTTACCAGCTCGGTTGGGGTTGAAGCATTGGGGTTGATGAGCAACCGGTTGTCCAACATTGGTGATAAATCCTTCACGTATGTTCATATTTTTATTATTGTCATACTAAATAATTTCCAGTATAGTATCCTTTACCCTTTTCACTTGCTTGGTCCCTCTAAAGGGACACGAAAAGAATGCAGAATCTAATTTATGTTTCTTTTCCTAAGTTTCCTACCAAATATAATATTAACATTTTTTATTAATTATCAGACGAATTGCGGATAGTCTGCGTTCACTGGACCTCAGCTACAATGCCCTGGAGGATGTACCCTTCAAGGTTTTTCGTGAACTGAAGAAGCTGAACTGGCTCAACATGCATAGGTAAATGTACTCAATATTTGTAAATCGTGAGTAACAGTTGTAAGTAATTTTATTTAACATTTAAAGTTTCATAGCAATTTGATGCCAAGAATAATCCACCCAAATTATTTTAAATAAAATCTACTATTTCGACCCGTAATTGATTTTTAGCAATCATTTAACAACCTTGGACGGTGACTGGGGTCACACTAGGGACACCCTGAGGAACGCCTTCTTCGGGGATAACTCGATTATCGAGATACCAAAAGTGTTTTCCACGTTCAATTCCTTAGTCTGGCTAAACCTGGACAACAACAACATCGAGGACATCTCACAAGACAGTCTACCTCCCAACACACACACTCTCAGTTTAAACAGCAACCTCCTCAAGATCTTCCCCTCTTCCTTAAAAACCCTGAAGGATCTAACCTGGCTGTATCTGAGGGGCAACGACTTCAAGAACCTCGAACTGCCCGATTTCCAAAGCTCGAACCTGGAACTGGTGGACGTGAGCGAGAACTGCATCGAATGGATCAGCACATCCATCCCCAATAATCGTACCCTGAGGATCAAGGACTTCAATCTGGACAGCAACAAGCTGACCTCGCTGCCAGCCGGGACTTTCGATCGTTTAGAGACGAAGAGGATCCACCTGTCCTCTAATTCCATCAAGAACATCGACGACGAAGCATTTCGAGGACTCGAGGACGTTCTGGAGTACCTGAATTTGGAGAACAACGATCTGTCCAATGTTCCTGGCGCGGTCACTCGGCTGAGAAAGTTATCCTACCTGTACCTGGCGAATAATGATATTAGGAACATCTCTGGCGAGGTTTTTCAAGAGTTCGCTGAGAATCTCAGAGCCCTGTCGCTTGCTACCAACAGTTTGGATGCTGTTCCCGTTGCTGCTCTGTCCAAGTAAGATTTGTTTTCAAGGTTTCTGAGAAATATTGAATTTTTACAATTTTAGAATTATTTTTGCAAGAAAAAATATTTTTTTTTAACTGATCCTACATGCACCATTAGGGTAACCTTAACTTTAAGTTTAATATTTATTATTTAAAATATTTCTTTTTGATCCACCTTGTAAGCTTGAATCTCAAAATAGATGCCAAAGGCTATTGCACCTGAACCTCGGTTACAATAAGATCTCTCACATTCAACCCGGTGATTTCGAGTGGGCAGAGGACCTTGAGATCCTGCTGCTCAGGAACAACATACTAACAAAATTGAAAGGGGAGACCTTCAAAGGAGCGAGTAAGTTTTAAATTGTATATCAATAACATTTTAAACTCTAGACGTGTAATAAATTTTATTGGTACACGTGTTTATATAATATGAAAAATAATTCCTATATTAAATTTTGTGAAATTCCATGTTTTCTTTCAAATAAAATCCAAATTTAAGGCCATAATCCTGAAACGCAATTTCAGGTAAGCTGAAGGAGCTCAGTCTCTCCTTCAACCACCTAACAGAGCTGGACGACGACTGTTTCGTGGGTATCGAGGAGAGCTTGGACATCCTGGAGCTGAGTTTCGCGTTCGCCACCGACGTGTTCCCCCAAAGGGCCCTCAGGCCCCTCTCGAACCTGCTCTGGCTAGTCTTGGACAACAACAACTTCCAAACGATCGAAGCAACAGCGTTCTACTCCTTCCAGCAGCTGCGTTACATCAATCTGGAGTCGAATCGTCTTCATTACCTCCCGGAAAGGATATTCTTATCCAGCGTGCATCCTGAATTAAGGGACGTGAAACTCGGTTACAATTTCCTGGAGGCGATTCCGGACTTCAGCTTCCATAATCTGACCGAGCTGAGGTCCCTGGACTTAACCGGAAATCGAATCAAGCTTCTCAGTTCTGATTCGATTCTGGATTGTCCTAAATTGGTCACCATATCTCTGGCTTATAATCGAATCGTGAAAATGGAGAGGAACGCTCTTTACGGTCTGCCCAGCTTGCGTTTCCTCCATTTGGAGTTCAATAAATTGACCGTGCTGGACTTGGACGCTATTTCCGAGATAGGAGGACCGGATTTTGCCCTCAATGTGTCTTATAATGCCATTTCGTTGATAAGCTCTGCTGGAGCCATGAACAATTTGACGAGGTTGGATCTGAGCTTTAATAATGTTAGTCATTTGTCTGCTGACACGTTTTATGGCACTCCGGAGTTGAGGAGTCTGGATTTGGAGAGCAACTTCATCGTCGTTCTTGAACCAGGTAGGTAATTAATAAAATATATATTCTTTCACCCCTTTGCGTTCGTCTCGCTTGCACTCGTCACCCTTACACTCGTAAAAATCGTATCTAAGAGGCTAAATTTAATTTTTAGGTACCTTCGCCCTGAAGTACCTGGAGACCTTGAATCTACGTGACAACAAGGTAGAAAGTCTGCGAAAGCAATCCTTCCACGGCCTGGAATCGTTGCAGCAACTAGACCTAAGCGGGAACCAACTGAATCAGTTATCCACCGAGCAGTTTCGCAACCTGAAGAATCTAAGAATCCTGAATCTATCAGGCAACAAGCTGAGATCATTACCAAGAGACGTTTTCCAGGGGACAAAGTTAGAGATCCTCGATCTGAGCAATAATAAATTCACCGTGGTACCTTCACCATCCTTCCTCGAAATTGGATACACCCTGAGGGACCTCAATTTAGCCGACAACTTCGTGGACCACTTAGACTCCACCGCCTTTCCAACCTCGCAGTTGGTGTCGATAAATCTAGCTCACAATCGGCTGACAATTTTACCAGACAACTCTTTCGTCTCCCTGGGGAAGCTTCTGAGCTTGAACGTCTCCCAGAACGTGCTCCAAGCGAATTTTAAGGAACTCTTCCATTACTTACCTGGCCTGAGGCAATTGTACCTGTCTAGTTGTGGCCTCAAGGATATTCCTCTGCTGCCATTAACGAATCTGAACGTGTTGGATCTGTCGTTTAATTATATAGACTCTACGTCTGATAAACAGTTTCAGTATCTGAAGGATCTGAGGATCCTTCTGCTGGTGAACGATTCGCTGACGACCTTGCCCAATGTGAAGCTGAATCTGCTGAGAGAACTGGATGTGTCTGGGAATCCCATAGAAGTGAGTCGTTTAAGCTTGAATATGTTTTGAGTAGTTAATTCTGTGAAAGTTTTTACAGTAATGAAAATTCTAACTATATACTATCAGGAAAAAAAATAATAAGGTGCAATGTTCATTTAGGAATTAACGAAAGAAAGCTTCCTGACGTACCCAAGGCTGGAAAAACTGAACCTGAGGAACCTGAACAGAACCAGATCCGTGAACAAGGACTGTCTTCGAGTTTTAAAATACTTGAAACACCTTCGAATACAAACTTGGCCTGAAGCTGATGGTTTTCACCTTCGACACCTGTTAAGTGGTCTGCCATTGAGGACCGTGGAGATCCAAGTGACGGAACATTTATTGAAGCATCAATTGCAAAATGTATTTTCGAAACAGTTAAGGGAATTGACCATTTCCGGTAGCGACCTCGAGGTGATCTCCCCGGAAGCGTTCTCCACCATCGAGGGTGGTGAACTGGTATTGAGAATCAGGGACACCCGGGTTCGAAGGTTACAATCCGACATTTTTCTATCCTTGACGAAGAGATTGTCGCAGCTCACCTTGGATCTGAGGAACAATCACATTAACGAGCTTAGCCCTTCCATTATTTATGGGAACCTGTCGTGGGAGAGTGTTGGGACCAACATGGTTGCTGGTAAGCGAAACTGCCAAATTTTTAGAGATTCTCGAAAGAAAATTTTGCTTGGTTTCAAGGTGTCCTCCACTCTCTTCCAATTTTCTTTACTTAAAAATTCATTAATCATCTTAGGGGGATTACAAGTGTCCGGAAATCCGCTGGAATGCGACTGCGAGATCGCCTGGCTAAGTCTGTGGCTGAGAAGATGGCTTCGTGAATCCAGGCAGATCCATACAGCATCCCAGTCGGATGCCAGGCAACTGAGGACAATAGCCGGAAGAGCTGTTTGCACGGAGACCACGCCTTCCCATTCGTCCGACAAAGTTCTGTTGACGCTGGGAACCCCTCACACCGCCTGCCAAGCTTCCGCCCTTAGCTCTGGCAATTACGAGAGATTAGCTACCACCTGGTTGGCCTTAGTAGACATTATTCTTCTGACGATATTCGCATATTGACTTCCTTACTTCATTTGTCGGCACGTTAACCCTGTCAACTTACTCGAATATTGCCGGTAGCGAAGAATTTAGGGGATGATTCGATAGCCTTGATCACTTAATTAAAAGGTAAAGATAATATCAAATTTACAAGTTTTAATTACGTTGCTCGTTCACGAAATAAAATGAAAATGTTCTGAAATATTCTGTAAATATTTTCTTTTATTTATTCTTTATTTATTTAATAGTTTAAGTTATAAGTGTTAATTATTTATTCATACAGGGATTGAAAATTAATATAACATCGAATTTTAATTCTATTATCCGGGTGGTGGATGGAAAAATGTGTAATGAAGGTTTAATCCAAAGTTCCTTAATGGTATCGTGTATGAAAATAGATTAACAATGTATAGAATCCTTTCGACTAATGGTAATTAAAGTTTAGCGGCCAGTAATTTAGGATTTTTGTACACAATATCACATGCGATTTAAGTCTAAAAATAAAAAAAAAAAAAAATATTTGTCCCTTTTTAGAAGGGCGGGATCGGTTTACAATTTTATATAAACAAAATCTGTATGTGAATATGATGTATATAAAAACTTGGTAATATATTTTTCAGCAAAATAATGTTATAGACGTAGAATTATTTTCTGTTAATAGATATTGAAATTAAAATCGGAATTGACAATTTCTTTTTATTTTGAACACAAATTTTCAGTCCCTGCTTTCATGATTTTTCTCACAAAAATTACATTTTCAATATAATATTTGGAAATACAAAGACTGTGAATTAGAAATTTCATTCCTTTATTTATATATTGTAATTGTAAAAAGAGAAAGGTACCAGTAGACTTTCTATCGTCGTTTTAACTTAATTATCTCGTTATTAGGTTGTAACATACGAAATGTCCAATTTTGTACATATACATTATTTAAGAAATGATGAAAATGTGAAATGAAATACACTATCAATTTCCAGCTGGTCTTGTTTTAATTGTTATTTTGTTTTATTAAAGACATTTTATACCTTACAACCTAACGAATTGAATAGAAAATGAAGACAGGGATGAATGCATAGCAAATACGAACAATAAATCATGATTTTTTATGTAATGTTACAAAATAAAACGAAGAATCACTAGTTAATCTTACGCACAATTTTCTTTCCCTCTGCTAGCACGTTTGACCAATCTCGAAAAAGAAAAGAAAATCATTTTTTTTTTTATTTACAAAACATAACCGTCATAGTAAGTTGGATAGAGTGCGTTTTTATACAAATGACAGAGAGACAGACAAAAGGGTGAAAAATAAGGAATATCAAGGATAGAGAGAAAAGGAGAAGGGGGGGGGGGGGGGTAGGATTTAAGAAGAGAAAATTTCGGCAACGCGTCGATGATCTATGGATCGCGATTTGTTACACGATTCTTGAAGAGTTTACCTCATCAAATAACCTTCGTATAACCCAGTATTCTTATAATCCAAGTATCAAAATAAGAAATAAGAAATTTCTTTGAAAATTTTATGAAAATTTCTGCAAATTTTCGCGTTGCACGAGGATTACCCAGTGGCTTTTCCCGCGTTATTTATAGTACAATTTCGCGTGCCGCAGGATAATAGTTTTAAATATTTCTTGTGTGTGATTTCTTGTCCCCTTTCGTGATCTTCTACACTGGTGGAGCCTGCGTGTGCTGCAAACAACCCTCGACGTTCTCGGGCCAGTCGCACACGTTCTCGTTGGGGTTGAACACCAGATTCACGGGGCAAGGCATATGGTGTTTCCTCTCGCCCTCGCACATGTAGTACATGGTGCAGTCGCTCTTGTCCGGATGGTACGATATGTGGTTGTCCTCCTCGTCGCAGGTCACTTCGTTTGCTGCAAATTCATTTTTAATTAACATTTCTATGCTTTAATTATTTGTTTTCGAAGCCCAACTACTTACGATCTTTGGTGGTGTACTTCCCACTCCTCGAGACGCTCTCGTAAGGACCATCGTACTCTAATTTAACCTTGTATCCTTGCAGCTCTTTCTTCATGGCTTTGATCAAAGGATACTTGCCAGCCCTGCAAATTCCTTTGAAATCGTCCATGTCCACCGACCAGATCATTATACCACCGAATCCTTCCTCTTTGAGCCATTGCATCTATCACAATTAGTAATACATTAAAAACTGACAATTTAATTAGTGCTTCTCTGCTAAATTAGAAGTTAGAACTTGACAATTTTTCATTTCTGTTTCAAAAATGGTCAAGGTAATAGATACCTTGTTTATAAGGCTTCTTTCGTCATCGAATCCAACCCATTGGTCATCCTTGTACGCGAATGGTACTTGTTGCTCGCTGTCCCAGACTAGAGTGGTGTTTTCTTCGTTCAAGAAGTCACAGATCTACGTGTTCGTTCAACAAATACATTCATGGAATACATTAATAGATTAATGGGACTCAAATCTATTATTTTGTTATACCTCATAGTAGGAGAGGAATCCGGATTCGTTCGTGAAATTACCAGCCGTTCCGCCTCCAGAGGCTGGTGCCCCTATGTCAAACTTCTCTTTGTCCACTAACGTGAACGAACGTCCGTAAGTTGGCATACCGATCATCAATTTTTCTTTCGGAGCACCCTGCTTCACCCATTCCCTCGCGCTGTAGTCCTGTACACGTTGGTCCCATTAACAAAAATTCTACGACTGTAAAATTTCGTATAGAAAATTTATACCAACCACCGTCAATTTTTTCTGATAACTAGTAGCACTTTCTAAGGGGAACAGGGGGCTGTTGTGTCCCACTTGTCTTTCCCACTGTCCATGGAAATCGTACGTCATGACGTTAATGAAGTCCAGGTATTTCGATATTTCAGGTACGTCGTATCTAAAAATTTATCAAACATATTTCAGTATTTTTTGAATTAAATTGAAAAATAAAGAATGTTGAAAGTTACCCTGCAGCAATGGCTTCGAAACTGGCAGGCACGGCAGCAGACAAAATTAATTTCGGTTGAGCAGAACTCTTTGCTTCACCCTCGAAGGCGAGTCGAAGCTCTTTCAGAAGATTTACGTAGGATGTTCGGTCTTCTCCGCCCCTGATGAATGGATTTTAATGAAAATCGATCTTAACGACAAAATAATGTAAAAGTTTGTTAGATTATTACCGAGGATATTCCCAATCCACGTCCAGACCATCGAATTTGTACTCCCTCAAGAAATCAATGGCTTCGTAGACGAACTGATTCATACGGAACGTGTTACTTGTCAATTCTTTGAATGGTTTTGAGCCGAATGCCCATCCACCGATTGCTAACAATATCTGTGAATCATCAATATCTGTCTTAGATTAGAAAATAAAAATATTTGAATTCAATTCACGTAATTCACGATTGTTCGCGTCCTTCGAAGGAGAATACATATCCAAGCAAAATCGTAAGGATACTCTGAAACAAAGGATCGTACCTTGATATCCGGATTCTTATCGCGTAGAGCAATCAGTCGTCGATACATCTCCGCGTCTTTATCGCTTTCTTCCATGAGCAAATTATTCTTCAAGGTTGCGAAAGCGTACACAATGTGAGTGCAGAGTGTAGGATCGATGTCTTCTGGCATAAATTTCCCAACACCTGGCCTTCTGTGCGACCAATTCGTTAGATAACAGAACGATTGTGCTTCCCTTTCTGTAAAAAACGAACAAATAATCTGATACACCTATAAGATTTTTAACATTAAAAAATAATACTCGAAAGAAGTATATAAAATGTATATAGTTCAGAAAAGATTACCACTGGTGGGAGGACTGATCACAAGCTGCGACGTAGCTTTCTGAACCTTCTTCGCTTTGTTGAGAACATCCGACACGGAGATCTTGTACGGTTCCGGTTTCTTCAGGATGTTTTCAGAAACGGTGGAAGCTACAGCGCTCCAATCGACATCCTTGGAATTCGGGCCTCTGGAAATTCCTAGCAGTTCCTCCCTCATCGCACCGATCAAGGGATATCTCACATTTCCACCGCAAACCGTGCCGTTGAAATCGTCCATGTCGACGGTCCAAACCATGGCACCGCCGTAGCCTTTATTTTTCAACCAGTCCATCTTCATTCGAATGGATTTTTCATCGTCGAAACCGACCCATTGTTCGTTTTGTACCAGATACGGCACCTTCATCTCGTCGTCCCAAATGTAGACTGCACCATTTTGCAGCATCTCGCAGATCTTTTTGTCAAAAATAAAACTCCATTTTAAATTCAGTTCTTCTAAAAGAAATAGGAAGGAGAATAAGTTGTACAATGTTACGATGTCTGAAATAATGTAAAAAGCAAACTGAGAATGATGGTAGAAAGTATGCAAATTTTACGTAACAGGAGTTCTGATGGTAGAGAAAACTGTGCAGTTTACGACGCACTTTGTTGCAACGCGATATCTTAATTGGTTACCGAGATACAGGGTTTCAAAGTTTGCACAACGCCCAGTGCGTAAGGGGGTAATTATGAATGGCCGTGTGACCCAGATTTTTTCCTGGAAGTGCGTACGCACTAATAGTAATAGTAAAAGGGTTAAACGTAAACATGGCCCATTCATTGACTGGGTCCGAGCAGCAGCGACCGCCGTCGAAAAATACGTTCCTCTTCCAACGACGATATCTCGGGAACGGATAAAGATATCGATGTAAAACAAACACCAAATTAAAGGGGAAGGTTTGTACTTTCCCCCGAATCTAACTTTATGGCAAAATTCAAACTGGTGGCTTGTTGGCAGCTGTTCAAACTTTTGGAAATTTTAATACGCGTTTCTTATGCACTTTTACATACATTCTGACTTAAATCGTGCAATTTATCGATGGAATGTTATTAATTTTTACTCCATAAGGTAATTAAGCTTTATTTAGAATGTCAAAGTGTGATTAAATTCCAATTATGAAGATTTAATCATTTCTGAATCATCGATAGGCAATCGATGGCCCATTATTCTTAACTCTGACAATTTTCACCAATTAAATTTTCATCTGTAAAGAGTTAAAGACCTCTCCATACACTCGACACCCACGCAGAAGCTGTTAAATCGCGCGATAAAAAGTGAGCAGATCAATTTACATTCCCGGGCTCGAAATGCCACGGGCCGTCAACGATGCTCACGTTTCTAAGCGGGTGATTGGCAAATGTGTTCTGAAATACCTCGTAATAAGCAAGAAAGCCCGATTCCTTGGTGTACTCGCCGGCCTTTCCACCGCCGCTGGCAGGTGAGTGCACACGGAAATTGGCCGGGTTCGAGAGAGTGAACGATCGGCCGTAGGTCGGCATGCCGATTATTAATTTCTCCTTAGGTGCACCCAAACGGACCCACATCGTCGCCGCGTTGTCTACGCTCAGCTGTTTCTGCCATTCAGAGTCCAACGAGGACGCGTACAGAGGCGCGTTGTGGCCCGTTTCTCGTTCCCATTTGCCATGGAAGTCGTACGCCATCAAATTAATAAAGTCCAGGTAACTAAAATACACGCGTATCAATGATAAGACGGTAAGAATCGAATTTAAGAAATAATTTGATAAAATTAATGTACCTGGCAACAGCTGGAACATCGTATCCGCTCTTAACGTTATCAGGACCAACTGGTACAGCAGCTGTTAACAAAAGTCTCGGCATTTTCTTCTCCTGAGCCTCTGCTTCGAACGCTTCTCGAAGCTCTGCACATAATTCAAGTTAGTTTATTAAATTCCACGTAGGAAAGGTTCTTAAATTTGGTTTAAAATTTTAATAAATTTTTATGTCCTCTTTTTATTAATTTACCTTTCAACAGAAGAACGTAGTTCTTTTTGTCATCTCCTCCTTTTGGATATTCCCAGTCGATATCAAGTCCGTCAAAGTTTCTCATCCTTAAGTACGGTATGGCGCTGTAAATGAAGGTTTGTCTTGCGTATCTGGTTGCTGATACGTCTTTGAATTTTTGAGTGCCGAATGACCAACCACCTGAACAAAATTAATAAATATAATATGTTTTTGATCCAAGAAAAATTGAAAAAGAATAGAATTTCTGAAAGAATTAATATTACTTACCAATAGCAAGTAAAATTTTCAGAGACGGATTAGCTTTCTTCAGATCGACGATTTTCTCATACAATCCAACCTTTCCATCTTTCGTTTCGTCGTTCGATTCGAAGCTCGTCAATTTGTTCTTCTTTAGCCAACCGAACGCGAAGATGATGTGAGTGCACAGGTCCGGTTGTATGTCTTCAGGCATGAATTTTCCGATTTTCGTTCGATATTGAGACCAGTTTGTATAGTAACATACAAGCTGCGCAAATTGCATTAAATAATGAATAACCGAACTTGAATTTTAATTACAATTCGATTCGTTAAATCACCATCATCGTACCTACCTTGTAGTCTTCCGATTTGTCACTCTGAATTTCATTCTTTTTACTTTTGTTCGTGATACGATTTCGAGTGACCTTTAACCTGTTCACGCTAGCTGAGACTTCCTGATCGTTTGAAATGGACGGGGCGGAAGTTGTTGGCCTGCGAAATCTTTTTCTCGCACCTGCTTCGACACACAATTCAATTTTATTTCATTTCATCAACTCGTTTCAAAATTCTCATGATTTCTTAGGCCTACAATCAAATTATTTTATGCAAAGTTCTTAATTGATGAAAAAGTGTTAAAATTTGGACGTTAATAAAAAGGAAAACGATTGGAGAGGACAGGTTGATGGTGTGAAAGGTGAAAGGTCAACGTTACCGTCTGCATTGTCCAGGTTGGCGAAAAGTACGATCAAGCAGACGAACAGCAACCAACAGGTCGTTCGGCTGGTCAACACCTGAAAAGAAAGTGAACGTGTAACAAATATGTGGAACCTGTCGTTGGCTGTTACGTTCCAACCGGAAACGGGGACACGAAATATTGAAATGTACCACGACCTCGAACCCACGGTTCATTCAATTCCACTGAAAACCGGGCTCTTTTGTGCTCTCGCACGAAGTCGATAAATCACCGAAAATAATACAATACATCGACCTAATAACGAAACAAAGAGTATTAATACGAAAATGCAGATTTTCCTTTCACACCTTTGTCACCAGAATTATACATTTTTTACAAAAGATTTTCATCTTTTATTGTTTCGTAAAACTGAAAATAGGATGTATAATAGTACTATTGATATAAAAAGAATTAGATGAAATATTAATAATAAAGTTGGAAAGTAAGAAAATTAAATTTAGATTATCGAAGAATGAAAATAATGGTTGTTGTACATGGATTTCCAATTTTATTTCAAAACCATTTAATGGAATGAAGGTTTGGGTAATTTATTTGTACTCTTAAGTTTCGTTTCCTGATTAAACGGACAACGAGAAAATATTTACTAGTCACGAGAGATTGTATTGTAAGAAGCAGCGAAAGTTATTTGCGGTTTCTTTGATCGATTACCAAGCGGATGTTTGACGATGCTGAATCGAAAATTGAAGCACAGAAACTTCCTCGTTGGTCCAGGATGATGGCAATCGTTGAAAAAAAGAAAAAAGAAAAGATAAAAGATCATTTTATCGAGGAAGATCGTACAGTAAATAAAATCTTTGTACAAGCTACATTAATTTTTCTTGAATAGAATATAAAAAGTTTTGCAACTTTGCTACTGTAACAGAGAGCCCTTTTACATAAACTATTCAAACCGAAGTGGTAACAAACAGGAAATTAATTTCCGCTATTAACTAACGCCAGTTTATGTAACAATTTTTCCTTTTCTGAAAAATGCAGCATTCTCTTGCGAAGGCCAGTCGACGTGACCGGATAAATAATTAAAAAAAGAAAAGAAACTTGAAACAATTAATAATGATAACGTTATACTTCCTTTGGTCCAATTAAAATTCGATTAAAATAGAAAGGATTAATTTTCGTACGAAATAATGAGAAGTTTATTAAAAATGATCCGTCCCGTTAACCGTGACACCGAAAATGTCCCAAGCATAATTAACAGGCCGTGGAGGCCGACGAGTCGTGGATGCACCTTTTAATGCAAGCCTTTAATTTCGCTGCAATTGGAACACAATGAAGAAGAGAGATCTGGAGGCGAGCATTTTGCTCGCGTTCTCGTGACACTTATCATAACGACGAAGGGAAAGCAGTGTTGACATAAATAGAAACGTAAAACGCAATGGTGCGGTAAGTCGTGTACGTTTTCTAAAGCGTTAATCGGCTTCGAAATCACTTCGTGTCCTTTCGCTTTTCTTTTCATTTTTCCTCCTTCGCGATACTAGAACCACTTTCTTCTCATAGAAAATTCGATCGAGAAACGTATGTATACGTGTAAGATTGAATCATTTTTTTTTCATTCCAGAAGAGAATTGCTGTCTGTATTGGTCGATTTTGGGAAAAAGTTCACTGCAATTTGACATGTAATTATTTACCTACTGTCTGCGCAGACTGAGTTGGTTCCATTTTCAAAGAGTACTCCACAATAATAATGTAATAAATGTCAAATGAACTTACAACGTTGATATCAATGTAATAAGCAGTAGACACGATCGGGTATTTAAAGTAACCCCAATAAATCGATGTATCGTATATAAAATTCAGCCAAGTCGAAGGAATCTTGTACGTTGGCTCGCAATGCCGTTAAAATATGCGGAGGCGTGCAAAGAGCGAGCAAGAAAACGTGAACCGAAGCGAGACAGGCAAAGATTTCTATGCTGCGCTTTTAGGACGGCTCCTTTTACCGTGGTGCACGACTTCTCGTGTTATGTAGTCAGTCAAGTATCCGTGACTAGACAGGACGATAATTTTTCACCGTTCTCCTTTAAACTGACTCTTACCACGCTTCGAGTTTCCAGAATTTATTAAAATTATGGCTGCGAGGCTTACAATAGAACAGTGGTTGCAATATATTTTCCAGGATAATAATTGGTCTTGTGATTTTTACGATTAGCCTTCTTCAGAGTCTTTTAAAACAATTCAATTTTCTATTTAAGCAATTAAGGAAATTTGTAGAATATAAAATAGCTGAAAAGTTGTCTAATTTCTAGAAAATGAAATGAACCGATTGGAAAGGTCTGTTGTTCGCAAATGAAGTAAACAGATGTCAGTTTATCTGCATCTGATGGCATTAATTTACGGTTTTGCTCGGCGCATCGCGCTAATTAACGAACGGAGAAAAGTATAACGTGGAATAATTGCGAACAGAGTAAAGTATCTCATCAGCGTAATTGCTGCTTAAACGACAATGCTGTGAAAATACTATATTTTCTTTCGTTCCTTCTTTTTTCCTTCCACTTTATTATGAAACAATTCTGAATCACATTCCATAGCTTCGTTTAGATTCCAGATGCTAGATTGCCGCTTGAAACACTTTCATATTTTATCGTGGATATATTGCGATACAACGGGTGTAACATAATGCATGAGAAATGTTTTGTTCTATAATGCTCCTATACCCGTGCGTTATTTGTTTTACTTTTACAATAATGAGATCCTTCGATAGAGCTCTTCTAAATATATAAAATGTTGCTCTTGAATTTGAATAAAAAGCACATTATGCAAGTGAATTAAAAGGTTTGAAAGAATAAAAGGAACGCGATGGTTCGGTCTCGGTTGATTCAACGTTCCGTTCGGTGGATCAATCGGCCATGCGTAAAAATTTCACCTGACGTCCGATGTTCCAGATTTTCGCAAGCAAACGAAACAACCGATTATCGATTCCCAGCGAGCAGAGAAATCGATTCCGAAGATCGCCTATTAAGGGGAGAACGTTAATTATTCCCCGTCGATTATATACTGCGTTCCTCTTCTTTCTTCCCTTTTTCTTTTCCCACTTTTGTCTTTTCCAAACGCCACGCTTCGTTCCTCGTTCTTTCTCCTTCCCCCTGTTACATAAACTAACTGTTGTTTTATGAAGTTTCCTCGTGTTTCGTTCCGTCTCATCGATGCTCGATAACGAACACCGGGTGTCTTTTTACCCATTAAGGGGTTAATTAGAACTGTGGTAATCATTTCTGGAAGATTTATGCTGTTCTGTGTTATACTTGTTATTTTAAAATGATCTCTGGAAGACTACTGTTCCTGTAGGGGTTGTATTAAATGACGAATTAAATTCCAACGGTTGCTACAAGAAAATTAATTACACAGCTATTTTATTTTCTCCAAACGAAATCACTTCTTCTAATTAAAGGTGTGGCTTTAACAAACACACTGAGTCATGTTTCACCCATTTTCTCCAGCTACCATCACAACCGGGTTGAATTTGGCCCGAACGAGTAGTTGGAAGAAATTCAGGAACAAGATCGAAAAGTGTGTCATATTTGTCGATCGTGACCGGGCATTTACGAGCAAGCAGCTTCATCGAGAGGGCAATATACGAGCAAAAGTGATTTTCTTTATCGTGTTCCTCGATCAAATCGTTTGTCGGTGCGTGAAAAATCGTGGTGACCGGCGTAACTCCGCTCGAGCACGCCCGTAAGCTTGCGTGAACGGGACGCGACAAGAATGGCGAAGGAACGTGAAAAGACCCAGGAGAGAAGCGTTTTCTCATTGCGCCAATGGAGAGGATAAAAAAAAAGAAACGAAGAAGAAAGAAGTACCGTAAACTACCGTCAGGCAACTGTGTTTAGCTTTCTTTTACGTCCGCTTACCCTTTTTACCTCCTTTCTTATTTTTAGTTTCACCAAATTTGTACGGACCTGTTGTTTTAATTACCCAAGAGGAAAAAAAAAACGTTTCTCAGAAAAAATAATGTCCTTGTACCACTTTAGAATATATCAATAATGTGATAATTCATTTCAAAAGGAACTCCAATTTCCAAACGCAAATTATTTCCAAATGAAAATAAATTAAAAAATGCTTAAACGCTTTCTTTGCTGTTTTGTAACGTAAACTTTTGTTTTCGAGATCTAAACGATTGAATATTAGGTGCTCGACTTCCGGGGTGCCATATTTGAACAGCTGATTGCGTGGCCCGAAACAAAGCGTATGTAATTAGAAAGTAGTGATTTTAATTTGCGAAAGTGAAGAAGTTTGAACTCTCCTAAGCCATAAACTGTTTTGCGTATCGGTTTGAAACAAAGAGCAGCTGATTATGTAAAATCTGGAAGTGTAATAAAATTTTTTTTAAACAATTCACACCGTTTTAAATGTTAATGTTTCCATAATAGAAATTTTCTACGGTAAACGAAGATTTTTAGATTCTGAAACGTTACGTCTTTGCTTCTAGAACGTTCCTGAGGTGTCTGGTTCGTGTCTTCGGTGTTTCTGCCTTTTAAAAATGTGAAATAAACGGATTCCTTAAAAATAGCGTTCCCAACCGTTGCACCATAAAACCAGCTCGACTTTCGGTTAAAAATATCAGCCAAGGCAATATCTAGGATATTTAGGCAAGGCAATATCTAGCGTTTGGTGTTAAAATCGTTTGGTAATAAGTTGAATTACGCTATGAAAAACTGAAAGTCGCCATTGTACGCGATGGGACAGCTAGTTAGGAGCTTGAACACGATTTCACCGTGAAAAACACGTTTTTCGGTATGGCTGTCAGGGATCTCCGGCGAATAGCCGCACGCGTTTCCGGCGCACAATCGGCCGGCTTCCTGTGTCTGTCTAGTTCGTATGTACATTCCTTCGTTGTTCGTACGACTCTCGAGAAACCTTGTGCTTTTCCCATCTTGCAATCGCCTCCTATCCTCCTTGCTTCTCCCTATTCCTTCGCCTTTTTTTTCCCTTCCTCTTCTTCTTCCTCCATTGTCAGTCTCATTGCATCGTCTTGCAACAAACACCGTTGCCGCAATTCTTGCAAGAGATTGAAATCGATGCCAGAACCTGAAGAGAATCGTCCAAGTGGACGTGTACCCTTCAAAATTGAATAACTCCTTCGAAATTGAACCGAACGACTTCGATTGTATTGTTGTGTTTATCAGTTGGGACAATTGCTCCCTGTCTTTCATCCAACGTTACCGTGTTGAACGATAATTAGAACGCGTGATTTCAATCGTCAAAGTATCGAGCCTACAAATTACGAATTCCCTTTTTAATCTTTGTAAATAATTATTATACTATATACCAAGTTATTTCCTTATTAATTATTATACTGCACTATAATATCTTGCTGTGCTACATTATTTTACCACTAATCACTACGGTACATTATTTTCTTATATAAAAACTCGATCCTCCTGATTTTTGTCCATCACGAAAGGTGAAAGTGAAATAAGAAACGTGTTCAAGCGGTCCGTTCGTAACATTGTTACAGAAGTAAATGAAAATGAGCCTCCGCATAATGGATTCGAGTACGATCGCGAGGAAGGAATTTCAGCTCTTATTCCATCGATAGCAATTAATCAAGAATCAGGAAACGTAACGAAAGAGACCCGGTCTCGTTTCTGCATTTTACATAAATCAAAGCGAGAAGTATTTCTTCGCCAAAAGCGTCGTGCACGACGGAGAGGGCCGACCGATGCCTGAAAGAATAATAGATCCTTCTCTTAGGAGGCACGAGACTTTCACTCGTTTCCAGGTTGAGCGTTAATTACGCCGCTTAATAAAATCTGCAACCTCGTTTCGAAGCCTCTGCAAAATTTGAACATTGGATACACAGAAAAATTCGGATTTCGGTGAAAGTACGAGGACACGAGGACGGAAGTGGCCCCTGGATGGCCCACCGTCCGTTTCTTGAACTCGACGAGCAATTGTATCGTTCTATTAACACATTTTCGTTCAAGTGGCGCTAAAATGTAAATCAAGCCTTCTTGGAACACCACCGTGTATCAATATTTATCCTTTTGATCCGAATAGATTATTGAATAAAAATGAAGAAAATAATATCTTCCACTTTCCAAATAAAATTTAATAAATATCCCAAACTTTTTCTTCTCTTAGTTAAAATTCGAACGATTCCCGCGTAATTTGTAGCCGCGCACCTTGCATCGGCCGAAGGCGGTTTTTTCAAAACGGTTCAATCTCCACGCGCGGTGTGCGATCCGTCTCTTTTAATGCGGCGAGCCGATAAAGAAGGCAATGACCGACTTTCGTGGCCTCGCTTCAATACGATCATTTACGAAGGAAAAGTGTGCTCACGAGCCGAGCTACGCGAAATCACGCGCGAATTTCTCGATTCTTCGTCCGCAGACTATGTATATTCAACCGGTAGTAATAAAGAGAAATTTAAATTTAAATCTGAAATATGGAATTAAAATTGTGAATTTTGCAGAACACCAGTGTAAGCATCGATTGTACATACAACACGACAGGAAGCTTTCGATGCTATTTCCATGAATTATCGTTCGCAGGTAGCAGGTGCATATATAATAGGACAATACCGCAAAGGGTAAATCAAACCAGTGGCAGAGCTTACATAAGGTGTGAGCTGTCAGACCTGTTGGTGGTTCGAGGCAGGAGTATTTTAACCTGAAAACATTGCCGACCAGTCCGTGGGCAAAAACGTTGCTCGTGGTCGCGAGAATTTCTTTCTCGGCCAGAACAGAGCAGCGAGCCTATCGATTCGTATCGTTTTCAGGCTGCACACGTTTGCGAGACCGTTTTCACTCGACTTCCGCCGGAGGCACACTAACCCTAGCTCGACGCTTATGAAACTTTCAGCAGTTTCCTGCCGTTACGGGAAATCTATCGAATTTCTTCGATTTCCTTTACAAACGGATCTCCTTTTCTGTCGTCCATCGATTATGGAACGTTTCTGTTTCGAAAAAGATTCGATATTAAGTCGACACTCGAAGCCATCGATGCCAGGATTTTCCGACTTATACATATAACAAAAGTCAGGTTCGATGAATTCCTGCTGGAAAATCACTCTCGAAAGTGACCAATCGAGTTAACTGCCTCAGTGAAAACAGACTGTGTGCTCAGACACAGTTCAATTCCAATTATTGAAGCTTCTATCAATTCATTTTCAATTACCATTTTACACTATTAGTCTGATGTTAGCAATATTCAGAACTTATTTAATTATTCAATTAAACGAGCTCGTCAGATGCCAGGAGAACGGTGGCTGTCCAACATGGCCGACATCCGAGGATAACCGTGGAGGACTTTCGTGGCGAAACGCGTTCGTCTAGTCGTCCATTTGTAACGGATAACATTCCGCGGAGAAGTCACCGGGGGAAAAAATTGGGTAGAAAGCAGTCGGAATCCGGTCGAATTTCTATCGAAGCACGCGGCGTCCAACCCCATCCGAGTGGCACTTGGGCGCGACAAACGCGTCGCTCGATGCACGAGAGCCGACTGCGCCGAGAGATCGTTTTCTAAAAAGCAAACGTTACGTCTCTCACGGATTTCGTTCGATTTGCATGGAAATCGACGATGTTCCAGTTTCGAGCCGCCTCGACCGCGCACGGGGTTGTCCAGCTGAATTTACTACCTGAATTGTTTGGAATACGAGGAGACTTTATTAACAAAGGTGGTTGTAATGTAGCAGCGAAAAGTTTTATATTTTGCTGCGGGGGTGATCTTGAAATGGGAACTACCCCTGCAAACAAATTATTACTACTATTTGTTGACCACCCTGTATACAGAGTTTCCAATAAATACTTACAATTGGTTAATTTAATTTTAAAATCCCCTTACGCTCCCATTCAGTTAAAAATACTTATACAATATCACATTACGTCCCCCTCATGCATCTTTTGTACACCGCTGAGCACGTTCCCTAGGTCCTGCTAGATTTCCCCAAGGAAAACCGGTGATACAGGAGAAGGAAGCTTCGTCTTATTAACTCTTTCATCCCGAAGGGCCTATACGTACTCAGGAAACGAATATCGAAGGACACGTGGAAAATATTTCAAAGTTTTGAATTTCTAAAAATGCTGCTGCTATTTAATTAATGGAATTCGCGAATGGCGAGTCCTTGCAGGACCAAAAATATTGCGGTGAACGGCTTGACCCGCACGAGCCGGGTTCGTCGGAGGTTTCACCGATCGGTGTCATTGGATGTAGAAACAACTTTTCTCTTTTTCTTTACCGTTACACGGCTAGTCACGATTAGCGATTGCCAGGGACGCTCATTAATAATTCAGCGCAATACATTGCATTCGAGGATGGCCACCGGTGCCTCGGCCATTTTGAACTACAAAAGGAACCACCGAACTGGACGCAGACTTTGATTGTACCTCGACTTTCAGTTTTCTGCTGACAATAAAAAGGGTTAAATTATTTTATTAAGAGTTACTAATTTTAATATTACCGTAACAAATAATTCTTTTGCTGTTACAGTTTCTTTATTCGATTGAATGAGTTGCAAAGCGTATCCTGCATTATTTATACCGTGATTTATGTAACCTGCGGTCGATTCAACTGTAATGCTAAACGCACCGTCTCAGATACAGTTACTAACATTACTTAAACAGGATGTAAATTGCAGTACCAATGTTAAGGGTTACGACTTAAAAGAATATCCAGGTGTAAAATTTCCTTTTGTCATTTTTTATACGTTTTAACAAAAAACAATGTTGCCGTACGGCACGATTGCGAAAAGGTTAACGCATTCCTTTCTGTACAAAAGTAATAAAAGTTAATGGCAATTAAGTTTCTTGCGACCGTAGATGCCAATCGTATTTTTCTAATTTTACAGACATCGTAAATCAAGATCGAGAGAGTTCGGTTGTACGAGCGACGTTTTCACCGTCACGAGATGATTAATATCGTGATTTAACCGTCACGTTTTGAGGGGAACGTCACGACGGTACAGGTGCTCGCGAATCATCCTCTTTCCTAGGCCACCAGGTTCATCCGGCAAACTTTAATGCTATCGATGGAGAAAGGTGAACTTTGATGTTACCGATTTACCCTAATCTTCCAGTTAAATACTGAAATCTTGTACAATATTATAATTTTAACATCCTTCTTCGAACTTCGACTATTTACATCATTAATATAATACTAACGTCGTTGAAAGTTTGCTTTCTCTTTCCTTTTACTAATTATTATTCAATTATACGAGATTTGATGGGTCTGTCATGAACGACTACCGTGTCAGTCAATTTTTTAAGGATACAGGCGATTAATTTCCAACAAGAGATTCGAGTGTCTTATTTCTATTATTTACAAAAACAGTGTTTTTTACACACCAATATTATAAGCATTCAGTTTCGGTATCTTCGTCTAACACTGACAGTCTGAGCTAATAATATAAACCAACCTTTACACAAACAGTAAGTTCACTATTATGCCTACTGTCACGCTGCAATAAACGTTGTCTCAAAGTTTCACACGTTCCAAAAAGACACCGATCTCAGATACCGATCTGTGCGTGAAAAATTCATATGACCAAGTAAGGGTTAATCATCCTTCAATTAGCCTCACCGCTCCGTCCTTGTCTACTCTTATTTATTTATCATTCCAGTGCAACCCATGTTCGTTATTGTTACTTTTCAGTGGAGAACCTTTGCTTTTTCGTATAATTAAGCCTGTTTTATCTGAAACGAACTCGAAGCCCGAATCTCGGGTAAAGAATTGCGTCTACCTGTTCCTTTCGATCTGATTTCGAATTTGTTCGATATTTATCGAGGAACAGAATCGACCACGAGGTCGTCGCTCGACGAAAGTGAGAGGGCTCGAGTAACCCGGAAGGACAAAACGAGTTCTTGGTACTTGTTACAGCCGAAGGTCCTCGGGAACGCGTAGGAAGAGTACTGTCACTGTTCGACCGATTTACGGGACAGATATCGGCAAACTTTCCTCGATTCACGATTTTTTTTCTCTTTTTCCTTAATCCTTTTTTGTTCAAGTTTGTTAACCTTGGAGCCGGCGGTTCCGGCGTGAACGATCTACTGAAAGTCGAGCCTTGGGAGTTATTCTGGAATAAGCGATTAATTCGATGGGACGATTCGTGAATTTCGTAGAGAATCGTTGCGAAATTGGAGGTAAGATGAATTTCGAAAGGAGACGCGGTTTGATTAATTCGATTTTATAAAAACACCTGAATTGTGTGGATTCGGCTAACCGAAATGTATGAATAAAAGATGCTTTCGGTCCTGGCCACGACTGGACAAAGAAATAATTAATTTCTAAAAAAAAATAACATTTTTGGGTTCTCTATAAATATTTAAATTTCTTAATTATTAAATTATTAAATTATCAAATACCATACTGGGATATTTCGATTAGATAAGTATGTTAATGTTTCCAGAATTCAACATACATAATTCACAACACTATGCGAACACCCTCGTATCTACGCTATCTATTACACTACCTTCCTCATTCCTTTCAACTTCATATTTTACATTCGTATTTTATTAACTTGTTACGTCATCGTTCAACGACATTTCAAATCTGCTCTACCAGAAGTATCTAGTAATTTAATAATCATGGAATATAATTTGCAGCTTTACGTTTTACATTGTCGAACTCGCTTAACGTCGACACGCGGATTAAATAGCCGAAATATCGGTGCTATCGATTCGAGGTGGCCACGAAAGTAAAAAAGAAACGAAAAAAAAAAAAAAAAGAAATATTGAAAAAGAATGACACAACCCTGTCACGATCTCGATGTATGTTTTAATCCTTTCCGAATCGATCTCTTTTCAGACCGGTTCCACGGTGGTCTTACATGAATCCACGCGTGATGTAATATCGTTCGAATGGAAGAAAAAAAAAATGAAACAAGTTTGAAAACGAAGCCGGCTCGAATTGAACAAAAAAAAATGATAATATTCCTTTCAGAAACAATGATCACCGAATAGCACCTAATAATGTGAACTTGATCAACTGGTATCTTTCGATCTCTGTTAATCAGGTTTGAAAAAATGTCTGAATTTTAAACGAACCGTATATAATTAAGGTTCCATTCGAAGCTACAACATTTTTATGATGCAAATAATTTAACTGTTGAACGATGGACAGCTGGGAGCTACTTCGACATTTTAAAAAACTTAATTACTTAATTGTATGCACTCGATAGTTTGGCTCACGATTAATCCTAGAAAGAATAAATTATTGGGTCTTCAAATATGAAACTGTAAAAAAATTTGCAAAACATATGGTACGTGCAGAAAAATAAAATAAATTAAAGAAACTCTCTAAGAGAGCAAGAATTATTTGAGGAAGTATATATTTGTATAAAAATCCCCAATATTTGATAAAAATTCGAACAAACCCGATCTCTCCCTGATTTTCCTTGCTCCCTTGGCGCCCCCCACCCTGTGCCCCTGGACGATCGCGACGGTCGTATCCGAAGAAAAGCGAGCATACTTCAAGATCGCACTCACCATGATCCGTGTTTAGTTTTTTTTCCGTGCGAGATCACGATCCCAAAAGCGGTAAAGTAGCACCAAGATCGGCGACAGTGTACGCGTCGAATCGCGCTCGAATGCGGCAGAAAAAGCGGAAACAGTGTCCGTAAACGGAAGCAAAACGAAGATGAAGAGAAAAAAAAAACAAAACAAACAACCAACGTGATCGATAACGAATCAGTGGTCGAGGATCCACCGCCACATGATGAAAAGAACTGTCACTGACAACAGTTCAGAAGGCACTGACCGTAGTGAACGAGAGCTCGCTGTCATTCTGTCCCCTTCCCCTCTTTAACCCCCCTTTTCACTGTCTTTCTCTCTTTCACGCAGAAACACCTTGCCGTGGAGTTACCTAGGTAGAGGCTCGTCGGTTCTCTCTTTCGGGAGGACGAGATCCCTTCTTCGGGTACTGCTAGCCTCATTCAACGTTCCGTCTCTTTTGCGGCTTTCTTTTCCCCCCTCGTGAATTTTCCTGGATAAACCGAGATACGATTCAACCCTTTCAGCGACTGAACGGGTCGGTAATTAGAAACAGTCCAGTTTACAGGGATCACGATTAGAAGACAATTTAGTAATTATTTCGAGCGAAAGGGTTAATCGGGGAGCAAGGAATGGAAACGTCGAGGAGCAGATACAGGCTGTCGACGTCGTGGTCGATCTTGAAGACAATTAGAGTCTCCTTTCATTTTGTGTACAGTTAGAGACCGCGAGGCGCTATACGCCGCGTTTGTACGAAACGATAGACGATTGCCAGACGACTCGAATGCATAATGCGATCAGTTTTTGGGAACGGGAAGGGGAATGGTGAGTAACGTTTCCGGAGAAGGGAGAGGACGTTGGTCCTTTGTGTTGCGCGCTCATTTCAACCCTTTAACACCCAGCGTGTATTAAATTTCATTGCTGAAATTTAACCCTTTCTTTTACTTCATTTTATTTACTTACGAAAGAAGAGGAAAAAATCACAGTTACGTTTCGGTATATATTTCAACGAATTTAATAGCTCTGATTGAAAGTCAGATACTTGGAAATGCCAGAGTGTCTCCCCGTTTTCCTTAATTATTGATTTATCATAAGACCACTTGCAAATTAAATCCAAACGCCTGGTAAGAAGTGGACCGTAGGATTTGCGAACCGGTTTCACCAACGGCTAAGGAACACCAGTGTTCCGTGCAACTTTGAACTTTGTAGGACACCAGCCGAGTCTAGGAAATCGTTTGGATATCTCTATTGAACTCACAATGTTCCTCCTATTCGTTCATTACCATCGAATTAAATTCAAAACTTGTAGAAGTTTTCAATTTGTAAGAAAATATTCTTCTTTCGATCAGCTTACCTCAATTTGCATTTATGCTACGATCAGAATAGATCGTCCCGCGTTGACGATGTTAGAAATATCTGTGTTCATTTAAGAAGCTTTTAAGTCTTTCATAATTATCGTGAAACGTATTTACATCGCAATGTCGCACCGCGAAGGAAAAAATATAGAAAGTCTGTTGCGTTTATGTCCGACAGTTGCTTGCCATGAAAATGTTCTCACAAGCGTTACTAAATACAAACACGCCGCGAAAGAAATAGTATCGATCAGTGATGTTAATTAACTTTGCATAACGAATTCCATGCGAGTTGATTCGAACTAAAACGGATCAATTAACGGCAATATTTATCTATTATAGTTGAAAATTTCATTGGATAGTAGTTTATTCATTATTTTAATTATTTAGAATGTCAAGTATATAAAGTCACAAAAGGTACAATATTTGCTAATAACGTGCTAAAGATTCTGATATTAATCAAATAAATCACAACAGATATTGCATTTCGATAAAAAGATTCGAATTTTCGTTTCCTAATTAAATTTTATGAGAAAGGAAACAAATGTTTCTATAAATCGTGGTTTTTTAAAAGTATCAGCTACCAATCGTTTCACAAATGAGCCTCTCAAAAACCGAACTGTTCGACTCCAGTTTTTGTGAATTGCTTAATTTCTGTCAAAACCAGTTTGTTGTATTAATAAACATCTGTTTTGTAAAGTTGAACGATTCGGAGCAGCGACTTTTACGTTATACAGTCGGAAAGCAATCCTAGAGGTAGGAACCCTTTTGCTTTCCAAATTATTTTTAATTTACGAGTAAAATATCAAATAATAGACGGATACTAAATACTGAAAATACGAACTTTGAAAGGATTGTTTATGAAATAAAAAGAAAACAATACACCAGCGTTAAACGATGTGAATATATTATATTTTCCGTAAGAAATTCGCAGAAATATGCATAGCATATTAATCGTACGACCATATGGTATAACGTGTGTACATAGAATGACGTTAGATATTACACAGTGTACTTAAGAAATAAATAATCCTTACGACATAATGAACGGTTCAAAAAGAGTTTTGCAATGGTACTAGATACGAAATTGCACACGGTGTATACGACGCATAACACGTTCGATCGGGTTGTAAAATCGAGTCAGAACAACGACGAGGCGGAAGTGATGTCGGATACGAGGCCGATCTCGTCCCTGTTTGTATACAATTTCCGTTTGCTCGGCTCTTTCGTCCTCGTGTCACTTCAATTTTCTCCTTTTTCATTTTTCACTAAAACACTCGATGAAAATCCATTGGCACCTACCCAAAACTAAAAAACTAAAAACAATCAAATTATTCGGTACCGGCGATCAATTGGAAATAAAATAATTTCAAATTATGTAAATTAAGTGTAGTGAAATTTTTTGTTTTAACATTGCACACTCAGGGACGACGAGGGAGTGAAGTGTCGTACACATAAATATAATTAATTATAAAGAAAGGACCAAGATCCAAAGCTTGCAAGACTTAAATAAATTGCTTACAAGTAAAATAACTTTGCCCACCAATTTTCATTGGAAAAACCCTCTTGGAAGATCACCGTCAAAAGTGGCGAAAGATACCGATTTATTATTCCTAGCGACTGTGATCGAGTACGACGATGACAAGTGAAGCGATATTAACGTCCCATCGTTGAAACGTCGTCCTTGAAGCGACGACGACCACCACCATTAGGGATTAATTGAACAGTCTGGGTATCTTAGCTGTTTCAATTTCGTAGCGAAACGAGGATACCGGCATGTTTGCGATCAAGGGTTAATATCGACGTGAAATAGATTTTCGAGGGTACAGTTTATGAGTTAGATCGGAAAAGACGAGGAGAGCCGAGTCGAGCTTGGCCTGATCGTTGGCTCGCATACCAAACGGGAAAGTGACTACGAACAGGTAACCACGAAGAATTAGATTGTTGAATAATTTGCTCCAGCTACTTTGGTTCTCCTCCGCGTCGGCCTCGCTCCTTTTTCCCTCCGTTTTTCTTTTATCGCTGCTCGCGAACGACACTTGGCTCCTTCCTGTTTCTCCTCTTCCTCCTCATCATTCCTCGTTATACGTCTTTTGTTCTCTCTTCATTTTTCTTTTATTTTTTGCTTCGATAGTTTCTCAGCCGATTATCTTCGATCTCTTCGATCGTTCGACCTCTTCTTCGGTTCGTTCCACTTCTGATGATGGTACCCCGGGTCGATTGCTCGCTCCTCACCTCCCTCCCTCCTCCCCCCACGCTCTTGCGGTTCTACGTCCTGATTACATGATTATGCATTTGCCTTTCTCGGCCCAGGGATTGTTCTTCTTGTCGGGCGCGTGTATCAACGGGTCAGTCTTCTCGTTCTCCTCCACGTATTCCCTCATTCTGGAAAACAGAAGGCACACGGCCACGATTAGATTTCATTTCATTGGCTTTCGTCGGAATTGATCGAGCTAATTAAGTTTAATTCGATTTTCAAGAATTTCGTTCGGGCAAGCTTAATTTAATTCTGCCGCGGTTGGCCTCAATAAAGGTATCGAGTCCTCGGTATCAAGGCTTTGGATAGGGTGATCGTTAATTAAATTTCTTTGTTGCAAAGTGTCCAGAATCAATTCCACTACGATAATTGAAATGATATCCTAACTCAAAGATACTTTCAACAATTTTCTTGCAGCTTCGAACCGATTTTACACCGTATCGCGGCGTCGTGTCGTGAGAGGCGGACGATAAATCTGTGCGATTAATCGGCGAATAAAATGTCCGAGGGGGGAGAAAAGGGGAACGCAGGATCGCCGTAAACGTAACAAGGTTCCAGCGGCCGATGCAAAGAAAAGTGCAGAAACGAGCAAACGAATAGAGTTCGTCGTTTCTGGCGAGACGACGACGACGGCGGCGGCGGCGGCGGCGGCTCGCGGTGAAAGGGACTCGGTTACTTTGGCCGATTTTGCGTTCAAGGAGAATTCTGTGTGTGTTCCGAAGGAACGCGATTGCTCGATCGCGATCAAAACGATTTTTCGTATTTCGTCGTTAAATCTGTCGAGCAGGGTTGCCGCTTTTCATCCCTTTTTCGGCTCAAACACCTCAACTTCCGGGTATTTCCATAGATGGAAAAATAAAGAATTGTCGAGGAACGATAAAGTGTCAGACTTGTTTTTAATTAGTATTTTATTCTGTATGTGGGTTTTATACGGTGGCAAGCCTGGTGTGGCGGGATCAACAGGTTCTGAATTCTAACGAAATCCATTGACGTCGATCGAGTTCATTTTTTATCGAATTGAATTGCCACCTTCGAAATAGTAACTTCGAAAATAGCAGATTTTAACTTATTCTGTCTTACGTAAACATTGCAATTATATCAGTTTCTAATTATTTCTTTTTACATCAAATATCATAATTTTAACTTGAAACGGTACAAATATTCTAATAAACAAGAAAACAACAATTTAGTAAAAAGTTTTATTCTGTAATGGTATACTGGTATCTTCGTAGTAAATGGATGATTCTAACGGGTGTAAATTTTATCGCGCTTCGTACAGCGAGGGTTTTAGGTTTCTCGAGTAGAAATCTCGATTTTGAGGGGCTTTCTACGTTCTCCGCATTGTGCCGATCTCTATCGAACACTATCTCGAGTTTGCATCTGATCGTAAAGAATAGTTGGAAAGGATTGAAATTCCTGCGTTACGTTCCCTGTTAAACGGGTCATTTTACATACCGATTGAATTACTATTCTATCGGTCTTTTTAACACGGCGAATATTACGCAAATATTTTTCATAGCAAACATTAATCAATATTATATAACATGTGTATCGAATAGTAGGCTGGGGTAAAATATTTAGAAAATTTCCTTTTTACTTCGTTTCATTATAAACCAAAATTAAGGTAAATTTAGGTAATTTTTATCAAATTTTACCTGTGATAAGAAGTAAAACTTTTTGCCCTTACCAAAAAATTAAAAAAACATTAATTGCAGTGCTTAGTACCCTTAATCAGGTATTAGGTTTGAATGGCAACAAGGTCGAACAATATTCATCAATGAAATAAATCTGCGAAACGATTACGGTTACGATTCGAAGGAATAAAACATCGTCGAAACGCGATCCGCGGTTGGCAGCAACAGGTCATTAACCCACATTCGTTTCTAATACACCGGTGATAAGTGAAAGCCTATAATTTTCTCGTGTTTTCCGTCAAGCTCCATACCTGGCTAACGAGAGAACAGAAGATTCACGTTATTATCATTTCGACCAGTATTCATTAGCCACGATTGTGAAATCTTCAATTGTTCGCTGCTGTTGCCATCCTTCTTGCTCGTTTGGACATTACGATTATCGATTTTCAGTCATTATTTCATTATTTTTCGAATTCTGCTCTAGGTCCGTTTATAAAGATTACAGTGTGAGTTTTATAAGAAGATACCACCCTGTTGGGAACGGTTTATGGTGTCGCACCAAGAGGGGAAGTTGCTGGTTGTTCCTGGTCGCGGAACAACGCGGAACCGCGTTCGAGCAAACGTTGTTATCCCGTCGTCTGCGGGTTTCGAGGCGAATCGCACGCGACAGAGAAGAAAAAAAAAGTTTCCACGGTTGGTTTCTTGGAGAGTGCCAGAGTGAAAGGTAACCTCCCATTTTTGTCCTCTCCTGTACGACCAAACTGATCTCGTTCCCTCTCTGTTACGCCAACGTCCTTCGTAACGCGAACCCTTTCTACCGCTCTAACCCCTTCACGTTTTTCCCTTTACCGTCGTCCACAGGTATCGAGAAATCTTCTAGGAAACTCCATTGTCCGTTTTATTGTCACAATTACGCGCCACTATTTACAACTAACTTCTGGAAACTCTGTCTGACAACTGTAATGGATCCTTTCCTTTTTTTTTTCTAACGATTTGTTAAGCTTAACTTAAAAGACGAAATGATCGCAAATCACACCTAAGAAATTAAACAAACTACGAGTATTTTAAGAATTTTACACGTTCAATTATTTTCTTGGCTTTTTTAAGAACATCCTTTTCTAGATCGCAATGAAATTCCAGACTAATTACGTGTATCTCGAACGCACCCACGATCGAGACTGTCTTTGCCACTTACATCGAATGCAAGGTAAAAGGCAATTGGAGCAATTCAATATTTTTGTTTCATCTATCAAATAAGAGGAACTGTGTATTTGAAATAAATCAAATGAAATGTAAAGAAATTAACCTGATATTGATACTAAACAATTATAATATAAAAACATAATAATTCTAGAATTCGTGCTAAAAAATAATTACATCCCTGGAATTATCATCACAATTATTTTCCAAATCGTTTTTTAATGATTGATTGTTCCACGATACCCATAAACGGCTCAAGTATCCGCAGGTCTAATTAAAAAACAAAGGAGAAGGTTCTCAGCTGACAAAACGAACGCGTCGAGTAATAGACTGAAATATGACTCAATATCGAGTGGAATGTTTCAGCAAAGCTGGTATATCGATGCTGGTATTACAGAATGATGTATTCCTTGGGTAGATAGTGATCGTAACAAGTCCTTGTAAAAGTAATTCCTGTGATCGAACATCGTCGACAGGAGAATGTCGACGACCTTAATGCACTATTTACACTGCACCAATAAGACAATGATCTTGTCCTGTTAATTCGAAATCGTCGAGTTAGTCATCATCGTCTATCCGAGACAGCGGTTTGCAGAACCTTTCGAAGACACTTCGTTTTTATTATTTCAATATCAACAATTTGTTATAGCAGTAGAACACCTGATACCTTCAAAGCCACTGACGTAATATTCCGTCTTGGTTTCTCAGCAGTGTTTACAATTACATCTGAGAAACTTATCAATTTCTTCTAATTGAAAAATGAAATTTTTTTTATTAATAAAAATCTTAATAAAGGTGTTTAAATTCAATTTTATAAATTAATATTATTTTTTACTTTTGAAACAATAGAATGGAATTTCTTTTGGAACGGAAATGAATTAATTGGAGTCCTTCGGTTTTGAGAAACGAGTTTGTTCGTAAAATTGCATTTTTAATGGGATATTTTTAACCATAAACGTTTTGGTCTGTTTGCCCAGGGAATATGCGATCACCTATGGACACTCCGCGTCCAAGGAGATCCTGTCCCTGTATATAACATGGGTGCAATTTAGCCTTGGTCGTTGGCTACCGGCTAAGTATTGCGGCACACCACGTTACACTGCACAGATTGTGTCCTCATCTGCATTTAAATATTATAAATTCACCACCACGATCTGAGCCCAATCGATTAAACCGATCCAAACTTATAGTTTCTTTCAAGAATAAATGTTCAGATTAACATTTTAACTCTGGAGCCAAAATTATTGACTTCAGGTCCTTTTTATTAACATTTCTATCGAAATTTATGTTAATTTTCCACTTCAAATTATAATATTCGAAGCTCTTTTAATAACCTTTTCACAATAAATTAACAGCAACAGATGAAGACGCGTATAAAATATGAAAAATAACACCCCTTCGTTATCGAACTATCGAAATAAAATGATCAAAATTTCATTAATTTAACCTTAAATAACAGTACTGTAATTAATATCAGAGCTAAATAAGTAGAAAAGAGGCGAGGAACATCCGATGCCAGCCAAGGGGATGAAGAAAGTAGTCAGACCCGTGACGCGAAGCTCTCCATGGACCGCTTCCAACATCCCCTCGACCAATATACCAGACAGGGGTGAAATTTCCAAAAATAAGATGAAACTCAGAACCGAAGACGCAAAATACAATCGCGTTTCGCGATTTTAAGTGAAAAAATGAAGCGTCCAATGGACTTACGCGGCAATGCTCTTCGACAGGGGCCATCGTTCCATACTGGCCTGGTATTTCATGTTCTCGATCTGCTTCTTCAGTGCGTCCTTATCCATGTTGGCGAGTACACTGGGATCCATGGTTATAGCCGCGCCTCCCTTTTGCCAGATAACACACGAATAGCGCTTGCGCCTCTGCGAAAAATCAATAGAACCTGAGTTTATGTACGGGGGATACTCCTGTTATAGGAACGGCACTGCTACGTCATCGACTGGCAACAGGAAATTCGATTCCACGAGGAAAAAGTACCATGAACTTTCTTCCCTGCATCCGCTGCGATGGACCTGCGGCCAAGGGGTTGCGACTCCATTTTACATAGCAACAGGATCCGTTTATCTATGCAATAAATATGCAACACCCATAGAACCATTGTCGTAACATTACGTTAGTTATATTTCTTTTAAAAATCATCTGCATTCTTTTCATGTCATTATCTTGTTCTTTTCATTTTTGAAGTAATTAGAATTAAACGTCGCATTTGTGGTGAACGGTGCGTCACGAGTGTGACACGTTATTAGACGGCAAGGGGTTAATCATTAATCTGCAATCGCGGAACGAATAATTAATGTACCCTTTACGGAAACGAATATTAATATTTCAAGCACCAGGTTTCTCAGTGAATCACTCAGCTTTCACACTAGATGTTACAATTTTTATTATTCAAATTATAATTACGAACTTAGTATACTACTGTGTTCTTGAATCTAATGGATACGTAAGTTACCAGGAATGATATCTAGACAGGATAATTAACCAACTAACTTTGAAATTGATAATAAATACTACACAATCTACCTCTTCACAAAAATAGCACAGATTTAATTAGAGTTACACCTGATCATCGAATTAATTCCAACCCTTCGATTCCAAGAAGATGGATCTCTCCCAAAACCGAGAGTAACAGTGAAAACTAATTAGCAAATTCGTATTCAGTCCACGAAACCGTGTAATAAGCGGTTGGTAACGGTTACAAAACAAAATACGTGTCGTACAATGTCATCATCGACCTAGATTCGTTAACCCTTGGACGTCGAGCAACGAAATTTTCATTTTTCATCCTATCCTCATCCTCCAAACATTATTTATCAAGATAGAAAACTACTTTAAGAAAAATTTGAAAGATGGCCTCGCTATGGACCCTGCCTCGATCCTCTAACGACTTTCAGTACAATATTCATTTTAAAAATGAATTATACCTACAATAAAATATTGAAATTTCGTACAATATTTATTTTGAAAAGGAATTATACTATATGGAGTAGTGTAAAGAATGGTACCAGGAGCTTGCTAGGACCCCTGCTCGCGGAATCGAATCTGCCAGCCCCCTTTTTCCTCGGTTCTGGTTGGTCCAGGAGGAAATTCGTCGCACTTACCCAGCAGGCGGGTTCCTCGAGCAGGAAACGGGGGTGCACGTGTCACAGAAATTCCGTTTTCGGGACTGTTTTGACGGAATGGCAGAGCGGCAGTCACCTTGCCGGAGGTCGGAGAAGTTCTGGGAAGCGCTGACTCTTGGCGGGTTTCTCGATTCGCTTACGGAAGCCTCAACAAAACTCGCCAATCTAATTTGCCTGGTAATTTACCTGCCGATATCTTCAATCATTGTTGTCATTGGAATACTCTTCGACGAACGTTCGATCGCGACCGTGTAATCCGGCCAGCGAATAAACTCGTCGCGTTTAACCCCTTTGCTCCGGATGGACATGTCTTAATAGCGAGCCCCCTTACAACGCGGATGAATTGTGCCACGATGTACTGAAATCGTGTTACAGGAAACTTTCAATTAGTATTTATGAAATTCGGTTCATTTCTGTCTCGATGTTGGTAAATAAAAATCGGTTAATTCGTACGATATGTTTGTAACCGCGTTATGGGAGGGTTTATCGTAGTTTACTTTTAACAAAAGTTGTATTTTTGCAACTTTTGAAGACTTTGAGTAATATTTTGATGATCTTGAATTTATTTATTTGATTTAAGTTGAATAAAATCTGAAACTTTAAAGAACGGGGTTGAAGAATAGGCAAAGATATAAAATAAAACAAATACAACTGATGATTGAATAAATTATGACTCTAAATATACTTACAATCAGAAATTTACATAAAAAAAAGATAATTGTTATAAGAAACCCTTATATTTGATCCTTTGTCAACTTAGAGTACAGCATATGACAGTTCTTTACGTTATTTATTGAAATGCGAGAAGTATTTGACTTTTAGGAACCTACAAAGAAAGATAAATAATTAAAAAAGCAATTTAATAAATCAAAAACATCACACAAGCTTTATTTTTAATAATTTTTATAATTTTTTATATAGCGCTACCGAAAACGGTACAAGAGGCGCCATCTAGCGGCGATCCTTCGAACTAACGAAATAGAAAATCCTATTTTTTGGAAAAAGCAGTGATTTTTGAGCGTTTCTAATGGTAGCAGCGTATTCTAGAGATACAATTTTATTAGAATAACATTATTTTGTTGTGTTAGAAGCCTTAAATTCGATTTTGAAAAAAATAGCGTTTTACGGGCATAAAAATGCCTAGTCATCTAGCGGTAGATGAACGGAACTAATCATTGTTTACATCATAAGGATCCAGCGCCATTTAACTCCTACAATCTCAATCTTTTATTACGTTCTTCGGAGGATACGTTCAAGCACTTCAAAATGGATAAATATTCAAAGCTTATAAACGCTGGTACAACTTACTCTAAGCACATGAATCGCTTAAGTAATCGAATATTCGGCGAGGTTACCAGATACACCAAACCAAAGTCTATGAAGGTTATCCAAATGTTCAGCGAGATGCCTGTAAACAAACGACCAGAAATTCTCAATTATTATCCACGACACACTCAAACGAGTACCCTGATCAAAGTGCTCAGAAGCTATGGTTTATTCAGAGACGAGCATCAAGATTTCAGAGATGAGTATGACCGTTTAAGAGAGCTCCGTGGTAAACATAAATGGGTTCCACCGCCTTTAAGGAAACAAAAATAAATGTATCACCTAAGATTGTGTATTTTGTATAAAATATCTATTATACATGTGTATACTTTCAAATACAATATACTATATATAAATAATAATATAAATGTACAAAAGTATAAGGTAAAAAAAATGTATACCACTAAAGTACACCACAGTAATCCTAGAATAGGAAGTGTTTATGTCTTCAAAATTAAATGGTAATAAAAATTCAACATCATCTATCTTTGATTGATCTTGGCTGGATTCTCTGATATGTACATCAGTCCTTCTGTTATTATATAATATTGATTTATTTCTGTCATTTAATTCATCCTTGATTGGATTGCTTATAATTGCTTTATTGGGGGAGTTTATGGTTTTATCAATTTCTTCATAGTTGTATATATTAATTGCTTCCCTTGCAACATCTTTAATTAAAATTTACATGATTAAGCTTATAAAAAATAGGTATATGTAATTTATTTTAGATATGAGATTTTTACGTTCTGTGGATGTTGCATGGTAGGATACTGCTGCTCCAGATACATGTTGTAATTTTGTTTTGACATCCTTTGGTTCATAATTTGTATTTTCCTTCCATTGACAACCTTCCTTTAATCTATCTTTATTCTCCAATTCTTCTATTTCTTTATTGTTGACAATCAACTCATTTATCCATATCCTTAAATAATATTGTACATTAATGAATGAAGTACATAACATATTTTTGAATTTTCATCCTTCTGTACCTAAATATATCAAGATTAAGATATGTTGGAAAATTTCCGCATTCCAAAGAAAAATTAGTCCAGGATGCAATTCCAACTAATGCTGCTTCCCTTTGTGGATTTTCACAAACAACTGGTGAACCAGGATTTCCAGCACAGGCCTTCATTTCATCTTTAAATTCCACCATTGCACAAAATACATTTGTGTAATTTGTACTAGTCTTCATCATATACGTGCACAATTTCCAAGAATTAAGAACCGCTTCACTGTATTGAATAGGCTTAGCAAAAACCTTTGACGACGATGAAATATAATTTTGCCATCCAAATATTAAACAAGGTGTGTAGCTGTGATCGTATTTGACGGATATGTTTGGTAAGATCACTTCACCGTTACATATGTCAAACGGTTTGGTGAGTTTCATGAGGGCTATATTGTAATCTCGATCAGGAAGAATGGAGTAGGGTTCATAATGAGGGTGTATATAGGTAGCCTTCACAGATATTGTTTGTCTGGTATCAGTTCCATTTAACCCAGTCGCGAATAAAACAATAGACTATATTAATAGAATTAAAAATGTCATTTTTAATACGTTTTCTTAATATTAGGAGTAGAAACTGGCATACATTTCTCTTATCCTGCACGCATTGTGCTGCGGTTAAAACCCAGTCTGATGATATGAGAACTCCTCCACACGGTGCTATTGTTTGAAATTGTATTAACCAGGGAAACTGACCATCTTCAACTCTTCTACCTTTAAGTAATATGCTTCCAGACTGATCCAAATTTATCAACAATAATAGTAATGAAATATATTTTTTCATATTTATTGTGATTAAAATGTAGAAAATTATTTTAATACGACTATCTTCAGGTCAGTGGAACTGCAACTGTACATTGTTATGAACATAAAATCATTTATTTTAAAATGATTAAAAATACAATGATCATGGCAAAAGTTTGGCAGAATTTGTATTATTTACAGACTAGATACAAATATTAATATAAAATAAAGGAATTTCAAATTATTTTGTTTATTCATAATGCCTTTGAGACTTTCTGTTTGTCTTTAACAGTTCATAATTCTTCTTTAACATCTTTCTTTTTATTTTCAGTCTCTGCACTTTTCTTTTTCTTTTTCTTTCTTTTTTCCTTTAACTCACCCTTAGTTTCACCCTTTTCTTTAAGGCAAGTATCATCATCTTCCTTCAGGGCTCTCTCTGAACACAGATATCTAGTAAAACAAAAGTTCCTCGGTTAATAAAAATTTGTACATCTTCTAAACAGTTGATAATTGTAATTACCTAGTTAGAGGAATTTCCCTTTGATGATTATAATACCACTCTTCAATGTCAGCCTCATGATTTTCCAATAAATTTTCACACTGTGATTTCAAAGTTGTTATCTCCACAGAAGGTTTGTCCCACAATTCATACGGAATCCCTAATTCAACTTTCACACCTCTATCCCTGTATACATATAAAATTATACTTATTTACATAAATTCAGAGGTAGATAAATGACAAAACATTATCTTACACAAGTCCATGGAGAGCTTTGAAAGTCTGACTCATTCCTTTGGAAAATCTTGAACTGTCTGTACGTTCCTTATGGATGTTATATTCTAGGATACGCTCGCAGAGGTCCTCCATACTTTCTACCAAACGTAATTCTCTGTAAATAACAAACATTATATTATAACTCATAAGTGTACAGTGCAGTGAAATGTTTCAAATGTATTTGAAATTTACGATTTTGTATACTCCTTCTTTTTCTTAGGCACAACATCATCCACAGAATAACCAATTTCAAGTACATCACGAGTTTTACCGGTTTCCTGTAATCTTGCCTCTAATTCTGTGGCAACCACTTTGCAAACTGCAAACGAACAAATTAAATGTAAAGTATAATACATATATTCATAACAAATTATATATATTAATATCCAAATACCTTCACACTTGTTTGCATATTTTACACCTTGCTCCTCTTCAGGACCGCCGATTACAAAATACGAGAATAATAAATGTGTTATAAATATTTGCATTAAAACGTACATTGTTCGATTATAAAATTATAATTATTTAAAGGAACTGTTCAGTTTATGGAATGAAATACATTTGTTCGTAAACTACATCACGTCTCAGCATTTTTCTTTCATATTATTGATAACGCGTTGAATGAAAGAAACTCATTTACAGTATAAGTAGTAGTTAATATAATACTTATATACTCGTACGATGTATTTGAATACTCATATTTGTTTATTGCATAGTTTTAAAACATGATATCGTGATAAAAATAAATCACCATAAAGACAATTTCTGCCTTTTTAATAGTTCATAAAGAAAATTATGTTAATTTTCTCTGATAGCATGTAAATAAATAAATAAATAAGTAAATATATATGTATATATTTTATATAAAAGGTTTCTACCTGTTGGCTGTATTTCATTCGCTAATATATGGCGGCGTGTTTGAAAACGTCCAATAAGAATAGAGTGCAAAAAAAGAAATATTTATTTTAATTTATTAATAATAAATTTGTGTTCTAAACAATTTAAATTTATTTGAATATGAAGCTATTATTTATCATAAACAAACAAAGAAAATATGATGATTCAAATAAACAAAAATTCACTACTTCCTTGTTAAAATATAAATAATTAATAGAAGGTAGACTACAGCAATGGATCCTCTTTGTTCTATTTTAACATTGTATTTTTTGCTCATTAACATTTGGACAGACTTTTAATATATACAAAAGCAAATACCCGTTTACAAAATCAAGTTTATAAAAATTAGCAAACAAAGTGTATTCAATGAATGTACAATAATGTACTTATTGTTTCTGATTATAATAATTGTTATAAGTAAATGTATCTCTTATCTGAGACAATGTTTATGGGGTTTTGTTTCGATAACAAAAAGAAAAATCTGTAAAATTGTGTAATGTTACTTACATAGTGTTCATACTTTCTTTCATACTCTCTTTCGTTCTTTACCTCTCTCCTTTTGTTTTAAAAACTGAACAGAGTGTTGTATAAACTGTTTTGTACTACTTTCTCATAATTTGTTCAGTAGATGTATGATCATAAGGTGTTAAAGCCATTTTCCTGTATTCTTTCTGTAAAATAATCTGTTCATAATATTACAAATTTTTAGAATCATTTGAAACAAAATTATACTTCTTAAAAAGTATATACGGATGTGTACACGTATTCATTGACCTTTTATTCATTTGTAACATTATATACTGATTGCTTTGCATATGTTTCAATCATAATAATAATTGAGAAATGAAGAAAATAAGAAATGCAGAACAAAATCTAATTAATTTTTAATGTAATTACAAATGAATAAAAAAAAAGCATCAGGCACAAAGTTGTATTACTCACAGAGTAAATATAGAAGCTTTTTTAAAATAAATTACTGAGATTAATTTATATTAAGATTGAAAAATTTGGTAATTTTACAAAAATATGAGAATCAGAACAAAAGTTATGGTAAAAAAGCTTGTTATTTTTTGTATGCAGGGTAGAATGTAATTATTTGTTCTCATTTGATAAAATCAGCTTTCAGGGCCTATTAAATGCAATAAAAGTCAAATGAAGTAACTTATTACTGTGTATTTATGTTTGTGTTTGTACTTTTTAGTTACATACAAACAAATAATCATCCGTTATTCAAATTTCCCATAAATTACATTCTATTCTGCATGATACCTTTTGTTTTGATTGTCTGCTCTGATAACAGGAATCACAAACAGACAAACAATTGAAAATTCCTAATATATTTATCTCTGTATATAATAAAATTTGATCATACATATTTAAAATACCTATACTTTTTAAATCAGAACGATTTTCTCTTCAAAATTAAGTAATAAAGATTAAAAATATTTTGTTCCATTAAAAAGATTCGAATAGAACGTTAAAAATGAAAGGGCTACAATTATGCAGAATTTCGAATTCTCGATCAACAGTTTCTTTTTTTCTTCTCCTCTTTGTCGAGACTACATTTTTTTGAACTATTCGAAAATTGAATCCGATGTTGAACACTTATTTGAACTTCGTTCAGCGATTACAATAATTTGTACCATTTTAATCCGCTAATTAGATTACTCGAACTCAACATAATTATACTTCGCTTATGCACTATTGATTTTACAAATTTATCCTTTTATGAAGAAATAGAAATTCTTTCACGATTTACTTCTAATTAAAACTGGTTGTTCCATTGAAGAAGGTCGTGATACAATGTCGAGAATTTATAAGTTTCTAATAATGATATTTTTCTGTTTCTTGTAACAAGCTATTTTGGAGACAGTTTACATCGTATCGTTCACCATATTAATCCTTATGCCTAGTCGTGTGTTTTTTGTTCTCTTCAACAATCTCATAGATGTAACACAATTAGTGACTCGTTAACTTTCAACTTTTTTTTCCAATCGATCGACAAAAATCGTTTACAGCTTCCTTTATAATCCTCTATTCAAATAATTCGAAAATAATTATTGTTAGTAAAATATTGCTCACGTTTAGCCGAATCCGCTGATTCTTACTAGATTATTATCACAAACGTTACATTATGAAATTGTTGGATAATGATCCCTATCACCATTTTGTACAATAAGACTACTCTTTTTCATTATTTTTTTGTTTGTTTTGTTTTTGTTGTCTTGAACGAAACGCAAATTCATCGAGTTCATTATAAATGGTACGGAATAATGAAGAAAACCTAACTTGAGAAACTACGACATTCAGCACTTAATGAAACCATACTATAATTCACAGTGTATCTCATACATTGTCTTAAAAACAGAAGTGTGCTTAGAGCCTGAAACGTGTTTGTTTCACTTTTATTTAGATATACATAACTTTTGGTTTCAGTTCAGTCTTGTTGATAAAAATACGTTGTAGAAAGCATACTATCGAGACAGAAGCATTTCGTTTGATTAAATCTTTATTTTTGTTCCTTTTTGTATCAGTTTGGTGCACAAGCAGCCCTTCGTGATCGAAGTTCTGACGTTGACGTGGACTTTGAAAATTTCTCATCTTTGTGGAAACAGCGGGGGGCGTTCCATCGAAATAAAAATGCGAAAATATGCTTAAAAAAAAGATTTTGCCTTTCCACTCATTTGTATCTTAAATGTTCGTAATACAACTAAATTAATTAAGAAAAAGAAAAAAATGTACAACGCTTAAGTCTAAAACGACTGGAATCAAATAATATCTTGTAATGCGTAAGAGAGAGAGAGAGTGTGTGTGTGTAAACAACACAGGAAGGAATATCTTACAAAGTTTTACTTAAGAAACTGATAAAATTGTGGCAGTACGATCGTAGAATAAATTTTCTTACGTAAAGAAAATATACATCCATATTTAGTAAAAATATGCGTATAAGTAAAATGACTAAAAATGAACGATAAGTTAACGAAAGTTAATGAACAATGAATCGCGATAAAAAAAAGAAGATGACTTTATCCTGAGAAAGGCAAAGTCTTGTAAAACGCGCGTGTTAATTATATAATGCTCATTGATCGGCGGTAGCGTTTTCTAGTATTAGTTATAACAACAGGAACCGATACGGGAGCGGGAGGAGTGACGGGTGTAACAGGGGTGACCGGAGTGAGAGGGGTTAAAGGAGTTTCAGCCATTTGGGCTGAAGAGGGGGGCCTGAGCTACCAAATGTAGTTCTCGGTTTGTGGAGCTCGCATTACTCCCACACCTCCGCCGAGCCTCCTATAATTCATACAACCGCATAATTTCCATTGATTTTGTTCCGAATCATATACTTCGATTGTTTTTAAGTAGGCAGTTCCGTCGAATCCACCCACGGCATACAGCAAACCATTCACTACCGCTAGTCCCACCTAGAGAAAGAACAATTTCTTCTATTAATTATTTGCTCTTTCAATAATTAAATAATACTTGAAGGTAGAATTACTTACTCCACTTCTTCTTGATGTCATAGCCACTATGGGGCTCCAAGAATTTGTATGAGGGTTATACCGTTCCGCGCTCGAGAGTTCCATGCAATCGTCTCTCCCTCCGACGGCATAAATTAGATTATTAAATACAGCACAGCCTAGATGCTTACGTCTAGTAGACATAGGGGATACTTGAGACCATTTGTTTTGTCTTGGATCATATCTTTCTACAGTGTTTAGAGGTGACTGCCCATCAGACCCGCCGATGGCATATAAATAACCGCCTAACACAGCAACAGCCACACCAAGTCTTCTAGTAGTCATAGGCGATACTTTGGACCATTTATTTTCCTTGGGATCATATCTGGAACAGAAAAAGATTCTGGTTAATAAAATAAAATTATAATACACTTGCAAATTTGTTGGTGCAATGTTTTAGCAAAAGTATTCTAGATCCAGTTAACAAAATATTTTACCTTTCGACGTGGTTCAAACACTGGACACCGTCCTGGCCACCTACCGCGTAAAGGAAACCGTCCAGCACCGCGACACCTACGCTAGTTCTACACGACGTGGTAGGCGCAACGTCGCAGGACCATTGATTCGTTTGCGGGTCGTATCGTTCGATGCTGTTCAAGTAACTCTGTCCATCGTGACCCCCCACCGCGTACAAGAGATCGTTCAGCACAGCTACCCCGACGCCGCATCTTCGTTTGCTCATGGGTGCGACCATCTTCCAATCCGCGGTGTTGGGATCGAATCTTTCTACACTAGCGATCGCGTCGCCGGAACACCATCCACCGACGGCGAACAAAACTTCGCCGCGTCTGGTCGGCTTTCTAGGTCGTGTTCTAGGTCCCTGCATTAGCGGTCTCTCTTGAGGAAGTAGCAAATAATTCTTTGCTTCATCCACCAAGTCTCTACACGCATCGTCGGATCGAACCAAAAGATCAGAGCCTACAGTTCCAACTAAAAATTTCGGACTAAGAAGGGGTAATCGTACATGCTGAAGAACTTGCGCCAGATGCTGTCTTCTCTCGGTCACGTTGTACTTGACCCAATTCATTACGGCGCTGAATACCTGCTCTTCCGTTCGTACGTTTAATTCGTCCGACGAAATGATATCTACTAATTGGCCGACAGGTAGTAACAGAAATTCCTCGCTCTCCATTACCTGCGTTCAATATCAAGCATAAGGTGGACTAAAGGTTCGATAAGAATGATGGTAGAAAGAGAGAGATGCAAAACGTACTTCCTGAAAATTGTGTTGCGTGAACTTGTCCGCGATTCTTAACAGTTCGCGGCAAGAATGAGTGTCCGCGAACGCTCGTATTCCTAGACAATTAGAAGGGTCTAATTGGCGCTTGAGAAACTCGCAACAGATGTCTTGAATCTCTGCTAGCTGGAGAAGGCACGCTGCTGGAAGGAGAGTCTGAACGTTCGCTTCCTCGACGATGATGTGAGAGGTATAACAGAAGTCTATTAGTAATTCCATTGCCATCTCGTCTATATCGCGAATCGTTACTTCAGTTTGTCGAGATTCCGCCAGCTCCCCAGTAAACATTGCTCTACGCAGAGGACATTAAATTAGTTCATTTGCTTATCATCCTTTCCTTAGGTTTGCAAGATTGTACCTGAAGTACGGACTGCACGCAGATAGGATAACGCGGTGTGCAAATATTTTTCTGGAACCAACGTTGAGGACCACATCGCAGAGTTCCCGGTGGCGACGAAGGACATTGAGTTCCGTGAGCGTGGCACGAGGATGCTTCTCGGATGTGTGACTGAGGCGGGCTGGGGAAGGCGCGCGTTCCACGACCATCTCACCCATCCTCTGCGAGGACGGGGCGCCCGCGGCCGCTCTCCCCGAGGCGCCCCTAGACCCCCCTAGCTGGAGGCGCAGCGGGGGTGACGCCCAACCCCACACCGAGTCTATCTGCAACACCATTCACCAACCACCACGGCTCTTGAATGTGCCTGTATCAGGCCCCTTGATCTTCTCAAATTCCTGCAATTAGAAGGTTCTCGATTATCCATTTGAAAGGTGCTTCTTCTTAAGCGAAAGTTGCTGAAAATGTTTCTTGTAGGAGACGTTCAAGTTTCTGGAGAACAGGATGGACTTATGCCAGTAAAGTGTACGGACAGATATTCTAAGATTATTTTGGACACATCTTATTACCTGAGCCTTTATGCCTTTAAATGATATATAAGAAAACAATTAACCATACTTCAGAACATATACTTATTTATTAAATAATAAAGTTTTCCTTCCAGACACAACATTATAAAGTAAAACATAGATTATATCAATCTGCAAACATAGAATTAAACACCATGTACAATGTTTCATACGTGTTACAGGTGTAACCAGAATTTTAATACAAAGAGCTATGATACTCAAAACGTACATGAATTATATTGATTAACAATAAATAACATTAATTTTACAATAGTTATCTTACATATTAGAAATAAGATAAAAATAGCTAAATCCTGAAAGTGTAAAGTGCAGAGAATAAGAAAAATTAAACATAATATTTTGAAACAGAGAAACCTAAGACATGAAACAAACAGAAACAAGTATAAATACGATGTTGCATGTAGGGCAAGTGGCATAATTTTCAAGAAACATTTTCGACGCCCGTACATTCAGTTTCATGTTGTTTCGTGTAAAAGTGTTTTTAAGAAATCCGTCGAGTCATAGGCGTGAGAAAGTGATAGTGAAAAACAGTATTGACACTTACTGTATGATGGATACGAGGATTTATGACGTGCGATTCACAAACTGAAGCGAATTTCTGGACAGTTTGGGCAGTTTCCCAGCTAACAAACGATAAATAAAGTATCCGATCAGCGTTTCGGCCTCGGTTCGCTCACGGTATTTATTAAAACGATAGCATGCCTGTTGGTTAACGATGGTCTTCGAGAAACTCGAACCAAACTGAAAAATTCGATGCACCGAGTATCGTACGGGCGGTATCACGAGGGCACTTTCATTTTGAGGCCTTTTCTTCTGATGCACACACAATGCACCAAATTATCAATTCGCCACTTTCTGAACCAAATCCCCAGGGCTACGCTCGCGTTGTGCCAATTGTGTCAATCTACCTTCGCTTTCCGTTCACAGCTAACAGATGGAGACACCGCATTCTTGGAATTGTCAGAATTGTTGCGACTGGAACTACGACTTCCCTTTATCACCACAGATGACGAGTCGACCGGTGATTTCGTTCGTTCGTTCAAAGTGTTCTTTCAATTTTGTGAAAAAAATAGTGTTTTAAAGCTTAAAGTTCGAAAAAAATAACCATATAAGCATTTCATCAATACCATTAATACAAAATGACGGGTTGTTAATCGTAGAAAACAATATTCGATTTAGAAGCATATGAAGTTCAATACATGAAAATACATACAGGGTATCCCAGAACTCCTGTAGGAGCTGGAAATGGAGGGTAGCTGAGACTATTCTGAACAACAATTTCCTTTGCAAAAATATCGTACCTTAGAATAAAGGGAATAACTGAATGGCTGAATGACTGAATAACCTCTCGCTCCCACAATGTGCGAGAGAGTGAACACTAGTCCGCCATTCGGACCTCTCACTTATAATAGTAGCAGAGTATTCCCCAAAATTATTAATTTTTTACAGCTTAAAAAACATCTTAAATTAATAAAATGCTGTACACAATCGTACTGAAAGCATTGAAAATGATAAAATTAGAACGATATCCATGTTAATAGCTTTGAATCGTTTATTATACAACTTTAAAAGTTATATTAATGAAGAAAAGACATAAATGTAGGTTTTTCTCTTATTGAAACAATCAGAAATTATACACCAGTTCTTCTAGTTTAATAATTAAAGCAGAAGTTTAATTAATAAACCTTTATAAGGAATTTAATTAAGAAATATCAAAATAGTACATTACTCATTTTGAAAAGCCCGCCATTTTTAACGATGTTTCGGAAGTCTAACATTTAATCTTTAATATTTCAATATTTCGGGCTTCTAGGATTAATCGGACAATTGGAATCGATAATTAGTGTAAAATAGAAGCGATTAGATGCTTCAAACACGCGAAAACAGCAAAAAATTATTTTCTTAAAAAATAATCATTGTAGGTACGGCAGATTCCTGTCAATTTTTGAGCAGTTTCAGCACTTTGTTCGAAGGTGGCGCCAGGGGTAAAATAAAAAGTCGGTAAAAATTATTTTATTAAAAATCGGCTTTTTAACACCATTACATAAAATATTTTGTTGTTATAAATGTCTCTATAACTTTAGTTTATCCGAAAAGTGGCCTGGTTTTTGAAAAAACACAATTTTCTGTTTCGCTAATTTGGTCGGTAACACCCCATGTACCGTCCTCAGTTGCTCTTTAAAAAAATTGAAAAATAAAGCTTGAGCGATATTAAACTCATTATTTTATAATAATACAATGTTTTATCTTTCTACTATTGAAATTAGATGACCCCAGGACTGTATTTATAATACCGAAAAATATTTTGCAATTTTTACTTATTCCTTCTGTTGGGATATCCAGCCATTCAGTCATTCCCTTTATTCTAAGGTACGATATTTTTGCAAAGGAAATTGTTGTTCAGAATAGTCTCAGCTACCCCCTATTTCCGGCTCCTACAGGAGTTCTGGGACTCCCTGTATAACCAAACATCACTTACAGCACGTAAGTTACTCCACTTACAATTATGTAGCGAATTTGATAGAATATAATATTAATTAAAGAAAAATGGTATCGATAATTGATATCTAACGTTTCGACACCTATCGACGTTTCGTATCAAATACTTAAAAGTTTAATCGATCGCGTAGTATCGTTGACGGTCGAAACGTCATGTATCGTTACCATTGTTCATTAATATAATCGCTCGATCGCGATATCTCTCGATGGAATCGCGAAAGCCGCTTGTTTTATGGTTATTTGTTGCGTTATGGCTCGCGCGTACGATCGATGACGCTTCTGCAGCGAAAGCAGAAAAGAGCGTCGCGTGTCTGCGCGTACGTACACGTACATATTCCGCTTCCGCGAAACATCGTCTCTCATTTTCTTTCGCGGAGATTATTCAATCATCACGCGACAGCCGGGACCCGATATGTCCCGACCGTCTTATTAAGATTACAACGGCCACGATCGGTTTTGCTCGGGCCCCTGGTCAAATCTAGGTCACCGGTAATAAGACGTAACCGATTTTTATTGGCACCTGCCATCACGGACTCCACGATGATCCGTTTAATCGTTTTATCGCATCTCCGGGGCCCCGATGATATTTTTGCAGCTTGCACGGGAATCGCGTTCACGGAAGTTCCCGCCGTTTTATTGCGCACCCGTGCGTTCTCGTTTCACGGAAGTGCCTGATCATCCTGGATGATGAAACTTTGCTTACTCGAACTTTTCACGTACCTTTGTGACCATTCAATGTGTTGCAGTTTCGTTTAAACGGAGCCGCAGGCAGATGTAGTTGCACGGGTTTGGCTTGAAATGATGAGTTTCAAGTAAAAAAAAAAAATTGTGTAATCAGTTCATGATACACGATGATTATGGATTAGTAACGATACAAGGAAATTGAAATTGATCTAGTTAGGTATTGTTAGATTTTGATTTTCAGCCCTTTAAATTCTAGCCCTTTAGATTCTGTATAATTACATGGAAAGGGGTTTTATGCTAGACGTCGCGTATAATATACATTTGTACTACTGCGAATTCATAGCTCCGCTTCAATCATCGTTTCTACTACTTTCTGCACTTCCTCATCAGTTCGTATCCACATTTTTATTTCAGTAATTCTTCCAAGATTCGTCCTTATCACTTCTGATATACTTTTTAATCCTTAATCATCACAGCTTAGAATTAGAAATATGAAATTGGCCCATAGTTTAAAGTTATTGAAAATAATAAAAATGAAAAAATTTCACCAAGTCGCAGTGTTTTTAGAGTTGGCGTCGAGGGTAAAACAGTGTTCGTTTTCGTGTAGCTGGTACCTCTGCCTGTGTGTATTACAACACGGTCTCGTCGTGGTTTCTCAGTTTTGCATCGACGACTGGTGGCCGGTTTTTGCGAGAGTACGATCTTTATCGGGGATGCTCGACTGAGTCGTCGGTGTAATTTTAAATTCGCGATGCGTCGAAGCGTCATTAAAGTGGTTTAAGAGGTATCGGGGCCCGATGTAACCGTGCGGTTCCTTTTTCTCTCTTTTACTTTAAAACACGATGCGCCCGAGGCGCGTTTGACTCCGATTTCAGAAACTCGAACCGATCGCAGCTTTTCGGAACCCGATCCGGACTAATGTCCCTCACCCTTCCCCCCTTCAGCCGCGATTTACATGGATTTTAATGTTCTTAACTTAACAAATTATCGTACTCGTAATGAACTTGTTCCACTGTGTAAGATTTACATCGGGATAGGTGGTTCGCGTTCGATTGGACGTTTTATGGCGTTGAAGGAGAAATTGGCTACCTGTTTCTTTCTTTATTGCACGGGAACGTGTCGCGTACGCTGTCGGTCATTATACTTGCAAATATTGTTTATTTCAATTAAAGCAAGTTTACTCGACGTTGTTGCAATGCTGGAAACAGTTTGTTCAGGTTGAAAGTGCCGTTTGATTGAGTTGTATTTTACTCTGTCAGTTAGGATTAGGGTTAAATTCAATAATCTAAGGGGAATATTAATGTTACAAGTATTAGTTCTTATTACATTATTGCAAAATTTCCAAGACATTAAGATAAAAATATTGTGCAATATTTAGAAAAATGTGTACATCGAGGCTATTTCGAAATTTGTCTGAAAACAAAAAAGAATTGAACGCCTTAAAGAGGAGCGATCGCGATGGAGAGATTTTTCCCGATTAAAAAGTCGGTACGGCGTTAACCGTGTAATTTCGCAATTGCCGATCAATACATTTTCAGATATATTATGTACTTTCTTTCGAAAACGTACAGACGCATTAAGGTGAATCATTTTACGTTCGATCGTACGCGTCGGGGCCGGGTGTACGTTGATAAAAATCTTTCGATCAGATCACAGCTTCTTAATCATAGCAAACGGGACGTTGCGCTTAAAGGTACCGAATGCTGCCTCTCGGACGGTGAAACACGGACAAAGAAAACGTTTGTGCTTCGATAATAATTCAACGCGACTTTCTCGTGCAAGAAAAGAGAAAGAAAAAGGAACCATCGATCCACTTTAATCGATTTCTTTTCTTACCGTTCTTCCGTTCGATCGATGTTTTCTGTGCACAGTTTCTTGAAAATTATTTGCAAAATTTTATTTAACAAGACACAAAGTAATAATACAAAGCATAATTAAATGCAATTTGAACTTTAGAAAGGGGTGCAAATTTACAGAAGTGTAATTAATTTTCAAATTTGAACTTTGCCACCTTGCATTATTGCTAGAAAATACCCCTCGAGTATTTAACATCGAGTTTTTTTAACAAAAAATCCCCACGAGTGTCAATTAGCTGGTGGTCCCCTTTGTTCTCCACGGCAATCTTATTCGCGAGTAGATGACAAGGATAAGTCGGGACGAAACGAGAGGATTTCTTAGCCGCGCGTTCGTTATAGGTTATGGAGGCGGCAACGAGGCCCGGTTCAATCGATCCGGGTAGCACGTGCTCGGCCATAAGCGGGCGCAAATGAGCGGGCATAAAAATAAATGTCACGCTGGGACCGAGTCGTCCTCCCTTACCTTATTCCTTTTTATCCTTCCTTCTCGCCCGGTTTCACCGTCGAATTCGCGCTCTTTTCTTGTCTCCGCTCTGGCCCGTAAATAACGATGGACAGGTGAGGACGCGTACGCGCGTATGAGTGCGCGAACCGATGCGGGATCGGAGACACCTCGATCCAGCCACGGATTATTCGGCGCGATGCCGATCTGCTTTGGCCAAATTAACAGGGACATTCGGGTAATGTCGATGCTCGCTTTCCTATCGGTGATCGTCTTCGGAGCCGTACAAGCAAGGCTAACGAAAACGAGGAAATTATGTCAGACTTTGAGATAGGAAACTGTTTTGAATTGGAAATTTTATTATTGGGTTGCCCGTGTGTTAAGTGAATGGGATTTGATGACATAAAAGTGAGGCAAAATACCACTTCTGGTATATCGATGGAAATCTTCGAGCTTGGGGAAAGTAACTATGTAAATGTTTTCATTAATGTACTTAATGGGAAATTATTGGTTGTTGATTGTAATAAATAGTGGTCGATTTAGAGGTATAGGGATTCTGATACGATTTGATGACATGAAAGTGATGTAAAGTACCACTTGTGACGTATCGATTTAAATCTTTAGGCTTGGGGGAAATAACTAGGTAAATTTACTAATCTAAATTAGTTAATTTATAGTAGTGAATAAATTTTCAGAACGACAATACTTCGTGATCGGTCATTTTTTGTAATTGTACATTGAATGCTGAATTTGAAACAATGTTATTATTGTAAGATTTTATACATTTTTGCGGATGTAGTTTTCTGTTTTTCTAAATAAGGAAGGAATGCGGCACACCCTGTACATTTCTAATCGAACACCTTTCATTTGATAAGGTAATTATCGGTGACCGGTTTTTCTGCTGCCAACTCTTTCCTTTTTTCCTCCTCGACGTCAGGTTTATGTAAATATCCCAAACAGATTCTTATCTAAAGGTGTTTCTTGCCGATACATCCAGCCTAAATTGAATGATCGCTACTAAAACATCAAAGCAGCAACGAGATAAAAGAGTCAGATGCGAGGAAACATCTGTATTCAAATGTACGAAACGCACCTTGACAATTCGGTTATATAATTGAATTAATCACTTTTATACCCTCGTGATTATTAGGCAATGAACGGTGTCAGCAATATTCAAATACAGCAGTTTCTTAATCCGTTCGAAATCCTGATTGAGGTTGAAGGATAAAACGTTTCCTCCGAAATAAGGAATAATATCGAGGTGTAACGCGATCTCGGTATCCTCGGTATCCCGTTATAGGAAATTTCTTTCATTCAATTCGAATAACGGACGTTCTACGGCAATAATTGCGCGCTTGATTAACTTCCAGGACACCCAGTAAGCGTGCGGGCCGGGTTAAAACCGGATCGTGTAAGACGCGCGAATTATTTATTATCATATACTTGGCCCAGTTTTCAGGCATCGCCGGCGCTGATGCATGAATATCGAACTTGTGTCACATCGTCGAGCACGGACGTAACTTGCGGCCGGCTTGTACGAATGATTTAAATTGTAACAGATAATTCTGGACGGCTTCCAGCGAGATTTGTGGCGCGGTGGACGATAATCGTGTGCCTTCGGTGAAAGCATAATGCAAACGAGTGGATTCTTTATTCTAGAGTATTTTCGTTTGTTCGACAATGAATTAGGAATCATCTTTCTTTAGTAAAAAAGTTTCGACTACTTTTTCCTCAGTCATTTTTCTAATATTTACTATTTACAAAAAACCAAATTCTAGCTAGTAATAGCCTGAGCACCAATTAATCGTAAAGATATTCCATCGAGAATCACCGAGGGGGTATTGTTTGCTAGGAACTCGTGCTCGCCGCGCTTATTTTCGCGCGGACGAAATTTACGAGCGTAATGAAAGACACGTTCATGAAATGCGGAGGTGAAAAGTAAAGAAAGAAAAAAAGAAGGAGGAGAGGGTGCAACGCTCGTTTCCAGGTTAAGAAACGCATTATTAATTACGCCCGCGAAATGTCTGTGTTTAAAAGGCGAACAGGACCCAGGCACCGCGTGCAACAGGTACAAAATGCTCGGCCGAGGCTACTTTACGGCACACGTAAATTCAGCTTGTCGTCCCGTTAGTTGAACAACTGCAACAGTTAAATATTGCCTACAATTACCGGCCCCCGGGTCTATAGTTCGCTTGCATAAATTTTTCCTGAAAATCAATTAACGTTTCGCGAGGGAAATTCATTAAATACCCTTGATCCTTAATTATTACGCCATGGGCCACTTAGGCGGCTCGTATCGACTCGTTGCATCAAGTAATTTTATTCTTAGCGTTGCATTTTTATAGCATTTTGATTGTAGGTCGAAAATTTTCTTCGAATTGTCGTTTCTTTCAATTCAGAAAGCGGTTTTGTATTATAATAAATAGTTCTGGATATATAACACTTCCAAGTGTTATACTTCGAAATGTAGAAATTCAAAGGGGAGCAGATCAGGTTTGAAAAAAATTATCCGACTACTCTCTGTCTTATTAAACTTGACATAATTATAATACTCTTCCGAGGAAACAAATATATGAAATTATGGGTGCTCACAATGAAATGACAGGGTACCGCATTGGGGCTAGTGTTCCTGGTTTCTCGTTGCTTTTCTCGAAAAATGAGAGATTAAGATGAAATCTTGCAAAATATATAATCTTGCAACATTGTAAATAATACTTGTAAAGAATTTACACAAAATTTACATATTATAAATAAAAGAAATGTCTCGGACAAATGAAATAAAAACGACTGTTGAGGAAATCTGTATTTAGAGAGTCGACAGGAAGAAAAGTTTGTAGGAAGTGAGGCGATCGGACGGTGGTAATTGGAAATCGTAGTTCGAAATGAACGATTCGATTACGTAGAGGCCGGGATTGCAAAAGAAACGGAGGTTATGCGGGTAGCGCGTTTGTTTCCCCACAACTGTGTCCACAGCCGATTTATACGTACCTGTACAAGCCAGTTCTCGATGGCTTGGAACGCGCAGCTGACCGTTTTCCATTGCCACCTGTACCGATCTTCTCCTTTCGTGTATACTTTTCCGTTTTGCGGTCCCACACCGGCGAATTTTAACGGGCAGTGAGCATAAAAAAACGAAGGAAAGAAAAAAAAATACGGAACTTGTTCATTTTTTTGCTCGCAGATAAATAAATTGTGCCTTCGAAACGTTTCGCATTATCATATTCGGCTGGATCACCTTTGCAATATTTATGTAAGTGTTTCGTTCTATGTTTTATGACTATGTCTTCAGGAAAAATTCCACGTATTTCAAATTTTACAACAACAAAAATGTGGAACTACAAATTTTACTAACCGATTACTTTAAATTAGAAGCTTTTGATTTTACAATTACTAATTTAGGTAAATGAAGACGTAATCTCTCCTGGAGGACATAAATTGGAAAGTCTTCGGGATGGGAGGTATAATTTTGATAAAAGTAAATTACCCCATTAACGCAAAAAATATTATTCATGTAAATATCTTCTTTTAAGTATTTTTAATTTAACTTTCACCTCGAATTCTGCAACGAATATCTCGAAAATAGAATGAAAATTGCCTCCAATTTTGTCTCGGTTCAATTTGCATAACATTAAAAAATTTTGTTGAAAATTACAATGATACAAAATTGTCAAGATTGTAACACGAGCCCCCTTAATGCGTCCTCTCGGTCGGAATCGTGTTGTTAAATGTTGTTTCGCGGTACGGAACGTGTATCGTCGATCGATTCGATTAAAAGTCACGTGTACGCGATGCAAGCAGCCCGATAATGCGCATTTAATGACAAAAGCGAAGAAGGGGAGCATCGTCCCCGGGGAAAACTTTTGCTTTGACGATGCCCGGCTCCCCCGATATCCCTGTAAATCCATTCCGGGGATCATCACGCGACGATGGCGTTAAAACCCGAATAAAGTCGATTCTTTTCGTATCCGTATGAATTTTATTACAAAACATTAAAATTATACAATTTTATCAAATCTTTGAACGTTGAGTTATAAATTTAAAACTGACAATGCAGAAGAGCATTTGGTGGCACAGATGGTCACACTGAAAGGGTTAATATGTATAATAGTAGTGGTTTAATATTGAAAGGGTTAAGAATACATGACAAAATTTATACGAAAAAATATTACATAAATGTAATTATAGAGTGTTAATGTTATCTTGATAGGTAAAAAATTGATAAAGAAAAATATTTATTTAAATGACAGAGTATGGTTAATATTGTGTGGAATATTGGCACAAACCCGGTATCTTCACCTGCCCCAGCATATGGCAACGGGGCTTCTATGTGCAGAATGATGATCCACGTCGATGATGCCTATATCGAGGAATGCCAGTTGGATTGAACTGCCGGTTAATTTGTTCCTCACCCCCGGCGACCCCCTCGCTTTTTCGAGGGTCGAGAATCGAGCTTCACTTCCGTTACTTGACCCTTCTCAAGGGGGTCACGCATCGTTGATCTCCACTTTTTCTCTCTTTCTACATCTCCTTTCTACCCTTCTGCTGGATAAGTGAAACGTTTCTTATAGTTTTTCTACTATTCTGTACTATCTGTGTAACTTCTAGTTAGTAAAAACCTCTACTTGTTAGCAATCTTTAGTTTCTAATAAGTCTAGTTACTAACGTTCCTTGATTTCTGGCAGTTCCTAGTTACTAGTGACATTTAATTCTCGCAATGTTTGTAAAATAAATGAAAAGATCTCGAAATCGGTGGGCAATCGGACAGTTTCCTCCGAACAGCTGTCCGTCGGTCCGGTTAGTCATCGAACAATTCGTTCGATCGAGAAGTAATCGTTTTTCGATGTTGGCCGTGATCGGTTTTCTTGTCGCGAGCGAATAAACGGGCGTCGTAAGAAACGGCCTGATCCGGTTTCGTCGGATACACCGCATAGCTCGCGTTCCACGGTTTCCACGCGAAAAAGGGAAGAGAATTCCGTATGGGTCCGTGGAGCCCCGGATTTCATGACACCAGAGGCCGGGAGGAGACAGAGAAAGTCCTTACTCGCTGACATCGATGGCGAGAACGTGGTGACAAATTAAAATGGCCGTCGGAGGCAGGTGGTGGGTATCTCCCCGGGTGCTTCGCTTCAAAAGTTATGTATGCCGGGGCCAGTTTTCAGTGGGTTCCGAGACTCGCAAAGAAGAGATATAGCAATACGTATCGGGGCAAAACACGTATCACGAGAACGCTTCTCCGTTTATTAATGAGGCCCCGCCGACACACAATATAACGTTCGCCGTACCTCGTCAACCGGCTTTCCGATTTTCTACAGGTCCCGTTTGACGCCGAACACGTGTAGATATCCTACGTATATCGTGCCCGTGATCTTTTAACTTTTCAACGCGGAACGCTTTGTAACTTAGCGACACGAGCGCTCCGATTAACGATCAGCACCCGAATATGATCCGGCCGTTTTGTAACATCGTGGACCGATTCGTTTTAAGTGCTTGTTCCGCGACACTTTTATGTCACAGTTTCGAAATTGGTGGCCAGGTATTTTCTACTCTAAATCTTGACGAAGGGTTTATGTAGTTTTATTATAGTTTCAGCTTTCAATTATAGAAACGTTGGAAACATTATTTATTTAGAAATATATAAGAGTTTCATAAAAAACTGAAGGATAAAGATATAAAATATACAATTTTCTTCGATCGATTTTATCAACTCACTTTCTTTCGGTATAAATTAACACACGAAGAAATTATTTTATTCATTTGCAATAAACAAGGAGGATACGGTGCCGACTGTCGTTTCAACGAAACAGAAAATACCTCAAAAATATGATATCAACTTTCATATTCCGATCTCGATCCTTATTTTGCATAATTTAATACATATTTGCGCTGTAAACGGATTAACGTTTCCAGTACGGTTATAATTGAATTCGTAAAGTATCCCTTATCTTATTCGTTATCCCGATGTACGCTTAACTTTCATTGTACGTCGAGGGAAATTAAAAATGTCGAAAAGCACCGGCATGGGAATACCGCAAGTAGCGAGGATCACGTATCTGCTTACAAATTTATGTCTCAATGGTGGGCGGTTCGCGGGACTTCCGAACGGCAACACGGAACATGAATCTTCCTTTATTTCCTTGGGATCCAATTAATGCGCCACATGACGTTTCCGACGAACGGAAATCGGCAGAGGGACGGGAGGGAGGGTCAGACGGAACGTCCGACTCCCGGAGGGGTCCCGAAGTTAATTGTTAATCCGTAATTCGGCCAGGAACGCGTCAGTTGGCTCTTGCGATTTTTTCAAATCTTTGTCAGATTGCTTTTCGACAGAAAAATCCTTGAAATTTGTCATTTTATTTTTCTAGAATAATTAATAAGGTATTTGATAATTTGATAAATCGATCATAACGTTTTTCGATCCTCGAAATTAATTGCAGGCTTAATCGCAAGGTTCGAGAGATAGGATCGAGGTGTAACGTCTTCCTTTCTTGGCTCTTCTTTTTTCTGCCCTTTCCTGCAAAGGAACAAAGACTTTTGCTAATTTCTCGCCAACAATCTGTCTGCGGGCGCGTGCCATGTGGCAAACACAATTTCACACTTTCGATCGGACACGCCCGATTTTCCGGGATCCTAATTGGATGAAACTACAAAAGAGGAACCTCTCGACCGGGTTGCTCGATTGTTTTGCAGAGAAGGCGAACTTGCGAGCAAACAACGCCTTCTGGTGTTTGCAAAAGTTTGAAAATTGTTATGGAAAACAATGTATTGTTGGTGTGCTGTTAGATGCTATTATCGTCTGGGGTGAAATTAATAAATTTAATAAATAGACGAACTTCTGGCTGTTATAAAAACTTGATTGAAGTTGTCACAATTGAAATTAATTTTTTCACAATTGTCAATCGTACATTTTGACACAATTGTTTCAATTTGGCAATTAAGTAGCTGAAATATTTGTGAATGATGAACTCCAATCAAGATGAGTGGTAAACGCGTGAGTATCTGCTTTTTCAAAAGTTCCCATGCAAGTAACCCACAGCAAACACGTAGCGGCAATATAAAACGTTCCGAGATCCCATGACAGGCTATATGGGGTTAGATATATGGTTTTAGAGCCAATATACGGGGCAGATGCTCGGTCATCAGTGATTACATTTTACGCGTGTTTCGATGCCGCTTTTATTTCAGAATTGCAACAAATTTATAACATTGTTGCAAAATAGATTGAAAATTTTATTTTGTCGTAGCTTAGTTAAAGATTAAGAAATAAAATGTGATTAATAGAATGACCTTTGAGTGAGGGGATAAGGGGTCGTAATTAGAGTGTATGCTTGTGATGTGCATTTACGAAGGGTGGTAATCCAGGTATAAAACGGGACAGTCGATCGGAAATCAAATTCTTGCCGTGATCGAGATTGGTGCATGAAACGAGGCCGCCGAGCAGAAATAAGTTTGCCGCTTGTCGATGGCTTTTACCTTTCTTGTTCCTCTTTTATTTTTTCGTTACCTGGCCACGTGGCGACGCGTGCTAGCCTCAGGGGACAGTTGCAAGGGTCCGGACGATGCTCCTCCGTCTGTCGCGTGGAACGGAACACACGAGCCATCGCCGAGGACCCACCATCGGTCTCACAAAACCTCCTCAAACACGATTCTTGCGTAATATGCCGGAATATTAATCGTCCAGAACAATAATTAGGGAAGAAACAGAGAGGTAGCGTTCCTAGAGAAAATAATTAGCTCATTTAGTGATTAATTATTTTCCACCACCAAATCAATCCACTCTCTTTAAAATCCTAATGCCTCGTAACACTTAAATTTGGTTTATGCCGATTTGTGAACGTTAAAGTGGAACATGTACACAGACGTGCACAGACGACTCATGGAAATCATGATGGAACGGTGTGATTGAGAATACCGGTAGAACATTACGTATGCGAGGTATGTCTGCATCGGAACGGCTGTAGGTACCGATGCAATAGAGAGAGAGCATATGGTGTCCCCATGAAACGTCCGAGGCCCGTGTACCGTGTACCGTCTACGGCGTGCATCGAAACGGTGCAACAGATGGTGCAGGAGCCGCATGGCTCGTGCTCTACTCCACCTTCTCCTTCGCCCTCCCACCCCTTTCCATCGTGTTCCACAGTTATGTCTTTCTTTCTTACAACTCTCTCTTTTTTTTTTCTTCCCCTCTCAATCCTTTCCTCCCTCTCCGTCTTACCGTTCGTTGCTTTCTTTTTCCTTCCTTTTTGGATTTGATTTCTTCTTCTTACGCGTCTCGCTTTCTTTATTGCCTTATTTTTTCTATACGTGTTTATTAACTTCTTGATTAAAAAATTGATATTTTGTGGTGCAAGGTTAGGATTAGGGTACAAATTCGATTGCTTCCTTCAGGTTCTCTTCGATTAGAAATGAAACTCGATAAGAATAGAATAATCGACGTGACATGTTAATTAAAATGTCAGCTAACAATATTTCCCACGATACCGGTTCTCTATAACATACGGGCGGTGCTAATAAATTATTACTATTTCATCGGTTCACACGGTCCATCGGTTGCACGGAAGACCGAAGAAACTTGAAGGAAATGGCCGACAATCGTCGGTACACCTGCAAAACGCGTATACTCGTGTATAATTAAATAGATCGTTGTCAGGGCGTATTTTTTACAGAGCCAGCATACATCGAACACCGTGAAACTTTATGCATATTCAGGCTGTCCGATCGCGCGGATAATCTACCGGATTCCACTTCCGGTTTACACGTCTTACCCTCCTTTTTCCCCAATTCCCCAATTCAAACCGAACTTTGTACTGTCAAAATTCAAAGAAAAATGTTGCGTTGGTTTTCTTATTATGAATTGATAATAATTTAAAGGTAATAGAAATGTTCTATGCATAGATAAAAATGTTGAGAATGCAAACTTGAAATGCGTTCAAATTACAAGATGACACTTTGTTAACGTAAAGCGGAAGACACGTGCTCGAAACTTGGAAACTTTGAAATATAAAAAGAAGAAAAAAATATTGTACCATGAGAAACACGTGTGTCTCATGGTAATGATTCCCGCATATTTCGTAGTGACAAGTGACATTTTTCTGGAACCTGCCCTTCTGAGACATTGTTCAAAACGTTCTTGAAGCTTCTTCTTCGGGGATGACTTTTCTCACGCACGTGCGATCAAAAGGGCGGTATAGTCACCCTAGTACCTTATTTTCCTATACACCTGCGCTCTTCGCTCGTTAATTGACTTTTATCCTGTACAGAACATCCGGTTTTAAGGCTGATTGGTTGGAAAAAACGTGAGAAGTCGAGGAATTCCTTGAATTTTTATTAGCAACTTCAAGTGTCTTAAAGTTTGGGAGTGTAATACGTTTTTTTTATTTAATTAACATTAAAATGTTAGAAATTTAACTTTTCTTCAAAACAGTTGTCAGATTTCAATGAATAATCTTTTATACAAAAATTTGAAATGTTTCACAAAAAGGAATTTAAACATCACCTGTTCATCGTCGACTATTATTACTTTTATGTAAGATAAGGGAATATAAAACGATCGAACAATGCTATAATTTCAAGAATGCCCATACGAAAGATTACGGGAGTCGTTTAATTTGTTCCTTTTTTTTCTTTCCTTCGATGCAGTCACGAAAGAAGATAAGAAATTCGATCTTGGTGAAAGCGTGCCTGCAAGGATTGAGACAAACGGCTTCGGGATATACGTGTATCTATACCGGTAACCACATTTCGTGTATTGTGCAAACGTTTATTTTAGACCACCTGCTACAAGATGAATTTTTATTACTATAAAAATAAATGCCTCTTCTGCCGCGTATTGACCTTACTTCTTTATTATACCGTACCGTATACCGTATACCGTATACCGTTGCCCACCACGTGTACCACTCTAATTAATCCAATAATTTATCGACTATTTAAAACCTAATTGACAGATTAATTGGCCTTCAGCCGTTTACAGTAAATTGCTAAATAAATTCATGATCCAAATTTGACATTCATTTTAATTACATTTCTTTAGTCCATCGCTCTTAAACAAGCTACTTAAAGCTACTTATTTCAGATATTTTATTTTAAATTACAAACTTTATTACCATTATTAATATTGAAATTCATTCTTGGACGATGGATCGCTGGGCCATCGAGCATTATCCCTTCATTTGGGGGTTGACGCTGTTAAAGATATTATTTCATGAAAGAAGCTGCATCTTATCCCAATTTTGGAATTCCCTTTTTTGATTGTTCGCATTTAGCGCGAATCATCGTGCGATGGAAAGAACAGCATCCGCTGGTGAAACCGAGAGCCTTAAGGTAGCACTTTGCGTTTCAATTGCAGCATCGAAACCTTAAACCGACAATTTCTGCGAATATCGCATCGAAATTGTTGAAACAACGTGTTCCGGGATGATCAAAGAGAAAACAACAGCTCGCAGCGAGAAATTCGCGTGTCCATACCCGGGTACAATGTTGACCTCTTCCGAGGGGTCGATTCATTTTGTATTAAAATGAATAAAATAATCGAAGGAAAGAATCGTTCGAGTTGCTGAAAAGATACCTTCCAATGAAGGCTTTAAACCGTCCACGAACAATCTTTGGTAATTATTTCATCAGTTGTTATAGGAAATATGAAATCAACCCCTAATTAGTAAATGTTTCTTAGTAAAACTCCGAACCTCCCCTGCTATAATAATGAATAAATAATTTAAAAAATTGCAGTATACGCAGAAACAAATAAGAATGTTTAATAAAGGAATAAATGTAGGTTTAAATATTTCTGTGGCGTACGTGCCAGTCGGTACACGTACTTCTAAATTGCTGTAACGATTCGCGTTTGTTGATAAACACCCCCGATATCGAGAGCGGTCTTCGCCACATTCCTTCTACCCCCCTACCGTCCCGGTTACGAACGCTCAGTACCTATCGGTCTTCCATTATGTTTGCATCGCAAGTGACCGTTAAAATTTAATTCGAAGGGCGTTGCCCCGTATCAGTGCGCGAGTGAGTGACCGTTTCAACAATTTCGCCAACAAAAAGTTAATTGTAAGTTAATATTGCGTTTTACTATGAACAATGCAATAAATAATAGTGATCAGGGTCTCTAATTTTGCAATATTTCATCTCTTAGCGGTCAACAGGACAACGCGTGAGCAGAATCATGCAGGGACCAGGGAGAGAAAATGGCGCTTGGGTGACCCCTGATGGAAATTCTCCTGCAAAATGGCACAGCATTGAGGCACCTGCACACGAACCACCCGATACATCGATTTCATCAACTACGACCAACATGGGATCGGTGAGTCTTATTTTTCTTCTTAATTTCTAGCATAAGAACAATTTTCGTGACTTTGATTCTGTGACAGTAATGTCACGACGAACAATCATGGTTGCTATTGCATGACGTTAAAAAGCGTAGTATAAGATGAACGATATGCGAAATTCTATTAGGTATCTTAAATCGGGAAAATGCTGAATTTGGGGGGGTTAATATTGAGTTAACCGCGTTATAGGAGTTTATACTCCTTTCAATCGTTACCAATCGAATAATTCGATCGACAGGTCTTTATAAACTCGCGAACGTTTCGCTTAACAAATCTATCAACAATAATTAGCGTAAAAAAATCAAGATCCACGGTCACGCGAGAAGCGTATCGGTCGAATTGAGCGAGGGACGTGGTCGTGCAAACGTTCGAGAATCGGATAGCCGGTGTTGTTTGTCAAAAGTGAACGCGAGATGGCAAAAAGAAAAAGAAAAAGAAAAAAAAAAGGGCACGTTGCACGTACGTACGGCCGAGTAAGCCCGTAAATGGCGTACAGCTGCGAATACGCGGCGGCGCGGCGGCGAGTTGCGTATCGAAGAGAAAAGAAACGGGGGCCCGGGTAAGAATCATCCGGATCAGATATTTTCGGTATCTCGACTGGGTCCGCTCGTTTTTGGACTTTGCCGTGCCGCGTCTGGGGGCCACGAAAGAACCGGAACCGCTACGACACACCGGTGGTTCCTGGAAGCTTATGGTCCGTGCCGCCCGCCATGTTTATCGACCAATAAAATACGGGGCCGGACTCGAACAATTTTAGGATACCTACATAGAATCTGATAACAGGTGTAATTCTGAAGGAGAACATCAAACTTTCCGGATAAAATAAGCGTGTTCCGACCAGAAACTCGTTTTCGTCGAATTTTACGATACCGGCAATTATAAACCATTAACATCGTTCGGAAATTGAAAATTTATCTTGTAGCTATTTAACGTGGAAATTAATTTGCAATTTGCACGTTTATACTTGGATTAACAGCATATTTGCCTAAAGTTTTGCTCAAATTTTGGAGTATAATTAGATACTTTTAATTAGATAGAGTAGTTTTCCCCAGGAAAACTCGACGATAACCAATTTCTTTCATTAATGAAATATTTAAAAAGCAATTTTAAAAAAGAAACGTCCCACTTTTAATAATACTCGCAACAATTTACGTTGTCGTTTACTCGTACGTGTATTACATTGAGAGAGAAAAAAAAACAAAGAAAGAAAGCAGGTGTTGTTGGATGTTACACAAAGGTTACATAGCGTAAATGAAAGAAACGGTGCATCGAAACGATACACGCAATTAAAGGTGGTCATTTGCCAGGAAAGGATACAGATTTCTTGCAATTAAAAGCAATTACGTTGAACGGGCAATAACGCTCGATAAATCCACAATTCGGATGGGAGAACAAACGAGCGATCGTACGGACAAATAATTCGATGTATACGTACAGAGCATCGAATTATGGTGAAGACAGGGAGACGGGGGAATAAAAACCGGGAGGTGTTTAATGGTTAATTGGATACGGGGACGAGAAAACGTTAACGGTAACACGGTCAGATAACTGGGTCGGTATCGGTCGGATTCGATACAAATGAACCCTGGAGATTTTAAAATTGACCCCGGGTCAATCGTGACTCAAACTCACGAAACGATCAAAGTTCGGGGTAGGAATTGCGGTTGCAGGGGATGGTAGTCAACTGGAAATCTTGAAATAATTAGGTTCGAAATGCACCACCCTATTAGGAAAAAATCGGTGATCGGTAAAACCAGTCCGTTTCTTCGAGTACTTTCGTCGTTCAAGTTCAATAGCGCGGTGTCGCGAGTAATAATGGTCGCACGGTGAAATAGTAGGCGTTCACGTGGACATGACACGGTTGTACGTAACCGTGGCCGCAAATGTCCACCCTGATGGCGTTTATCGGCAATTTTCAGATACAGGGAGTCCCTGGCGGAACAGCTGCACACGCCGTTTCGTGAAAGTGTCGACGTTTTTCATGGCATCCAGAGGAGAAATCGTAATCGGAATCGGTTACTCCTTTCTACTTTGTAACGACCACCGAATAAGTACAGGATGAATAATTTGAACACATTAGTTCACCTTGCCTTCTTCATTACTACCGAGGCAGAAGGGTGGCCAGGAATTTTCATGGGGGGGGGGGGGGGAACACGCGATCGGTGGGTACGAGCTTGATCTCGATAATTAGGAAAGCGACGAGGAAACTACCTACCTAATTAACGCTGATTTCGATCAATTTATTCTTACGACTTCGAATTCTCGTCATTTTTCTTCTATTTATTTCTTGAATTAATTTTGAGGTTGAAAGATGTATCTCGTTTAATTAAAAAATTGAAAATATATTATTTTCTATACTAGTTTCTGTTACCACAATGTGGTATTTGGATTAAATAGATAATGAAAAAAGTAAAAAATTCAGGACGTCAACCTTCTATAAAATTTACATAAAAAATAAGCTTCCTCTCAATGGAAGATATTTTTTGTTCGATCTCTTTGAGTTTCTCCTGATGCTAATCTTTATTGTAACGACAGCGATATATTCCTGTCGATGGTGAACAGGAATCGTAAGAAGATATTTAAATGCTGCATTACCGTTCCATGTGATTCGATTGTACGGGGATATTTATTAAATGAGGAATATTTTTGAAACGGCTCCGTTAAACGCAGTCAGTTTATTAACTCAATTATCGACGAATCTCTCGCGAGGAATCTTCCTAAATTTTGTCGCTTAATTCCGCATGGATCCAAAGAACATGTTTCATGGGTTTCTTTCGTGCAAAAGTCAATTATTCAGATCGAGGCTTACTTTCGATCAAATTTTATAAAACAATTACTTTGGTCGACGATCATCAGTTATTTTAAGGATTTTTTTTACAAATATGAAAGATAATTTATAGTGGGTGATATGTTAATATTAATAATTTGGTAAACTTATTACAAAAGCTTGGAATATAAATCTCTCCCTTGGTTCACAACTATTCTGATCCCACAAAATTCACAATAATAACAATAATAACAAAGAAAATGATAATTCCCTCTCAATAAGCTTCTGAAATTGTACTCTATCCTTTTATTAACGTCCCTCCACCGTACGGATTTTTATTGACACTCGAAAATACATTTCTCATCGCATTGATCAAAGGATTCGCTCGATCGGCGCGATCATTAAACCTCGTTCATTTTCGCGGAACGACGCTCGAACATCGAACAACACGATACGCGTTGAAATTGCGATCGGTACGATTTACAATACGAATTTCCTCTGCCCCTCCCTCCCCCACGCGTAATAAGAGCAGGAGAAACTTTTGCAGGGGCAATTTTTGAGATCTCCTCAGGTAGCCAGGGACGTTTTTGGCAGCGTAATAGGATCGGCGGCCTGTAATCAAACACAGCCTCGTATCGCGTTTATTGCTTCGTACGAATATATTTTCTCTGGCCATTATGCGGTTAGCATAGTTATATTTTTCTCTTCGGGGGTAGCCTTTGTGTACTTAGCCAGTTTTTTTTCTTACGACCACAAAGAAATGCCGCGGAACTGATTATCCTTGGAAGTACACAAAATGACTAGGTGCACTTTCACTGTCTTTCACTGTTTTATGAATAATTGTTTATCCTTTTTTAATCAAAATTTCATTTAAGTTATTTTACAAATTTGAAACAGTCAGGACCATTTTCCGCTTGACAAAGGTGTTAGGACGATTATCTTTGTTCCTTATCTTATGCATAACGTTTCGATATCGAGGTATTTGAATAACGGAAGTGCCTTTCGAAAAAGCACGGTATCAAATCAAGAATAAGTCGATGTACCGTTAACAGTGTCCCCTCTTTTCTCAGAATTATCATCATCGTGAAGTTTTATTAACGGCACTCGTCGATTCGTATACGGATATACTGCATACAGGGTATATCATAATATGTGAGATCCCCATTTCAAACATTGCAAAAATGAAAAGTGTGATAAGCCTTTCCGTTGTTTATAGTATCTTCGTAAAATAAAGTCGAGAAATATTCACGGGATCGTCCGATCGTAACTGTACTTGATTATCGTGGGCCAGAAAAATTTCACGGATAATTTCTCGAGGGTCTTTGATGACCCGTACGAAAATCATCGTCGTCACAGTGAATAGCAATCATCGATCGGCAATCGGCCTCTCTTTCCGTCGAAATCCAAACTGGAGCACCATTCGGGGTGCTCTTGAAATCGATACCCCACCCATTGATAATTTCAATATTTTTTTCTTTTTTAAATAATATTTATTTATTAAGCTTCCTTTTGATTATTTTTTGTGTTATTTGAAAGTTCAAGAGGGATATTCAAAGTACCTGTCGATTCGAATAGTACGTTCAGTGGCGCGTACCGTGCAAGTAGTATAGGTTTAGAAATAGCCAGATCAGTAGAGCAGACGTAAGTAGTCGAGGTCGGTAATAAACGTGTAGGGAAACGATGCACGATTTAGAAGTGGAAATATAATTATTGAACATAATTCGAGCGATCTCGTAGCCATCGCTGTCGAATGCCCACCGAAAGCGGAAGCCCCGAAGATGTGGGTCACTCGTGGCCCGATAATGGAGGGAATTAACCCGGTAATCACCGCATTCGACTCTTCTCCACCCACGGCGAAGAGGACCCGACTGTTTGCCACCGCTGCCGGCTGATTTTCACTCTCTAGCAAATTTTCGAAGCCGTCAATTACCGATCTGGAATCGCCGTGGCTAACGGGGCTGCATTTCGTGTCTTCCCCGTGACCAAATAAACGACCTTCCCCACTTTAGCCTCCATTTGTACGCTCGATTCTTTGGAAACACGGTTTCGATGTTCCCGACGCGATGCAAGAATTACGGTAGCCATTCCAGAACCATTTAACACGTGTTTTAATCAAATTTCAGTTGAAGTTGAGTTTAATTGAGTGAAATCTGAACATTTGTCGAGGTATTAAACAAATAAACTATAATTTCAGAAAATTATTAGAATTTTCAATTCAGAACTCGAATATTTTTTTAATATACGTGCAAAAAATATTTTGTTCTTTGCAATTAATTTTGAAAGATTGATACTGGACAAATGAAACGGTACCCGGTGTATTGTTCCTTTGGAAACTTTATGTATCGTGGGAAAGATACGAGCAGCGAGGGATTCACGAACGGAACCAGATGGAGAATCAGAAGGCAATGAGGGTCGGGAGGGAGGGTTGACAGGAGACAAAGAGAGGAACAAAGTCGTAATTATCGTAAGAATTATTCGCGCCACGGCATTGTCGGTACTTTGCTACCGAAACGGCAGCTGCCGCGCATTGTCGGATACATTCTTAACCGCGCTTCTTGTGTCACTTTGTGAACGTACACGTATGTACGTCGATATTTATACGTGTCGTTCAAGGACGTAAATGCGAGTACGTAACGGGTAACACGCGATATTCTCTGCATGAGAACCGGAACTCCGATTATTTTCCTAATTTACCTCTGCTGTTGCTTTATCTGTCTCTCGAAAATGACAAATTAAGCGCAAATTAAGTGAATTTTTATTTTTATTATTTCAACAGTGTCATGGACGAAAGGGTAACCCTAAGTCAATTTTTAAGTAAATTAGCACTTCTGTTTCACTTCGTTCATAAATTTTTATCGTTATTTTATACCAAGAAATTATAATATTTCAGAACTTAAATATATCCATATATTATTACATACTTCACTTTTATAGTACCTTAATAATTGCATACTCGCGGTATAATCGATACAATATTTATTTGAAGTCTTTTAATAATCCCCATCAGGTTGTTTCCAATTTATATAAAATTTAATAATCACTTGGAGTGAAAGGGTTAATCGGTACATTTTATTATTTAAATGAAATCGTTATCCAATATCGGATTAAAACACTGTCGGTTATATTTGCGTTAAAGAAAATTGAAACGCACCATTCCGAAATAACTGTTTAATGGGATGCAAATAAGATTCTAATATTATAATCGACAAAGTCGATAATCCATGGACGATCGCATCCGGTTTAATGAATTTCCAGGACAGGGTAATCCGATTTTCAATTCCCGGCTCTCTCGATGTTTAACAGATAAATAGAACGCCTTAATCGGTAAATCCTTTGTCACTTCCATGTGAAACATCTGTCGTCCGTGTCCCAAGGAAACGTTTTATTTCTTACGTAAATAATGAACAGCTTGAACAGAGTGTTCCATATTCTCTCGTTCTTAACGTATTCATCCGTTGTCTTCACGAAAGGCCCCTTCATCGATCGTTTCCTTTGTCATTATCGATAAAGTGCATAAATTCATTGTTGTTCTAGGAAGAAATATCGAGTCGTAACACAAGTTTGCACCAAGAATAAAAACGCGATTGAAATCCTGTTTAATCTAACGATTCGCGATTAAAAAATTAATATTTAGCGTTTAATACGAAAGTTAGGTAGAATGGCTACCTGTACATTAATATTTGAAGTTAATATTACCATACCACTAGTTACGGGACACCCTGTACATGCACACGTGCTTTAACGCAACGCATACTGCAATAATGCGACGATGTGTGGTCGTTGATGGGCAAAATAAAAAAGAGCAGAAAAAAGAAGAGGTAAAATGTGTTGTAGCAAGGAAAGACAAGTCGCGGAAGCTAATTACTCGGAGGGGGGTTGATCGGTTCGTAACAAATTAAGTTAACGCGTGATACAGCGACCGGCGAGGAAGACGAGCCGATGAGTTTCGCGATGCGTGAGAGTACAGGCCGCAAGAACCGAGGCCAGAGCGTTTTTTGCACGGAATAACCAAAGGGGCAGACGAATCGTAATTACGAAAATCAACCGTGACGGAGCAGCTGCTGGCTCATTCGATTAATTGTCGTGCAAGATCGTTCGGGGTCTGGGCCGAAAACTGGCCGATGCCACGGTTCCTTACCTGACATTTGATCTTACGACGTGGTGGCAGCCGTGTAACATCGTCCGTTCTGCGACGATTCGCACCCACGTCGATGGGATAATCACGGAAACGTCCTTGAGATATGCTCGTGGCACCAATTAGTAAAATTAGTGGAATTTGGAAATATGCATTTTAAATGCAATGGAGCCTCGATAACTCGAATTTCAAAATTTCGTATAAAAGAAATTTGTTGAATAAAAATTGCCTTTCAATTAAATGGTTTATCCCAGTTTTGGAATAAACGGTGGCGTGGCACGTTAAAATCGTAATTATACGAGCGTTTAAATTAATCAACGGATAACCGTGGTGGTCCGTTTAATGGAACTCTTTGATCCGTTCTCTGTTCGGATTGAAACAGATAAACGCGAGCGTTTCACGTTTTATGGAGCAGAACGAATTTAACTCATTTGAACTCGTTCGTCAAGCGATCTGACAAAAAACCACCGACGGTCCGGCACCGAGGTGAAACGTTAATTAATTGACAACGATTTATTCGGACGTTGTGAATCTTGCCCGGGTGTGAATGAGATTATACAGGGCGGGAATGATTGACGTTATTGTAAGGGAAGCTGGGCAATTAAAAGAAGATTTTGGATTTGGTGCTATTCGGATAATCAAAATTAATTTATTAATTACTGTGGTTAGTAAGTTATTAAATATTGTGAATTATTTCATTTTCATGATTTGGCAATTATATAAAAATTACAATTATTTTTAGTATAATTACTAATCTTAAAAATTACTATTTACCACCAATCTTCCTCAACTTACTAATTCAGTCATTAGCACAATTGGTAAATTACTAATTACTACAACAGACTAATTTTCCTGAGATGGGTAATCAAGTAATTATCATTAATTGGTAATCAAATCCTTCTCACCGACTTATCTCTCCCGACTTCACGTCTCAGTATCGCGCAACAGTTAATAATAAACACACGTTCGGTTTATAAAATGAACATCCACAGAACCAGTTGTTATTTCACGATTATTCGAATTAAAAAAATTATTCGTTGCCCCATTATTATGCATTATTCATAAGTACGGTATGGCCAACCTTTGTGGCGCACGGGGGAAACGTTTTTTACCATGCTCCTCGGTACCAATTAAAATCGATAAACCGCGACCATTCGAACGATGCGCGCCGAGATAATAATATTCGGTTGTATAATTTATGCATACACCGTAACAAGGTTGCATATGAGCCGGCATAAACAGTTCTTATTTCCTGAGTATCGCGTTGTGTCGTCAAGCGGCGTTATTTAATTGTCGCTTTCGAGAAATTTACAGTTTAACGAATGTTCGTCGCGTAAACCTGTTCCCCGCTTTCGTAAATTTGCCACATTGTTGATAAAAATTTGTATGCCAAATTTCGTGAAAGTAATGTGCCAGATCGATTATACGGATGATATAAAATTTTTTTTTTTAATACGCTTTTCGTCGATGAACCTTCTTTTAATTTTATTTAAATAAAGTTGAAAGTTAATGGACAAAATTCTGAATAATTAGAATTACAAGTGTGTCGTTATCGGTCACGTTTCCATCGCGACAGCGAGCGCGTGAAAGGGTTAACAGGCACGTCGTAGCCGTTTTCGCAGTTTCGGTGAAACGTATCGAGAGAGCCGGAAATCAGTCGGTGATTCGTGATAAATTTCGAGCAGGTGAAATACACACGGGAGTAAAAGGCTTAAACAGTATTTTATCTTCGCGTGGCACGGACAGAGAGGGCGAAGAAAGTGGGCTCGACGAAATATATATACGCCCGATTCGATAACTGACAAGAGAGAATAAACCGATGATAATGATACGGGTGTTATTTCGATTATTCGTCCTTTTTTTTTTTGCTCTTCATTATTTATCGCGAACGGAATAATTTATAGAGAACAGTTTGTCACGGGTGTAACGGGATTCCGTCGGGAATCGTCTCCTTTTTCGCACGAACAGCTGGGAACTCGAAGATTTCGGTAATTAACTCTTACCAACGCGTTTCATCTTTATAACTTGTCGATACGGTGATCGGTTAATTATGTAAATTGATCGATTACTTGTATCGCGCGTTTTGTCGTCCAACATATTATTTTCCCTTCTCGGGAATCCGTCTGATACCGTTGATTTATCACTTCCCGGCTAACTTGCAATATTTCAAGCTTTTCATGAATGTTCATTAGTATAATTAAAGTTCTTAGAAAGGAATCGAGTTTAATTTGACCAGAATTTTTCGCACAATTGGTCGCAGCTGTATCGAGGGGGTAAAGAGGGGGGGTTGGTGTAACTAATCCAGCGTCGACGACATCGTTACCAACCTGACGCGATGCGCGGCAGTAATTAATATACACAGGTTGGCGGTAACTCAATCGACAAGGTTGCTGCATTTGTACCTTTTATGGCTGCGTCCGTGCACCGACGACGATACCCGTGGCCCGACGAGTATATACGGCGCCGTGTGTGGCGTGCGTCGCGCGTTTTAAGCCCCGCAACCGGACACCGAAGCGCGGAGGCTGGCACGCGCCGAAAGCCAACTCGTCGGTTTTCTTGGCTGGTTGCACGTCAATTTACCGCCTCGATACCCCCGCACCCGGGGAAAGGTGTTCCCTGGACGTGTCCTCGTGCGTGGACAACCGTGTCCCATCATGGGATCGTGGAAATTGCACGATTTTTCATTCGGTTCGCTCTCCTTGGCCCTCTTCTTCCTCACAAAATCTGAAAATGGGATAAGGAATTCAGCAGCAATACCGTTTGAGAAAGCTTTAAAAATAAAATATCTTCTGCAAAGGTTCAAGGACCTTCCGGCAAAAGGTACAAGTTGCCAAAATGAAATTTAGTCGTTCCACGCCCCCTTTCGATTAAAATATCGTCGAAACGTTCGAAAAACGTGGTTCCACGAAGGGGGAAGAAAAATTTTAATTCAAGGAAGATTGCCGGGAAGGCAAAGAAAACGAGGAGCGCAACACTTGTCCGATTCGCCAAAAACTTTCGGTAGGCGTATTCAAGTTCTTGCTACTCCTGCTGGCTCGAATCCGATTTCCGGTGTGCGTGCCGCTTTCATTATTCAACCACGACCCAAGTGGGCAGACCCTTTCTAAAATTAACGTTCCACCTTTATTTAGGCAACTCCTGATGTTTATCCGACTCGGATCTCAGCCTGCTCGTCCCTTTTTCGAATCCTGTTCGATTAATTGCTCGCTCGACGACGAAGGTCGACTGAGATTCGCGATTCGAGGACGATGAACCTCGTCCTGTCTTTAGAATCATTCTCGCGCGTGTGATCCATCGATTCAATATTCAACATTTCATTTCTTTTAGAATTTTTAATTAACACGAGATTCTTTTCATCCAAGAATGGTACAAAATTTGAAATTTGAGCTAAAAATTCTTCAAAACAGAAGAAAGAGAAAATTTTTGAGAAAATGTACCTATATTCTATTTTCATTTTGCATTTTGGCTACCATCCGACCAATCGCGATTACTGCCTTCGGTTCTTTAACCAACAGAGGGCTCGTGTCGTTGCCCGGCGCGGATTGCACGGGCGTAAAGATTTCCGGGCCCGAAAAAAGAGAAAAAAAAGGAAAAGAAAGAAGAGGAAGCGCCGTGTGCTCGCGCGATGATACGCACCTGTCCCGTCGCGGAGCCAATCACGGTTCTCTAACGAACGACCGGGCCAAGGAACCCTTTTTGCGCCCACCATTCCTCCTCTGTCCTCGTCCTTGCGCGCCACGGAATCGTGCCAGCCAGCAAATTACCGAATTCGCGAGAATCGAACGCTGCCCGCGCGCCTTCTAATTAGCGTCTCTCCTGCGCGCCCTGTCCGTGTCGATGAGTTACATTTGCGCCCGGGCCCATTTTCGAAAATCTGTCCTGCTCTGGAAAACGAACCTCTCGCCGCATATTTTTTCATTAATCGAAAAAGGATAACTTTCGAGAGCCGCCGAACCGACCGATTCGATGCAAATGAGCGGAATTAACGCGTACCTCCGAGAGCACCTTGGCTTCACGGGATACCTTATAAGATACCTGGACCCGTATTTCTTCAAACAGAAATTAAAAAATGAAACATTGTACTTTCTGCAAGTTGGAAACTGTCGAATAATTTTTCGAAACTCTATTAAAATAATAGTTCAAAATTTCTAAGTCCTGAACATCCTCAAAAAGATATAATTTAATATTTTTAAGGAATGAAATTGATGACTGCAAAATATATTAATACTCGCATAAAACGCGAATAAAAAAAGTAAACTGAATCCTTTAATAATTTGGTTATGGCAGATAATTAGAAGCATACTCGCGAGCGAAGTTTGCGAGTAATGAGTGAATAACACAAGGCAATTGAGATTTTACGACGCCATTTATGAGCCCGGAGAAGCTTAAGTAGCTATAAGTCGGCTGATAATTGAAACGATCACTTTTCCTTCAAGGAAACTGCAGTGGATTGTCTATAAAAAGCAACAATCTTTTAACGTACATACACGGTGTACGTAACGAAGGGGTTAATAACACCGCAGCCATGCGCCTCTCGGAGATGGAGGGCTGAGAGGGATGGTAGGGCCTGTTCAGGGCGGTGAATTTTTTGGTATTTTTTTCGAAATCCATTTAGGCGCGGCTGGTAATAGCAAGTAAACACACAGTGTGGTTAATGACGGGCGGTTGGGTGCTCTCGGTAATTAGAAACGAGCCGAGGCGAACGCTTGGTAGGCGTAGGCGATAGCGATCGGCGCACGAGTCAAGACGAAGACGATCTCGTCTGTTCCTCTGCGTGAATATTCAAGCTCCGCTATGCTTCGCAGGATAGCGGTCACCTGCCGCACAGGTGCCCCCTACTCCTTCGCTACCTCGTAATTCAACCTTCAGGGCGATCCTTACCAGCAGTCACTTCCAGGTGTTGAACAGAGAGCGTACCCGATTTCCGCTTTATCTCCGCTCTGCCCCACCGCTCCTTTTTATCTTTGTCGTTTCATCTCCTTCCTTTCGACGTTATATATTTTTTTTAACTTCTCTGCTCTGTCGGCTTTTGCCTTAGAGTGTCACGCGTCTATGACCTTAACGGGAGATTCGGATACGAAATTCCGCTTCGAACGAGCCTTTTAACGCGGCGATGTAGCCGAAAGGTGGGTAACAGTTGCCGTTCGCAAGGTGTCCCGGAGGAATTATAACTTTTCAGTTTTGTATTCCTCACAATTATAATTACTTAGCTTAGACCTATTAAAATTTAGTAAAGCTACCTATAGAATACCTTAAAGTAAAAATTTGACTGAAAATTATTATTCGTAAATTCAACAAAGAAACTAATTGTAAGATCTAAGGGTGGGAATCATAGTCGAAAGCAGTGAAATTCCAGGGGTGTATCAGGACCAGGCCTGGAAAGAAACACGAACGTGGAGGGAAGGAACGAATTCCTTTGAGGCACCGACACCATACGGGAAACATCTGTTCGCGCGCGTAGTTGCACGTTTTCGCGCAACATCCCGTTCATTGAACGACGATGCAACATTTGCGGACGTTTTCTGCGGTTTGTCGTTGTAATCTGGACCAGATCCCGATGAAACCTGATCCCGATGTTTGCTCACCTTTCTTTTTTCTCTCGTGCCCGGCCAAAAGGTGTGCGAATCGTTCCTTGCGGTCGCGCGACGACGGCCAAGATCGAACTTGCGGCCGAGCCTAATTGAACCTTTTAAAAATACAATGTATCGGCTCCTTTTTTTCACCTTTAATATGTTTCTGATACTTTCAAAAGATCCGTCACTCTAAGGTTAAGTTTCTTGGCGATAAGGGGAGTAAAGAAGGGGGGAGATCGAGAAAGGAAGAAACAGCCGTTGGCGCGTGTTTTTGGGATTAACCGGTCAAGTTACTCTTTTTCTCGACGGGGATTAGTAGGGTGCCGGCATGAAGGATTCATAATCCTCTTTTGCCGCCTTTGTTCTTCAGCACCAGCGATCCTTTACGGCTGCAACAAGCGCGGACTCGGATGTACTAAAAAATTAGCACACGTTTTAACAGCCGTCCGGGCTGTATAAGAAACCACCCGCTGTTAACATGTGTACACATATTCTCTCGTTAATCAGCTTTTAACGTTCAGCTTTAATCCTTTCGGTGGAGATACGGTTTGTCTGTTTTTAATATTTCGAAAGTTTGTTTTTCGACCGATCCTTTTACCTCTCGAAATTGAATTAATTTCATTCTGAAGTTAATTACATGCTGTTACCTGTACGATTTTTAATCTCAATCCTTTTAATTTTTGGTTTATGATTTCCTAGAACACGATGGGTGCCTTTACCAAAATTCAGATTGCAAATTCGTCAAAATAGCACCCGAGGCATGATCGATACAGAAACCTTTCTCGAACGCAACATTGTCCCTATTCATTGAACAAGGTGTTAGTTCATCTCGTCGAAATGACTGTCACGTTTCGATCCACGCTATTGGCCGATCGTATCATCGTCGAAATAAGGGATCGATACGCGTCTCGATTTCCTATCGCGCTGTTTCATTGTTCCCCGCACACGCCACCCGTTTATTATGCAAACAAGCGCGTTATTAATGTCGCGGAGATGAAGGCGTGTTTAAAAAAAAAAAAAAAAAGGAGGTGCAACAGGCGAGCAATTTTCTTTACCCGAGCCACGTGCCAGACTTTGAGTTACGAAACGTTCCGCGACACAAATATGTCAACCGTATTGCCCGTATTCCATGGCCCTTATGTAACCGTTCGCTGTGGAACTTCTTTTTTCTTCTTTCTTTACACCCGTAAGAGACTCTCTTGTTCTTCGACGGGTGTCATCGTTTCCTTTCTGCAAAATCGTTTCACTTTCCCCCCGGGTCGCCTCCGGCTTTCGAAGCGAGGTTTTTCGACACTTGTTCGACACACCAACCACGAGGAAATTGGGGTGGTTAGTCTTTTTACTGGTCGAGGGTTTACGAGAAATAAATTATTCGAGATTATTTACTCATCTGATTAGTAAAGGTACGAATAATTAATAGCAAGGGGTTAATTAAATTTCATAAAGTTCCTAAATACTATTTGAAATACTATTTAATATACTTAAGGATACGAAAGGATACGAAAAGAGAAAAGGTCCTGGTCACGAAGTAGATCCGCGTTCCTTTAATGGGGGCCAAATTTGATCTGCGACACTTTCTTTCGTTCATTCGCATCTGCGGTTAATAATTCTTTGAAAATCACCTGGGATATTACCGATACACGAGCAGAACGGAAATTTATGCGGTTGCGTGGCCCGTAGCGATCGTGAAACTCACCCGTTCTTCTCCTCGTCACGGCCCATTAACCGCTCGCTTTGCCGATATTCTTTGCCGTTTCGTCAATTAATATTCCGCCGGTATTTTGTCAAGATTAACAGCGGACAATGTACCGTCCGGATTATTCCTCCACTCGATTCGACAGAGCTAACTTTTTTTAACCCTTTGCACTCAGGACAATTTTTAATATTTTTTTAATATTTAAAATTAAAATACGTAACATATCTTGTGTTTCCACCCTTTGCTTTGATGACATAGCTACAAAAGTGCTCCTAATTCTATGGCCAAGGACTGAATATCTGAATCGTGAACCTTTTCACGACTGTAAGTGAGAAATGTCGAAGATCGTCGACTAAAACGAGAAGAAAGAGACGGTCTCTTTCACGGAGCATAATCGATCCCGGTCGATCGTTGTTTCGCGTAATCGTTCCCCTTGGATCGCAATTAAAACGAAACCGACTGCAGCCATGGAATTACGGAAACCATAATAGATTTTGATAACAAGCTGCTCGCCGTTCCAGAGATTTATAATATACCCGTTTTGAAATCGCGGTGCTTAATCGGCGCGTAAGACGATAATTAGGCAGACAATAACCGTGGTTAAGTATACAGTGGGTCGTGTTCGTTTTCTTTTTTCGCGAACGGTTTAGCGGCGAGGCGAGAAGGGATCGCGAACGGTGGCCGAACCCGATCACCCGGTGCTATTTAATTAGTCGCCGTTTAACGACACGAAAGTACAGAGAGCGACCGAGGGCGCTCGCTTTCGGTACCGTTTAAATCAAGGGAACTGATCAAGCCGACACGGCGTTTACCGACAGCCATTTATAGTTTAAATTAGCCGCGGCCAGCTCGCGCCTCGGGGAATAAATCGACGAAATCATACACCTTGCTGCGCGTCCGATTACTCGGATCCTCGGCTGGATCACCCTTCGCGAGATGCGCCTCGATTTTCTTCCCAGACTGCTTCCAAAATCTTTGCGTTCCTTGGATATACATATTTATTCAGTATAGTAGCGGTTAGGGTTAGTTTCAGACTTGAAGACAGTTTTACTAAATTATGGGTGACACTTGAATTTCCATTAAAAACTGTAGCTTGCATAATTAAGAATTTTTTGCTTTGTTTGGTGGAAAATATTCCTGTTAGGCGTTCTAAATAATGTATATAATGAATAATGGAAATAGCAAAATATTGTGGAAACACCGAATAAATTTGAACCCATAATTGTTCATTTGATAATTAAAAATGAATTTGGATTGATATTTATGGAGAAAAAGGGGAAAAAGGGGAAAAAGGTTTATGGAGCAATGGCTCGGAGGAATTTCATAACGGTGAAGCATAAATGCTTAAGTTTTAATGGTCACAACCGAACGACCATGGAATCTTCCAGCCGTCCAATCTTTTACGGTCCTGCACAGAGATTTAAAGGGGCGGGTTCCTTCGGCCCGTCCGTTCAGGAAGTATCCCGAAGAACAGCTGATCTTTTAGTTAATGGCCCCTCCGCATTCCTTTTTATTAAGAACCTGCAATCCTTGTCCCTTCGGACGTGGAATCATTTTGAGGGAAAAAAGGTGAACCACGTGGCGTTTATCTCGAATTAGAATCGTTATTCTTTCTCCTAATAGATTACAAACACAAATTTCATTTATCAACGATCTTTAATTAACTGCATATTAAGTGGCATTTTATATCGCAAATTTCAATTTTCCAAAATAAAAAATAATATATTATTTATTTTAAATAGAATGATCACCATCGAAAATTGAAAAAATCTCTGAAACGTATCGGCGCGTTTCCTCTAATTACATCGAAATGAAAGCGAACATACGTCGATTGAAATTTTACATCTGTAAGAAGTTGTTCGAATGACATACCTGGTCATCAAACGTCGTAATCGAAGAAATTGGCGTCGATGTACAACCACGCCGCCGAACGTAATTAAAGAAAGATCGATGTTAAAAAGGGTTTCGATGCAATTCACAGAGTGAAATTACACCCTCGTTATCCGTTTACAATTGCACGGTTCCGAGGTGTAATCGACGGCGTGTAAAAACGGTAACCGCTTCAGGGTTCGAGCCGAGGGGTGTAAGAGAAGAGACCCGTGCTTCCGTCAGCTCTTGGCCCGTTCAAAGGATCCGCACACTATGAATGAAGTCGTAAAAGTCCCGGGCTCGTTTTCGTGAATGAAGTCGTGTAAAATTGCACACCATCGTTCCTTAAATACACTCGCACTCGGACGTCGTTGTCGTCCCGTTTAACCCTTCACCCTTATGTCTTCTTTATTCTTCCATTCAATTTCTAATGAGAAGATTTTCAGCAAAGTTTAATTAACCCCCTTCAATATGCCCCACGTTAACCTGTAACCTTATTTCCTCTAACTACACTCGAGCCACGAGGCAGGGTTGACCCACGAAGCTTATGAAAATCGCCTATTTAAAAAATGTATAAAACAAAGATAAACGCCAAAGATCGAAAGATTGACGGTTCAGGACGGAGGAAGGGATTAAACCGCGTGGCGATATGGCTTGTGCATGCATTTAGGTCGACGTACACGTACGGCAGATCGCAATCGGTCGTCCCTGAAGCTGCAATGGAAAACCTCTCATTAGAAATCGAGGCAACGAGTGGTAGCGTCTCATTAACGAACCCTCGATCGAAACGGCATGCGGCACGGATACACACAGCTCGTGCCTGGAAAAGAAGAACTGAATGGTCAGGTGCAACCTGAAAGCGCATGCGTGCAGTTGGCTACGTAATCGTTCTCCAACGTCCCTTTGTCTCTCTTGCACTGAGTGGCGCGCGATTGCTCGCCCTCGCTTTTCGTCCTTCTTCGTACCGCGACTTATCGCGGACATATCTTCCGGGGAAAGCTCCTGGCTCGCGCTTCCGATCGCATCGCTCGAAACGAGCATTTTTACGCGTACCGTTTGCCACAACCGCTTTGCGCTTTTCCTGGATCTCCTCGGGGAGATTTGACTTGGGGTGGGTTAATTTTTCAAGTTTAATCTTTGGATCTGGTATCTTTTATCGACCTCAGACTATGGTTATTTTTCTTGTTTCTTAAATATTTGTATAATACATATTGCTTCAATTTCTGTATCTTTGACATCTGAGGATTAAATGGGTTAAATTTCAATCGCGAAAGATTTCAATTACATAAACGAAAGGAAACGGTGAAGAAAAGTCAAGCTGTATGGCGGACTTTCTGGTCGATTCGTTATCCGAATTGAGGAACCATCTTATCCAATTAAGACATACAGAACACGGTTTATAATGGTATTTCTTTTACGGAAAACACGGGCCAATTCACGCCGATGAAAAAGTGGTCCTTGTTATATGTATGATAACCGGTGCCTTGTACAGTCTTGCCAACGAAACTTTAACGATTTGAGCACACTTTGAACAAAAAAACAATACTGTGAAATTGTTTGTCTCTTTTTGTTGTAAGAAAGCTTCCATCGATCAAGAATTTTTTCAAAAATCGTAAGATATACAAATTAAAAATAATTAATATAAAAGTACAACCAAGTTTCTTTAATTTAATTCTAAAATTTCGAAATTTCTGAATCTGAAATACCTAGACTTGACAATTCTAAAATTGACAAATCTCAAGATTTCACAACTTCCGAAAAAACATCGTTATCCTCAAAGTTTCAAAGCTTCGAAATGATAAACTTAAAGGGTTAAAAAGAGTATTGAAAGGTAGTTAATTGTCAACTCGGACACAATGTAATCGGGATTATTTTCTGCACGCGGACCATGTACGGAGACGATTCAATTTCCTCGCAGCTGCCAGCATACATAGATGTCGATTGAAAGGGAAAGGAACGTCGTTGATAATTATCATAAAATTTCTACAGGTGAAATCCGGTAGCCGATACGGTTATGACAGGCTCGTAATTCAACGTGGAGTCGGTAGGGTTTTTAACCGGGCCACCAAAAACGCGTGTCGTGCGTTAATTCGTTAAACAAAGATCGTTTCGGTTACGGCGTGATGTCTTGTTCCGCTCCGCTTCTGTTTCCTTATTCAGCCCTGCGCCGCGCGCCAGTCTCGTTCGAAGCTGAAAATTTCGTTTCGATTTCGCGACTCGTGCCCCGATCCCGGGGCCTTTTTCCTTCCGTTAGCTTTCAATTAAAACGGAACGAGCCGCGTTACCTGTCTGCGCGGCGCACGTGTACGCTCGCCCGATTAACCGCTTCGAAATCATCGAAGCGGATCTCGAGGCACGAACGGCGGGTACAGTTGGCAAAGATCAGCGCCGGTTGCCCGACTTTACTCGTACAGTTGATGAGCCTCGACGTGGCCGTTTTTGCGACCAATTATGGTACGTGTACCGCGTTCCATTTTCGATCGAACCTCCTTAGACGCTGATCCTCCTACGGTATGGTACAGTGGTGGGTAACGTATCCCTAGGGGAAACGAACATGCAGAGATTGTAGCTTATTAGGAATTATTATAGATTTAGTAATTATGGGTAAGGTATTGCTAGGTTCTCTAGGCTACATTGGTTAATGTACAGTGGCGGGCATTGTATTTAGTCATTACTTATGGTACTGACTAGTGTAAAAATCGAAGGGATCGAACGATTACGGTTTCCGAGAAATTCGGTTGGATGTAAAAAACAAAAAAGTTGACGGTGGCAGATTCGACCGTTATGCGAACGCGCACGACTCTTCCACTTCCACGAGTGTATTAAGTGGAAGCACACACAGGCAGGAGACAAAACACCCATGTGTTTTCGAGTCGCTCTGCTTGCCAGATGACACCGGCCGACGACCACTTCTCGATCCAACGCCCGGCACACTGCCCCCGACGCGTACACGCGCGCGACATACGGGCCCTGGGATAGGGCCCACCTTCTTCTCCTCCTCCTCCTCCTCCCTTTCTGGCGTGTGCCCATCGCGTGCCTACCAAATCGTTCTTCCGTCATCCCAGCCGATCCTCTTCTTCCGGGATTTTCCAACCGTTCATTTTTATTAGACCGACCATCAAGATAACGACCTGTGCCAATATTCACCCCGGGCAAATTGATAAATAATTATTCGTATTACTGTTGTTACCGTACTTTAATTAAAGTTAACTACAGCAATTTTTAAAGGAAAAGAAAAAGTACTAATAATTTATTAATTATCATTAAAAAACAAATGTCTATTTATAACTTTGAATCAAAGGGGTTAAACACTTAAGAAACATGGCACGTCCATCCGAAGAATTTTATAAGGCATTCCGGTTATCGAATAAACAGGAGAACTAACCGTTATTTCCACCTGGAAATATCCATTCCTCGGATCGGCAAAGAATATTTCTGTTAACGTTGATTAAGAACAGGTGTGAAATGCTGGGTGTAGTCCCACGGCTTTTTACGAGCGGGATACAAATCATCGTCCGCGTGGAAGCCCGCAGCCGCTTGACCCTGGCACCGCGAACGGTAATAAAGCCCCGGCTATCGCGAAATAAGGCGACGATTAAACGTTTCACCGGTTCTCGGACAATTATAAAACCGACTAATCAATAATTCCCAACGTTTTACAAGCTTTATTTTCCCCTGCGACTTCTCACGATAATAAAGATCGGATCTTTAACACAGTTCTTGTAATCGTACGAGTCCTATCACGAGTACAGTACGGAACATGGTGGACTTTTATAGGGAATTTTATATTTGAAAACCACTTAATTTCGGGGTTGAAGATGAAACTCTGCTCATTGGACTTTGAGATCGATTCGAAATCGTGGCGTTTCGAGTGGAAAGCACTTAACTCGACGACAGCAGCTGTTTCGAGCCGGTGTCACGGCACGGACACCTAGCTGGCGAGGGGTTGCTTCATCCCCTGCAGGGTGATTAAATGAAGCACCACCGATTCACAAAGGAAACCAACCGTGAAACACTGTTGCGACCCCATCGCCCTCACGCCAACTACCGAAACTTTAACCCACGTTTATGGATCATCAAGCTGGTAAACACATCGCAAACACAAAGAACATAATTTTGTAGAAACTTTTAAAAGACTCCAACTGGTTCAAGATTTAAACCCAAATTTAAGTCCTTCAAGAAATTTACATAAACTACAATCATCAAAGGACATCCACATTAACCCATCTGAAGATCCTCGAAAAACAACGTTTCGTTTCGAATCTTCCAAAGGACTCATCAGATGTCACCAACGATCGATTAATTAACGGCACGAGAGAAGAGGAGCAGATGATTTTTGGTCGAGCCGATGGGTAAAACCATACGGTTCCCCGAAGAAGGTGAGGGTAGCCAGAGGCGTCGTTTAATCTGCGTGGCCATGGTTGTCCGCGAAGCCACCATGGTTTGGTGGTGCGTGCGCGGGTGTAACGTGTGGTTGTACGATCAAAGTTGCAGCTGTCGGGTCTGGTGTCCCTCCCGTGTGTGCGTGTACGCAGAGGGACGCGTGCCCCGCGTTCCCGTATCGTCTCACGAGCCGAGTGACGTCAACTGCAAACGTGCACACACACACACACACACTTATGTCACGTGTGTACTACATACGTAAACACGGAGAACGAGGAACACGCGCTGCGTGCACGCAGCCTTCTGAATAATTCATTGGACGTCGAGGCTGCGAAGGCCAGGATTTTTGGATGCTTCCATCCGATATTATCCGGCAGGGACTGAAAAATGCCCTCTCGCAAACTGACTGTCTGTGCCCCCCTCGCGCCCTGTCAGCCTGGCCCGCGCGATCGCGATGCTCCTTTTTTCCTTGACCAGACCGACACATCGTTACAATGACGGATCGCCGTTGCTGGGCCGCGCCGATCGTATCGGCTCGACACGATTTCGCCATTATCGACGATTCATTTTTATTCGAACCGATCACTCCAGTGTCGATGTCGTCGCAGATTGTTGCACGAGTACAAGGTAGTCGGGCGGGATCAGATTCTGGGAAGAAGGCTCCATTAGTTACCTTACAGGTGAAAATCACTAGGCATTTTAATTATTTTACCTTGTTGCTGAATCTACCAATTTGCTTTGGAATAATTAACCTAGACTTGTACTCTCGTTTATAAGTACAGAAAGTGTTTGCGTGATTAAAATTTGAAATCTAGTCAGAATTCCTTCAGTTTTGATGAATAACCAGGTGACCACTAGCGAGAAAACTGGAACTGACAATGAGTACCAGCGACGATCCCTCCGTCTGGTGTGAAGTGAACAGTAAATAATCCATTCATCTTCGCGCGAAGTAAACGAAAAGTGCGATTTAAATTAATGACTGCAACTCAGTACGAAGTTATAATTTGCGAAGCCATTGGCGAAGAAAAAAGAAACTGGACCCGTTAACTTTCATCCCGGACAAAAAAGAATCTATATCCGTACCAATTTATAAAATCATCCCGGATTAAACGTCGAATCATCGTCATGAATCGCGCTCGTTTAATAACATCCTGCCCGGTACCCTTTAATTCCGCGAGAAGACAATGTTGCCGAAACGGACCACGTCGATTCGATTAACAAACGATCGCCCTCTTCCTGTTCCTTGAACATTTTCGCATTCATCATCAGAAAGCGACCGCAGGATCGATTGAAAAATCATTTGAGAGATAAGGATCGCGAGTGAAAACGATAAGGGGAAGTCGTTGGTGGGTAAAGAAATAAAAAGAAAGGATAAGGGATAACTGACAAGAGAAATTGAAGATTTCGGTTCGAGGGAGACGTAATGTTTGCGATTAAGAAAGATAAACGGAGACGAACCGGGGGCCAGGAGGGACGAGGATGGTTATATGGGGAAACAGAAGGTGAAAGGGAACAGGAAAGACAGAGGGGAGGGAGAAAATTGAAAGTGGGGGGAGGGAGAGATGGCAGGAAGAGGGAAGGCGCGTGCTTTCCGTGATAAATGTGGCGCGTGCCGGCGCGTGCCCCGTAGTCACGTGCTGTCCATCAGTGGCGTAGTTGGCGCCATTTTCTTCAACCCTGAAAAACACTTTTATGCCATCCTCCAATTTCACTTCATTCTAAATCTAAATTTTCTCTTACAGCCTTCACCAAAACATTTATTTTTGTCCTTTAATTTGTTAGAAAAATTGGATCAAACAGTGCCTGATTAAAATTGAATTTTCCCTCGAGCAACAATTAAAATTAAGTTACCTTTAACACCCACAGAAGGGGGATAGAAAATATTATATTTACTGCAAATTATTTACATTTATAAATTTGGTTTGTACCCAAATTTAGTTCTGACCACTTATCGTGGGCAATAATTAAATAAGGAAATAGTTTAATATGAATTTAATATCTCCGATTAAATTTAGACGTAGTGGATTAAGACGATAAGTGGTAACCATTTGGAGTACAGATACGACCAGCGATAATCGCGACGGCGAATGGTTGCGAGCCGTGAGCAGAAATAACGGTTCGTTGGAAAGCAACGATTTCGAATTTGATATAGTCCGTGGAACGCGAGCCCCGACATTTGGCGGCCGAATCAAAATCCGGTAATCGTAAGGGACGGTGGTAAAGGCAGGTGATACGCCAATGGACGATCCGCTTACCGGCCAAGTGGAAGGGAAGTCGGCTGCGCTAGCTGGCTGCTCGTCGTCGGGTGCACGTTCCGCTCGGTGCATCCTTGGGTGCATCCTTCGTGCACGTGCCCACTCGGACATGCATGACCGCTGCATTCCTCTTAGATCTTTACCAAAGTTTCTGTTACAACCCTTCCTCAAATGTCGTCGAAAGTTACGCCCTGGGACCTTGATGAGTGTCCTGGCCAGGGCTTGGCTGGGCCTAAATAATTTTTGGCAAATGCCTTTATCGCAAACACTATTTCTGGGGTATTTCTGGGTCTAGAATGTTACTGTAACAAGTACCCTTATCGTAAAGAATACTTTTGCGACATTTTAGCAAATACCCTCACTACTAAAAGCCAACTTCACTTAATATTCCCCAAACCATGTTGTAAAAATACTTGTGGATTTTCCATCTCAAAGTTTAAATTTTAATTCGACAACCTTATAAATATCGTGCCATTTCGAGACTTGGCAATTACTAAAAATATCACATATGAATTTAAAAAAAATATATCAAAGGATGGAATAAAAATGAAAGCTCTTGCATTGATAGATGTAATATACACTTTCGAATGTAGGACAATTGAAATATCAGACAGGGTATAAATGTAACGGGGAAGAAAAATGTTTGATTTAAAATGAAGAAATTACGTGTGACACGTGGAGGAATGAGTCCACAAGATGTCGAACGATTCCCGAATCGCCCGGAGGTAACGGGAAGCGATCGGAACACGCGAACCACGCAATCACGATGTCAGCCCCGATCTGTCCATCCACCAATAATTATGCTTACTCATTAATTGCCTTCTGCACACCTACTTTTTTCTGCCTTTCTGCCGTTCACTTCACGGCGCAGGTGTAACAGAAACGTTGCTCGGTTATTGAAGTTGGCACGGTCGCGCGCAACAAGATGAATTTTCTTTTCTTCCTGGGACGTTTCGATTTCTTCGGGTGCGTTGAACCCGCCTAACGCCACCTCGACAAATCTTGTATCTCTGGTTTATCGATTTTAAGCTTTTAAGTTGTAGTATTTTTAGTTTCTTAACTTTTATATTGAAAGATCAAATATTTGAATATTTTCATAGTATTTCTTAATTTCTAAATTTCCCTATTTATACATAAATATATTAATTTTTAAAGTGTGACATTTCCAAATTGTCAATGCAGTAAGAAATGTATAATATTTCCGGTGGTCGCGAGTTAATTAGCACAAATCGCGCAGAGATAATTTATAATAATTACAAGGTTCGTAAAATCCGTTGTCAATACGTTTACATAAGAATCCTGTATCGGATTGAAACAGGGCGGATAATTAAATAAAATGATAAAGAGTTTCAATCGCGTTTGACGTTCGCGAGCGCAAGCTGCTCCATGATAATTGCTACTACTCGTTAATTATTCCTTTTACCGGTGAACCTCACCCCTCAAGCTGCACTCGCTATTAGGTATTCTCCCTTGCACCTGCATTTTAAGCATCGCATCGTTTCGTAACGATCCCCGGATCCCGACGGGAGATTAAAAGCTTTCGCCCGGGACAAATCTCGATGTTGTACCGTTCGAAACGATTAATAATTATCGCCCGAAACGGAACAGCTTGTACGTACCTTCTCCTCTTTCTTATTTTTTCTTATTCTGGATCCAACGAGTTGGATCATTAACGTGATAAATGATCATTTGTCGAACGGGCGTGAATTAATAATTAGATCTTTGATCGACAAAGGGGGTGAGGATGAAATTCACGGGACTAATTATGAATATCAAACCTTTTGTCCCCCGCGAGGGGACGTGGGAAGAATGAAGGTAATTTCAAGGAAGTTTCATTCTTTAATTACTTTTTCTATGTTTTCTCAAATTTGTAATTGCAATGTATAAATTGATATTTAAAGAAAAAAATCTTGAATCGTTTATCGCTTAAAATTGAACTTCACCGTCGGTGAAAGGGTTAAGGATCTCGAACGATTCACGTCCAGGAGACACACTTTTGACGGGTTGACGTGTTCCTTCCGTTTCAGATTGAAATAAGAAAGATTTCGTACATCCTCTTGGAAAGTTTGCGGTCGGAACTTGTGTCCATTCACACGTCTTTTTTTCGCACGCAACATCTTTAAAAGAGAAGAACACCTTAAAGTGTCGTGTCACATTCGTGACGCATCCCCTGTTTCAAACATTATTTTTACATTCAATCAAAAGACAATTTTCAATTTAATTCTAATCACAGTTTATACAGTCAAGGTTCATATTTAGCTCCAACTGACAATATTTTCCAAGGGTTTTCGACTTAGATTCCTTAATTATAAATTCAAGACATTTGCAAAGGGTCGAAAGATACAGCTAACTGGAATGGTTCGAGCCGTTTCCAATCGGTGGTGCGTGTCCCTCAAGTTCGTTCGATGTTCTTTCAGGATGCGGTCGGCTCGGTAGGCACACGAGCCGACGCGGCACACGCGCGCACCTTGGAGACATCGCAGGTGCAGTTACCTGCCGGTCCGGCTTCTCTCCTCGTCCCTCGAGTTGGCCGGCCAATTATGCAAGTTTCACTTATCCGAAGTTGCCAGGTAGCTTGTTATCGCGGGATGCAAGAGGTACCAGTGGGTTAAGGACATCGGGACCTGCTTTCAATACATTCCTCCCCGCGCGTACCATTCTTTCCGTTTCCTTTCTCTTCCTCTGACAAACGTTTCTCCGCGTTTCTGCAGTTTCCCTCGTCCTTTGTTTCCTCCTATCCTGAAGAGGACCAACCCTCGCCCGTGTTCCGATAAGACAGAATTATTGAGCGTCGAAGCTGAGTTAGGACGGAATTGATTCAGGGATTTTTACTCTGGGTGCGTTATACCATTTTTTCCATGGGTGCGTCATAGGACAATAATTACCAATTACCAGACTAAAGATTAGAGAGAATTAAACCGGAAACGCTTTATAATTCGGCAAAAAGACAAACGATCCGCGATGACCGCTTTTTTATTCGGTGCTTTTTAATCAAGATCGTAATAAATATTGAAGCACCGTTAAGTAATTTTCAACGATCGTCGATCGTCGGTTGCTTTCTTAACCTAACGCTCTATCTTATTAACAATTTGTATTCAAGTTGGTTGATTTATAAAACTCACCGTAAATATTTCCTGACCGGCGAGAAAGTGGTTTAATTATCCCAAAGGTGAGCCGTACGGGTACGTCGCGTCTGACAAGGTGGAAATTAACGATTAAGCATCGGTGCTCAAATTGGTCAACGTAATTTACAGGAAATTAAACCGACCACCGGAGTTTTTCAATTCTTGCCCATCGTCGGCGAAATAATTTCGAAACGAATGAATGCTTTAACGCGTCCGAAAAATGATTGTCCGCTCGTAATGTGTAGTCTCGTCAAAAAATTAATAAAAATCTTGGGCCCGGGTAAGAAGAAACGATAATACTGGTACAGCCTTCGTGTTCTTTTTTTTCTTCTTCCTTCTTCTTGTCGCTGTTTCGCCTCGTAAAATGATATCGAGCGAAAACACAATACACGAAAAGATAATTACAAGTTGTTGAACGCGTTATTGATCTTTAATTACACGTAGTTATTGCGATCCAAACGTGCACTTGTTACATTTTGTGCAGTTTTACACGGTTTATTTCTATTTAACGTTGTCCCCCTCCAGATGGACCACCTTTGAATTTCGTACAATTTATGCCACCTCGAGAATAAGGACGATCATGCGTGTCCTGCGAACACAAAAATACATCAACTATCGAAGTACCGCGCTCCATAAAGCAAAAAGGCGTAAAAAAGAATATTTGAGAAACTGGTTTCGATCGGGTCCTCGCGGAAGAGCGGCCAGCGGTCCTGACCTACATCGAAGTCGGCCGGAGAGTCTCGGCGACAGGTCACGGTTCTCAATGAACGACGCAGGTTTCAAGGTCACCGATCGGCAACCACCTTAATCTAGATCCACCTAGAACCCTCGGTGTGCGATCATCGAAGGTGGATCCGATTCTAGGAAGGCTGTCCAATAGAACGTGTCGAGCGAGCGCAGCCGCGATGGCGGGAACTCCTTCTTCGCGCGGCCCGCGCCGAATCAAATTCTACTCGCGTCCCTAGCGTGCGCGCGCATCTCTTTCGCTCCGCCGTTCACCACTTCCTATTGGTTTCAACGAATTGTATCGCTCGACTAACCACCGATTTCCCTTCTCTATCCTCTTAACGAGCCTCGCCATTTTCTTAACAATCTTTGCGTCTTTTCATCGACGAAATTTTCTAACTTCCCGCCTGAACGTCCTTTCATGGACGCCCGCCGATCCTGTGGATCACTCTGTTGGATAGATCAGTGGATGATTTGAACAAAGAACTTTGGAATTATTCAAATTGGCGCCGTTTCCACCCGCAGAGGGTGGTCCCTGCGCTCGTTGCCGGGAGATTTGCGGGGGAAACTATGACGATTCTTTGTAATTCTTTTGATGCTTCGATTTGCATTTGTTTCGTGTCGAGATGTTTAATGCTTCGACTGCAAGAACGTATAAATTTGAATATTTCACCACTTACAATTCGAATCAATAATTTTCTTTGACGAACATCGAAAATTCGTGGCACAGAGTCAAACTTAAACCCACCCTTAGTAACGAAAGGGTTAAAAGTACTCGATCCCCCGAAACGACGGGACACCTTGAGATTCCCAGGAGGAAAAGCGGGCGCTCGCGCATGCGCCCGTTTCCGCGTATGCAAAACAGGAAGGAAGATCCTTTTCCGGCTGGGAGGGGATGAATCGTTGCCCCCACCACGGGGACGTTAAACTGGTCGCGTGTGAGCGCGGTGGGCGTGGCCTTCAGGTAGCGGAGAGGCGCGAGCGAAGAGCGCAGGTGAGAAGAGAGAAACCTGAGCAGGTAAAACGGCCCCGGCTATACGAGCAGACAACGACGCGCGCTCCACCGTGCGTGTACCCTCCTCGACCAGATCGGGGTCAGTCAGGGTCCTGCTGTTAACCAGGACGCTCCGAGAGCATCTTCCATCGGGATAGCCTGTCAGAATCACTCGTGGCTCTGTGTCAAACCCTTCGTTCAGAATCTTCGTATCGGAAGTACCGCTCGAGTGGTGTCGTCGCCTACCGTGCGAACCGGAAACGCGGAACCGCGACCTTGGCCAACCACGTGGAGGATCGCGAGAGTGAATGGAAAGTTGAAAGCTTCGGGATTGTGCCGGGTATTTGTGCGAAGGAACTTCCGGGGATCTCAGTGCCGATAAGAGAAAGAGTCTCCATGTGCTGTCGGGACGTTTGAAGGAAGGATCTTTAAGGCGAACTGGACGTAATGTGCGGTGAGTCTCTTCATAATTATACAACGTGGAACGATTCTGATACCAGATGCTCTATCGATTGTGCATTTAGAGAGTGATCCGTCTTATTCGTGACCGGTTGCCCTTTAACCCTCGAATGGTGAAGTTAGGTCAATCATAAGTCAGACGTGGAAAACGTAAATTTTTAGATCTCTTCCATAACCCTGGGGGTTAAAATTGTGGAAGTTTTCGAAGTATCAGACGGGAGGGAAATGTTCTAAATGAAATTTAAATGGCACAAGTGGTACAAATTTGCATAAACGTTTGTTGCCTTTGCGAGTGACATTCGTTCTAGTGGAAAGAATTTCGTTTGACAAATATTTGAGAGTATACTTAAATATCACAGAAATAGTATATATTAAACATTTAGAAGGATCTTTTACAATCTTAATAATAATATTCGGAGTGTTTAACAATGAAATTATTGAAAGAGTAGCAATTAAAAAGTAGAAATGAATATTTATCTCTTTTTACAATAAAACGAATGGTAGACTATTTTTAAACATTTCCCTCGCAATAATTGAATGAATAGAAATAATCAGAGGTTCGTGTAGCGAGCGTATATCGAATGACGAGAGAAGGTATCGTTTTTCGGTATCGTGGCCTTGACAGTGTCGAATAAGATTATGCGTTCAATTAAGTCGAAAATGAGCGACAGTACCGGATTAATTGGATCGTTCCTTCTTACCGCATACACGGTTTAATGATTTCTGACCGTGAAAAATATCGCTGGTATTAATTTGTTCCTGGACGTATTTAAATCGTACAGACATAATTCCTTCGAAACGATATCGATCAAATTCTAAAAAAAGATAGATGTTTTCTGGAAATCAATTTTCACGCGCTAGTTAAAAAATCGTTAGGCTTTCGAGTCGATCATTAGTGATACAACTTTGCGTATCTAGCGTACTTAAAACATACATATATGTATGTTAAAGGTATGCGCATATTCAGAAAAATAGTTTTTTATTTAAATATTCTTTGGGTCGTTTATTTTAAGCGTTGTACCACTGTGTTTCTTTTTCAATTTATTTGTAAAACCTACAACAATTTTATTTTTCGAATCAGTGTTTCCTATTTTCAGTCAAATTATTTGAAATAAATCTACCTAAAGTTAGTTATTATTATAATAAAATTATCGAAGAAGATTCGTTGTTCATTCTTATAACATTCGAGGAACTTGAAGTTCCTTCCAGTTAAAAAAGTTAAAAAATAATAATAAAACAAAGAACGAGGTGTTTGTACAATCTGTTCCGTGAAAGGCACATTCATGCCAGATTTTAGTGGACAGCTGTTCTTATTATCGTTAATTAAGAATCTCTTTACCAGGAGATTTATCAAGAAACAAAACGGTCGACACTTGCTCATCGTAAAGCGGGATGAAACGAGAGAATCGAAACTGGGTGGTCATTTTTTAATATCGAAGAAAAATACAGAACTTGTTTATTAGTTATTTGCTAATATTTCCGTCGAGCAATGTAATTAAACGGTGGAGATATATCAATTATTTTAAATATACTTTAAGGAAATGGAAGAATGAATAATTTTTGGAAAATTTGTAAAGTAGTTAAGAAAATAAGTATGGTAGGATAATTTTGAGTATCGGTAGAATTAGGAGTATCGATAGCTTGAAACATCGAGCGCATAGTATTATCGTATGCCGTGCTAGATACGGATAATACTACTGTGGCGGATAACACGTTGACCAATATCACTTAATTGAAGACGCTCATCATAGAACAGTTAATTCTTTCATAAAATAATGTATTACCTCAGACTATATAATATCAATATTTTAGATTATATTTTAAATGAGTTGAAAATGTTGGTAATTTAATCAATACCAGTAGCAATATTTAATATTAATCAAGTTACTAGCACAGTTACAGAGAAGTTAATTTATTAAATATTTACTAACTTTAAAAAAATCTTTATACATTGTTCAGTATTGTTCGATTAATTTTTTTTGAAACATTTTCGTAAAAGAAACAACGCAAATAGTGTTAAGTTCGTAAAAATAAATGACAGTCGGTGATTGACATCAAACTCGGACAATTTGTGGCTCACTTATCTATGTTAAGTAAGGCCTGGTTGTACATGTATGTATCTTGCACAGTCATGTTTGCAAATCGCAATACAGATTTATTCAAACAACAGGTCACATTTATTAACCATGTTTCTGGGTAAGCACATACTAACGTTATCAGTAGCCAGAAAAACCTTCGACTTAACGGTTCACTCATTTATTTATGCCTGCTATCTTTATTCATTTTTTTTTTTCACAACGTCAAGATTACTCAATAAACAAAAACTAGTCATATCAATCATTTAGAAAATCTTACATTATTCTTTGAAATTTTAATAAATAATATGTATATTAAAAAATGTGTTGGCAAAAGTGTGTGTGGCTGAAGCTGAAAAGAGTTAAAAAATTTCAGAAGAAAATTGGTGACTTAATTTTGGATTAATTTTGGATATTTTATGCTTTTGAATTATAAATAAAGAGGGAATGAAAAGCGTTTCAATAAATTTTCTAATTTAAATAAGAATACTGGCTGGCGGTAAGCAATTGTTCCTCTTTAAAGAGAGTTAGTGTAGTGGTTAAAAGTAAGTTCGAGTTAATGGATTATTCCCGCGACTCATAGTCGTCCGTTGTTATCAGATTTATAAGGAAAATCAGAAACACGTTTCTCCCTCGAACGAGCATTATAAATTATGTATCGTAGAGCATGCGTGCGTGTGTTCATCCAAGAGACAAACCGCTTATCTGATCGCGAGCTGGAAACCGACGTGATTGTCCGATGAACTTTATTCACGGCTAAAATCATCATCAATTCGCCACCTTTTTAACCAATAATCCTAACTCTAAAACAACAAAAAAGGATTCTTCTTCAAATGAAAGAAAGAAAAATTATGGTCAAAGTTAAGTTAATTGTTATTTGAAATCTTCAAACTAACTGGGTATAATATTCAAAGGGAAGTCAAAGGATTACTTCGTGCAAAGTGGATATAAAATTATTAATATTTTTCTAATTTTAATTGCAAACGAAACGAAATTAATGTTGAAACTAACGAGTATCGTTGTTATGTTTCAGAAGCGGTGCCACGAACCTGGTACATGAAACCGGAACTTCACTGCAATGCAATCGGAGTTCCGGCGGGTGCATTGTCACCCCCGGCCACGCTTTCACCGCCCAGCAGTCCGAGCGTGACATTGCCGCCGTCACCTTGGAGCCCTGGCACGGCCGGAAGTAGCCTGAGCACCGCGACATCCTCCAATCCTTCCTCGGTATCCTCTGTGAGCCTCGGTCAACCGATACCGGACCGATTTAGCGCTTTCACCCTCGTCTCCACCTGCAATCCCGACACCAGACTTCAGGGTCTACCTTTAACCACCACGACCGCAGCACGAGGTGAGACTGTTATTTTTATTATTATTATTATTCAACATATATCATTTGTGAAAATTAGAGGTTTCAAATGTTAATTTAATATGGAAAGGATAAAAATGGAAACATTTTGGGTTTCAGAGATGCGCTGTGGTCTAATGTACGGGGGTTATGGGTCGACCGGGACTGCATGGTGGGCACGACACGTGAGCCTTTTACTACCCCCATCCCTTTTGCCACCATCGAGGATTCCCGGCCAACAAACCACCACACCGGTCGCAAATTGTTCACCCATTCACCCGGAAGCCTTGAGCTCGTCCAGAGCTGGCTCACCCCGAAGAGCCACCCCCGACAAGCCTAAATTCGGTGAGTCAATTAATTCATACCTTTTCTTTCAAATTATCCTTTATAATCACAGTGACTTATTAAATTTGATTTTTCTTTACTTTTTAATTGATTGCAATAGTACGATTTTCTGATGGCCTCGTTAAAACCTGAACGTTTCGAAAACGTTTTTAAAACAACACTACCTTACAGACATTTTCGAAAATTACTCGGGAAATAAAGTATTTCGAAAATCGTCTTTTAAGGTAGTTAAAGAACATTTTCAAAGTAGTTTCGTATAAATTATTTAATTGCCACTTGGATGTAGAACTTTCTTCATCGGTTGTTATTACTTCGGTTGCTGAAATATCTAAATCCATATTGATATACATAGCATTACTAAATTATACTGTTTAGGGAAATTAGCTGATTCCTTATCGAAAAGTTGTGTTCATTATAAAATACAAAACGTATTCGGTTCAATGTCGTTTAATTGAACGGCCAGACGTGCTAATTGCAAACGGTATTGAATTTTTATCGTACGTATTAAAAAGCATTTGAAATTCATATTTTTATAGAAAATTAGTTCTTAAAGAAAATGCAACTTTTCCACTTCAAACAAGTGACGTGCTTTAACAGTAAATAATAATTGTTAGCACATGTACTGGCACAGTGGAAGTATCCATGTGTGGTCAGACACGTTGAAATACGAATTATCAAGGATATAATCGGTCACTTTAACAATTTCAGCTATTAATTTGTTAATCATGTTAACACGTATTAATACGATAACATCTTTTGCCAATTATTTGATTATAATTCATTGATTTTCTATTTTGACACAAACAAAAGTCCTACGAATAATATCATAAAATATACTTCATTAACATTAAATTCGCATTCTTTTTCGTGATAGAGGAAAAATGGCTTTGCATATTGAATATTTCAAATCAGAAAGAAAAGGAAAAAGGTTAACATTTGTCGTACAGCGTTATCGTCGACGAGCGTTCGTTACTACGGTATCGTTATCGACAAGCAAAAAAGGAAAGACAAGGAGAACCGGCAATTAAACCAATTACGAATCATTTCTCGATTTCGATAATTGCCTATGATTGTACTTTCCTTTGTTTCGTCAACTGATAACAAATTAGGCCCGTATGTCGACGATAAGAAACGTTTTTCTGACATTTTTTCTGAATGTTTCGAAACATTTGTCTAACGTCAGCTCTTTCACTGTCGATTTAAATAACAAAGTGGCAGGATTTCTTTTGAAATTTCAAATATATTGTTAATATTAATTACAAATTTTGTTTAATTTCAGAAGAAGAAGCACCATTAAATTTAAGCACGAAACCGAACGATGTTTCGTCGAGTATCGGTCGAAAAAATGAAATTTGGTCACCGGGGACGGTTTGCGAGAGGGAGGCGAAAGAAACCAGGATACCATCCTCGAGGAGTCCTTCGTCCACCCCTGTGATCACCCGACAAATTCATCATTCACCCTTAACACCACCATCCTCATCGGAAAGGACCTTTCAGGTAAGTTCTATACAATATTTTAATTCTTCGTGAAGTGTCCGTGGCTGTTATTCAAAATTCAAAATAGTTGCATTTTGAAACGCAAAAACCCCATAACAATATAACGTTGCACAAAGCGTAACCGTAACCGAGAAAATAAGTATCGTGCGAAAAAGTGAATCGACGAGAAAACGGGTCAGACGTTCGACGAATGTCGACAAAATCTGGACAAAAGACGAGGCGGTGCAATTACGGTCGGATTGAATGGACGACAGAAAGCAGCCCGGCCGTCGTTTTACGCGCGACACGTAACCGCGAGCGGACATATTAAGATATCTGGGACACACGCTCGTCATACCATCCCGATTCTCGGCCGAAAGAACCACCGTGTTGGACCCCCTTGTCATCCCCCTTCGAAACCGGCTCGTGTGTCAAACATTTTTACCCGAAACGGTGCGTGTGTCCTTCCTCTCTCGCCGCGTTTCGCAACACGGAACACCGCCTTTCACAATTTTCGAAAACGTGCGAATTTAACCCTTCACCGTCGCGCTCCGCCGTATACGGTGTACACCGGATTTCCATCGATCTGTCCTGTAATACCGCTGCCATTTATGGAAGGTAGAAGTGAATAACAGACGAAACGATTGTGTTATTGGAAATTGGACTTATTAAGCGTCTGACTATATACGGATGTTTCCACTGTGACGGCGACGCGGGTCCACCCTTTAGCTCTGAGCGTGTAGAGGTTCTTAAAAAATAAATCAGGTGCCAATAATGTTGCTGGGAAGTTTGCAAGTTTGCAATAAAAAATATGATATTTATATTAATTAATATTAATCTGATTGTATGGCACAAAAGTATCGTGAAATATTGTTCTTTCAACATCGTTTGCGGCTTAAAGTTTTGACCTCCGTGAAATATTATGCCGCTCGAATCTTTTTCGCATCGAGCACAGAGACATGCCGCATCCAGAATGCAACTTGCGATGCACCGCATGCTGCATTTGGTCGACATGGAAGAAATCCACCGAAACTCGTTCGCGTGTCCCTTTGGGAGACCGTAAAACGTGTAATGGCTTCTAAAGAGCTTATAAATCGTCCGTTTCGAGGTTTCCCAGAAGAAGTATCGATCGTAACAAAAAACAAAAACGAGAGGAAGAAACATCGCGAGTCTTGTTCGGTCTCATTTTCTTCCGTCGCGATTAATGTTCGATCGAAAGAAAATTATTATTAAAAACAATCGGAAATAGTTGAAATATTCTTAATACAAATCGCGGTGATAAAAATAATAGTCTTATTTTAAAAACAAACAGATTAACCCCTTGCCCTACAATATCGAGTTACACTCTTGGCGCACCCTACACTCCAGACGTGACCTCTCCCCTTCGAGTTTTAATTGCAACTCAATTTTAACCTAAATTATAATTATAAGTAACGCAGTTAAGACTTGTCAAGTGCAAAGTATAAATAATGTGAAAATTTTCTTCGTTTGTTTTAAATTGGAACCGAAGCACCCACTGCAAATTATATAAAAAAATACACCCAGAGGTTCTCGGGTTCGCTTTAATCGCTCGTCGAACAGCTTCGCTGTTTGCAACAAAGGGAGGGGGGAAAGAAAAAATACTGAAAATAGAACGCGTGAATTAATGGCACGCCAATCGAAATCGGCGTCGGTGTAAGATGTTCTCGAGGAGGAAGAGGAACACAACGCCGCCGAGGCGCACCTGTGTTCACGGAGCCACGGACTTTTTCTCCTCGGGCTTATTGTCACACGGGCGCCAGTCCCGACAATGCTGCCGACCTAGGCGTGTCTCCTTTTCACGATACACGCGTGGAATCGCGTACAAGCCCAGACCATCGTGGAATATTATTACCGACGTGCATCGGTACCGGTTGAGGCTACGCATGATTCACATCCCTCCGCGATCAATAATGAGGAGCGATGATGGCCTTCGGCTCTCTACACTTCTCCTACTTAACCCTTCGTGGCCGATCTGGCTCGTTTCTGACACAAACGAAATTTCACTTTCCTTCGAATTTTTATTTTCTTGCGGTACCCTTCTGTTCCAATTACAATCAATCTTTGCAACATCGATTTTGCATAAAACAAAGTGTAGCAATCGAAATAATGTTAATGACTGCAATGTGTATTAAATTATTAATGGGAAGCTTCGACAAGAATTACATGGGAAAGTCAAATAACGGAGAGGGGAGAGGATGAATAATACGATACGTGTTTTATTCTGTTACAGTGTAAACAGTGCGGAAAAGCCTTCAAACGATCGAGCACTCTTAGCACCCACCTACTGATCCACTCCGACACCAGACCGTATCCCTGTCAATACTGTGGCAAAAGGTTTCATCAGAAGTCAGACATGAAGAAGCACACCTACATCCACACCGGTGAGTGATTATTTTCAATTATTCGCATGTTAGATTTTATTAGATTAGATCGTTAGAGGTTTAAATGAAAATTTTTCAATTTTCATAAATATTCATTTATTCGATATCATTATATCAAACCATTTCGAGGCATCGATAAACTACTCATTCCATAAATATTCGATAAATATCCCATTAGTTTAATACCAGCTTCCCATCAATTTAAATAGCAGAAATTAGGGGGTGATGCGTTCGCAGCATTAAAAACTGTACACGATCCATGCGTGATTCACTTGCATATGACACTCATTGTCAGGAAACGATCGCGACAAGTATACAGGATGTCCTTTATAAACTAATGGATAAATTCGACAGATATTGTCTTATCGAATTGTTTAAAGTAGTTCCTAGAAAGACGGGGCAGTTATAAAAATTAAATAAAGGTTTTTACTTATAAAAATAGTAAAAGTACATATTTTATTTTTGAAAGATATTTTAATTTTCGAAATTTTAAACTATCAAAATTATTCCAATTTGCTAATTAATCGGTTCGAGGAAACCAGTAAAGTTCAGTCTCGTTATCCATACCCTCGTAACTTTCTTTCCGAAAGTTACAAGAAACAAAAATGTTCTTCCATGCACGAAATAAGAAGAACTTGAAAAGTTACTTCTTCGTGGTGTAACGACCCGTATCTTCAATAATGCAACAAGCGAACGAGCATGTCAGTTTGAATAATTGAAAAATAACCGTGCAAGTTTCTTCGAGTGACAAGTTAGTTGCACTTTTACGAAACTCGACAACAAATTTCTGCTACAAGCGGGGAAAAAAATAATACGTACAACCGGGGACAGAAATTCGATTAATCCCAACCGGTAGACTCGTAAGCCGGAAAAGAAAGGGATCAACATAATGAAATCAGATTAGCTTTGAATTTGATTCGTTCGAGCCACGTGTGTATTATTGAACAACTACATATATCGACGGATCGTTGACGTAATTTCAAATGGAAATCATAAGGAAATATCGCAGGTTGCGATTCGTCACGCAATATGTAATTCTATGTTTAGATCTTTCAAATTAACACGACAGACGGTACCTTGAATAAATTCATTTCAAAAATATAACTCGTTTGCTATTTTGTAATATTTTACGATTAGCAACAATTTAGTGCATTATATATATATATATATATATAAGAAAGAGAAAGAAGCTTAATGGAAGATGAAAGAATCGTTTCGATCGGTTTCTCGCGATAGAAACGACCGGAAGGAGATAACCGACTGATGGGAAACTCGCTGTTTGTCACGGTCCGAGAGAGTTTCCGGTGGGACACGTGCCCGCCACGAGGACCGCGTCCCTTTTTAATTAGCATCGTAAGGGCTGAGACGCGTGCCCCTCCAAAACACCTTCTTTCTTTCTTTCTTTTCACCCGTTACTGCCCTCGTTTCACGGAACGACCGTTAATGTAAATTTAATCGTATCAATTCCTTCAACCCTTTACCTTCTGTCTATTTATTTTGGATTTCTTCAGATTATCTTCTTTTTGCATATATTTAAAATAAACAACGATGGTAGATAAAGTCATGAAGAAATTAATCAACTTTGGAATTCTTAGTAATAATGAATGATCTCGTAAAAAAAGGAATACTTTTCCTGGCTACTAGTAATAAATAAAGAATGCGAGTGATTTAGATTAAAAAATCGAGGCTCCTAGGAAAATTCCCGTGTACATTAAGAAAGAAAGAAAAAAAGAATGTCCGTCTAAAACTCGTTCGCGACGAATCGTTAGCGAACTAGACGTCGCATAATTAGCGGTTAGATAAAACGCATCGTTAGTATTGCACAACGTAACCCTGGGGTGCACTGCAGTGCACTGTAATGCACACTTGCAGTGTCTTTTTTTTTTTTTTTTTTTTTTCAACGAATCGGCGAACACCAGCTTTTCTTTTTCCAACGTGTCCCTCTCTCTCTCTCTCTCTCTGCCTTTCGCGGCGAGCCGATAAAAGCAACCTTGACAGATAATTACGCTTAATTGCTCGAGAATTATAAAAACACCGGCGTAGACGGGTGTCGAATTTTAATAGGTCGGCGAAAAGCGAAACGGGACGAGTGTAACACAGTTTTATTCTATAATTTAGTCCAAAAATATTAAATTAACGAAAAATAATTAGCTCGGAAGAAAATTGCAAATATCTCTGGGAAATAAAATTTATCTCTTTAAAAGTATAATATTTCCAAAAATTGTATTGATGTAATTTTAGAAAATAAACAGAATCAATTAAAAATAGAAAATCGAAGAACACATCTCGAATTTTTTCGAAATTGCAAATGAAGGACATTTATAAGGAAAAGAACGAACAGGATAATAACAATTTTCTTTTTTTGCATATAAAGTCGACACAGTTTTATAAACAGGGTAATAATAGTTTAACACTGAATCATTGGAAATTGTTAATTCGAATCGTGCTATCGTTGTTTATGTGTTTATTATTTCGAAAATGAATAACTTTTCGGCTAATTGTACTACAATTTCCTTTAGTGTCGATAAACAACGACCAATTAGCCGGGTTTAATCATTAGCAGGAAGAAATTTCGTTAAATGCGAGACAAATTGTTTAAAATAAACGCGAAACAATTGTTTTTAAAAGAAACACAAAATCGTTTCAAAGATATCTCGGTAAAAGACATAAGTACTAAATCAGTATCATTACTTTAATTTGTACAATATTATCGTTCGATTATTAAAGAGATTTTTAAAACTGCTCAGTAATTTTGTTATTTTAATTTCGTTTAAATTTATTTTATTGTATCATAAAAATATTTCATTTGAACGATTTATTTATTAAATATTATTATTCTGATTCATTCCCAACTTTGTTCTTAATCGAAACGAAAGGGTGTTCATTCGAACCCTTAGAAGGGTTCCCTGAAATTTGGAAAAAAAAGAATTCTGCTGTAAAACACGGTATCGTAATAATCCTTTCGAATAATAAGCGGTGATACGATTCGAACAATGGTCACACACCGCTCGTGAATTATTTGCCGTGGTCTTTTTTGTGGCGAAAACTTACCCCATCAATAATTTCCGTGGGAGATCAGACACGCCTTATCGTCGCCACATGCGACCACCGTTCATCCCTTTTTTTCCAATTCAGAACTTCATTTCAGATTTAAGTCGAATAATCGATCGATACGATATGTTTTACAAACATTATTAGTGTACGTATGTTTTATTAATATTAATATTTTACTTGATGACTTTTGATCGCAACTCTGACACCTACAGATATTAAATACCGAATATCAAGTGTTAGATGTTACTTAAATATTAAATATAAAATAGTGGATGGTTCCTAATATTCAAATAGTTACCAATAAGGTAATTACCAATGCCACGCTCACAAACATGGCACCACTCCTGATCCCATATTATCCATCTCTTTCTCCCATTTCTTGTTCTTCCTCGATAGCTAAGTGATAATCCACGCAGCGACGCCATTACATGAAGTTCATTAAGCGATCGCTGCATAATTAAACGGGGTGGGGGTATTGCTACCAAAACACACGCACGAAGATAGGATAACGTCGACCGATGTATCCCGGTGTGCTATCATTAAAATCGGCCACGAAGTAAACGTTTCAGACGGTAAATATTTAAGTCGACCGGTAAGGGCTCGGTAATGAGAGTCGAGATGGATCGATATACGGACACGTTGTATAGAAAACGACCCGACACCGTACAGTTTGTACGGTACGGGTTCGTCGTTCCCTCCCTCCCGACCTCCCGACCTCTCTCCCCCGACACTCTCGATAAATATTACCAGTTCGGTTGAAAGTTGCTTTCTCATTTTCGTTCTTCCTTTGTCGCCTGTTCAAGCAATTAGAAGTTTATTAATTTATTAGCCGGCTGGACTCGTTTTTTATTTTCTTGCATTTGGTCCTTCCGTTCCTGGACACAGGAAATTCGAGTTCTTTCTTTTTTATATCTTTTTTTTTTTTATTAATACGCGATTGTTTATAGCTGCTTGTGTTATTAATATATTGCTAAAACTATTGATCTCTTTAAATAATACTTGTAGTACATTTGAAAACTTTGTCAACTTGATGAAAACGTTCGGTCGTCAGAAGTTGCTGAAATATTATTCGCTGCTAGTAAATTATACACCGTAGATCGTTTGTTCGTAACATCAGGAATTTTCCTAGATTACCATTGAATTCCTCGATACACTCGTTTCGATCAGCAAAAGCGTATTACCTCGTCTATTGTAGTGTAATTTTCTACAATAACCGCATGTGACGAGAGGAGAAACTGTCGATAACCTTTCTTAGATTCCTGGTTTTCTTTTTCCTTCCTTCTCCTTTTCAATTGCTATTTACAATCGTACGGAGAACTTCTTTATCAATTTTCTTCTCGAAACAAATTGTTCTTCTCTAAAATGATTGCCCCGTTCTCTTTCGACGTTTAATATCGATCGACGAACGTAATGATGCCATTGATCCAGTATCAATTGAAACGAAATATTGGAGGGAAAAATATTCTTCTTAATTACATTATTAAATACATAAATATTTGTAGTTTTAAAGTGGCAATAGTAATACGAGCCAATAGACTTTCTCGATAACCTTTACGTGGTATCAATGATTAATGTAAAAATAAAAAAGAGAAGAATTATCTGAATGTTTTAATAAGATATGAACACGGTTAAACGATTTATCATTGCAACGATACGAAAGCGAATTAATTTCATTCGTCTCGATGAACGAGAACACCTTTTACAAATTCAGCTGTAGAAATCAGTGAGTTTCCAGCTTTGTTTACAATTTTTGTCGCGATAAATGAATGTTAAACCCATCAGCTGTGCTGCAACGACGGTACCATTTGGTTAAACAGAAAATCAAATAAAAAAAAAGAAAGAAAAGGATTACTTATAATAATTTTTCGTCGGTCTGCGACTCGGTTCTGATTGCCTTGTTGCAACTTAACATTTGTCATCCTGTCACCCGCATACTATTTCACGAGATACACACGTCACATTTCTCGTTATCTGTCGTACGGACACAGACGTGGATTCACCTTCCAAAATGTTCAATACAAAATGAAATAAAGTAGACACGATTCGTGGAAAGAGCTATTAATTAAATGGAAAGATTTAATTAAATATTTGATCTTAGGTTTTTTAAGTATTTCCAAATAATTTATTCGGCAAACACAGTAATTCTAAAATCCTTGCGTTGCAAATAAACCACACAGTATTTTTCGCGAGAGGAAAAAAACTTGAAAATATCACTTACACCATGTTTCTCACCGTCCCTATCGGTACAGAGCCGATCGATAATAAATACGGTGACATTATCCTGTTGGATAGGACATTTTAACTATATAGAGAGAGCAGAACCGTGCGTGATCGTTAGACCGGGCTTTTACAACGAACAGTTGAAAGAGCTTTCGAATGACGTTACACTTCCGTCTCCGGACGACGTTTCCTCTAATATGCAAAGTGGAATTCTTTCATCGGCGATAGAAACGGAACGTTGTTTCTGTGATCGGAATAACGAACGCTCGATTTCTATGTTATCGTCCCTTTTCCCCCCTTTTCCTCGACATTTTCTGTTACCAATACGCGTACTCCGTTTGTTTGAGAAGAAACTTTGCAAAAATACGCGTACGTGTTTAATCCCATTAACCGAGCCTTGATATTACAGTTGTTATTTAACGATTTACGATAATATTGTTCTATTATATTGGTAATCAGAAGGTGCACGTCTGAACGGAGTGATATAATTCAGGTGTTTGCGTATCTCTTAAGTGGACATGCAGGAAACTTTTCATTCGATTTCGAATATTAATATCTAAACTATAACAAAGTCAAAAATAATCTTTATTGATTTTCATTTAAAAGAAATCTCTTGTTATCTGAAAAATTATTATTTCAACAAATATTTCTTATACATATAGGAAACTGTGTAACTTGTTTTAGGCCAGATTCATTTAATTTTTGAAATAAATTATCACGAATCAGTTAATTAATTCATTCTTATTGGATAATAAAATACGACACGAATGCATTTTAAAGAATATCTGAAGGAAGCGTTCTCGTTAAAAATCACTTGAAATATTCATGATATCAATGAAATGATCATATAGGATCATTGAACCGATGTGTTCAACTGCAGGAAGTTATAACCTTGTCCTCGGTTAAAAGTCTGCGCTCAAAGTAAACTGAAACAGGCCGAAATGTCGTACAATATTTTTGGAAACACACCTGTGTCTGTGCCCTTGGCTTATCGCCGCGGAACACCTGTATGGGTGAATGTACATTTCCTGCACCTCGAGTCCATAGACATTTCTTCAAACAAACAATCTGATTTCTGTCGGTAATTTTATTCATTCGAATTTAATCGTTTTCTAAACTATATTTCGCCGTCTTTAAATAATAATACAGGAGCACCTTTAAGGGAAATTTCTAATCCCAAAATCAAACATTCCTTCGTCGATAAAAATAATTGAATTTCGCTCGGGGTTACATCTTGAGAAATGAAAAAAAAAAAGGGGGTGTATTCGTTTTCTCCGCGTGAATTCGCGTCGAAAAATCATTTCGATAATAGCCAGATAAATAGCGTTCGAGCGTCGTTGGACGATGCTCGAGCAGACAAGCATCTTTCATTAGTTGTAAAAGGGTTAGGCAGATCGGAAAGCCGGCGAACAATTACGATAATGGTATTTTTCCTCCCGTCGTTCTAACCGGGTGACACAAGCGCGTAGCCGGCTCGCGCGCGTCCGCGCCGCGATAACAAAGCGAGCGCCATCAGCGACGCCGTGTTTTTTATCCATTGTTCGTATTTATAGCGAAGCCGATAAGTGCGACGATATATCGATGCGAAATCGATGTGACGGGATAAAATAATAATAAATACTTAGGGCCAGAAACAGCGGGGAGAGGGGGAGGGGGGACCGTGACGAACGTCAACTTCCTGACGTTTTCATTACCCGAAGAAGCTACTTATTGTTTTTATCTGTTCCCCTACTATTCGCCTTTTTTTTCACATTGTTTCTACAGGTGCACGCGATTGAATAGTCCAGGCAGAAATAGGTGTTCGATGTGTCATTCAATTAGCATCTTGAATGCCGTGGGCGCCATTAATGACTGCCGTACGCCAATTTAATATACATAGAGTCGGGTGTTTTCAGACTTTAATGAAAAGCATGGAAAATCGTATCGTGTACGTTCGATTACTCTCGGCGATTGTATCGATTCTTTATGGGTAATTTGGGTCGTTGATGAGACAAAATTTGATTGTTATTAATAGCTCTGTCGTTCAATTATTCGAGTTTCGTGTGAAAATGTTTTACAAACTTGCAGTAGACCGAACTCGTGATGGGTTTCAAGCTTATCGTAGTACTCTGCTAATGTTTCATGACCGAAGGCAACTAATTATTATAAACTAGTTAACTTCCTACGCAAATAGTTACGTAACTAACAAAATTGTGGGATACGAAAACGACACTAGTGACATAGAATAGAAAAAGCGATATTGCGGTATCTTTTTAAGACCCCTGGGACAGGAACAGTTAACATTTGGTGTAGCAAACAATTGTATTCGCGAGCGCCTTAGGGTAGATGACCGTTTATGCACAGACGCAATTGTGATTGCGGTTATTAAGGGGTCAATTGTTTTATTTCTCGATTTGAGTCTGGCATTTGGCACCTTGTGTGAATAGTATATTCACACTAAATTGTTACATTATTAAATTACTAATTTCTAGGTTACTTAGTAATTAAATTAGTCAAGTATTCAATTTCTAAATTACAAAGTTACTCAGCTACTAACCGCTATATCATTAAATTACTAAATGAACAATTCTAGAATACTAAAATCGTTACTATATCTTTATCTAAAATTGACAGAATTTTTACACTGACACACATGTCACAAAAAAAAAAAAAAAAAAAAAAAAAATGAAAAAAGTTTCAAAGATGATGTGACGAGAGATTAGTACTCCACACGATACATACACGTTTGTTTTTTATCCACGAAGCTTTGTTTGCGCTTGCAAATAAATAAATGCGACCGGGTAACGTCGTCGACGGTGAAAATTAATTTCTTCTCGATAGAATCTTAACATCGACGGGCCCCGCGTATATGAACTCTTTTTCTTTTTATCGCCGTTTTACAATCGTTGAAAGCGTTTGTTTGAAATTTTTCGAGATAGAGAACGGGGGCTGTTTGCACAAATTATCGAACGATCGTCGTTAGAAGAATGAGTTTTCACCACTTATCGGCAGCCCAATCCGCATTAAAAGACCGTTCTTGGCCTGAACGATAATGGTCTCGGGCAAATATTTAAGTTACCTGGAATTTCTTACACGGTTCGCGGAGGAACGCGTTCAACCCTTCGTAAAAACAAATTATAAATCGAGAAGGTGATTCCTAAATATATTCTTTCAATTTTGTTAAATAGAATAATTGATCAGAGTAAAAGGTAATAAATGAAACGAAGGTGAATAAATGTAACAAAGCAAAGGGTTGACTTGATCGTTTTAACTTTTGAAGAAGAGAATCGAAGGAGCTTTGCTCGTCGTTGACGCAAAACAGATTGTTCGAACTGTCGATGACAGACGACTCGCCACGATTTATAGATTGATTCAGGTGTGCTCGGTTCACCTTGACTCATTATTCCGAATCATATACCCCTCTCCCTCCTTGTTCGTTAATCTATTAGCTTTGGGAAGTGACGGGTCCGAGGGGTTCGTACAATATTCTTGAATTAATATCAAATGAAGATATCGTCCACTTACGATACCAAATATTATAGATTTTTCTATGGAAAATGGCTACTGTGAAAGTTATTAAATTCTCAAATTAGATCAAAGTGTTAATCAATAATATTAAATAAAATACCAGGGGACTAACGACGGAATTTTCTTCCCCTCTCACACTTCCACCGCAAAAAGTCAAATCAGCGGGGGTCGGAATTTCTGTTACAGGCGAGAAACCCCACAAGTGCGTGGTGTGCGGCAAGGCGTTCTCGCAGAGCAGCAATCTGATCACGCATATGCGCAAACATACGGGCTACAAGCCGTTCGAGTGCGGCCTCTGCGACAAGGCGTTCCAGAGGAAGGTCGACCTGCGTAGACACCGGGAAGGACAGCATCCCGCGGCGCCGGCGCTCGATTATCGTTCTCTTCAGCTACCGTCGCAGCCGACCGCCGTCAAACACTCGCCGCCTCTCCAGTCCGCTCCTGCCTACCACGTCGTTCCCGTTCCCGTTCCCGTTCCCGTTCCCGTTCCCGGCAACAGTTGAGACGGTTCGCCGCTCGTTCCCTGGTTGTTTGGCAGGTATGAGTTCATGAAATTCAGGGGTCCTCGCGTGTGTGTTCGATGTACTCGTTGGAAATTGGCTTGATGGGCACGATAATTAGACGATAATTAACGAAAAGGAAGAAGAAAAGGGTATCGGATTAATAATATCATTCATTTCTTTAATAAATTATCATAAATGAACGATACACCAGTAACTTTATAAAATAATGAAAATTGATCATCCTCGATGCCCAAGACCCGATCTTCAACGACTTCGTACACTTACGTGCATAGAAAGGAGTAGCTCAAATACGATATGTATCTTCGTTTAAATTCAAAATAGGAGGAACAATTCGTGAACGTTAGAAAATGTCTCTTTTTTGTTTACCCTGGAAGAATTTTTGAATACCACGAATGCGTTAGATGTAACGTAGGGAACACCTGTTCCGACTACCTGGCTCCGTTGGTAACCGGTATTTAAATACCTACGAAATGTTCGACAATGGAAACGCGCCTTAGGAGAGCTTCGCTTTTGCATATTTTTTTAAGCTAAATTAGCGGTCCTCGGCGAACACACGAAACGATACACCCTTATACAGGGTATTATGTGCACGCTGGTGAAAATGATGATTTTGTATAAAAATGAAGTCGTAAATGAAACAAAGTGAAAAATATGGTACAGAGCCTATTAAAATTTCAAATAAATTTTCTTATATCGAGTCGAAAATACAATTTTTAGTAAAATTACTTAAACTTTTGAAAGATATCTATTTTTCATTTGAAATCATCATTTTTCGTGGGGTACATGATATTCTGTATGTATATAAGACAGGGAATTTTAACCGTCCATTATTGCTGTACTTTCGGTATGTACGTACATGTATATAAATCTACATTTATATAAATATATCGAGTAAAAGAATGTATATGTATATATATTATATGTATATTTACACGTATCAACGTGGATACAGATGCGGATATGTGCGTGTGTAATTATACAGGCATGAATGGGAGCACAATTTATCAATTACTTTTCTTTTTGATATAGGAAAGTTTTTATTTTTTATAATATAATCAAATATATACATACAGACAAGATATTTTAGGGATTTTATAATTAAGCATTTTAATTATCAACTGAAATTTCATACGAGAGTTATCAATTTTTCTAGACGAATTAAAATTGTATAAAATTACAGAAAATTACTTATATTCAGAAGATTGTACCCCATTATGTTTATCGTGTATCATTACTCGCGTGTATGTGTGAGTGCGCGAACGCACAGATAAACGTACACTGTCGAGCATCACAGGTTTCCCTAGGGATAAAAATTGTCCCATCGTTCGTCACAAAAATGACATATTTCAGGCAAACTTGATTTTAAAGGAAGGAACGTAGGTATATGCTAAATAAATTGTCATATTAAAATATAATTTTTAATAACTTTGAAATACAAAAGCTTGTTAGGAAAGTCTATGATGCTCGAGGATGTACACATACGTATTAATGCCAGTTAGCGTTACCAATTGCACGTGCAGGGTTTAATAAGCGTATAAATTAATATTTAAACGTACGTCCACTTACATTTATCAATGACTTGAGTGGCAATACGAAATAATATCTTACCGGTGTGGAGAATCGAACAAAAACGAAGGATTTTTTGGTTAATAAATTTAATAACATAAATAAATATTGTACTGAAATTTCGGGGAAATAATTTGTAGAAATTGGTTTGCCACTCGAGAGATCTTTCTGATCATGGGTTTTCGATTAAGGAATATCCGCGTTTGATTGACGATTTTGATAAATATACAGCAATCGTGCCGCGATATGTTTTGCATGATATTTTATTGCTTCTACCTCCCGCAATCAGAGCCACGAAAACAAAATGTTCATTTTCGTGGGCTTCTTTTTTCATTTCAATTGTAGACTATAGGAGTATTCTCAAAAATTCCCTTTTCAATTTTTGAAAGTACTTCAATGTTTGAATCAATGACATCTAATCGGTGCCATGTTAAGTTCTTCAATCTTCTGTCAATCCCTGTTTAACAATCTCTTCTACTCTCCTGAAAGAATAGAAAAAAATTCGAAGTTTTGTAATAAAAATTTCTGCAAAAATTCGAAATGGCAAGGAATCATAGCGGCTAGAGGACCAAAGATAGAATAAGTCGGACCTGGTCGAACGGTTTTTATTCAGGTGTTTTTAAAGGAAAAAGATCAAAAGAAATTGGAATCGTTGAAACGCCTGAAAAATTCACCAAAGACTTTGGTCCTGTGTGCGTACGTATAGATTGTATCATACCATTAGCGTGTAAGTGATCGTTTAATTAAGATCGTGAATTTTCAAAATCGTCCTTAAGCGAGTAAATTTCATATTTTTTCAATATCATTAGAAAAATCGATGTAATTATCGTGCGATGCCTTTGTAATCAATTTAGTTAGCCCTCGAATTATGCCAAAATAATGAACAATTCGAAAACAAAAACGTTTGAAAAATAATTTTTGTATTTTGCCTCTGTTGTTTGATTGATCTTTCGTCGACGATCATTTGGGGGTTAACGAGGGAGAATGATAAATTAATTAGGCTCGATTTAACGCGTGAACGTGTGAACGATGATGTTGTTGAACGTGTGCGAGGAATCTGAATCTGTGTTTATCGGTAAAACCAAAAATATGTTTATAACTGGTATAAAGATAATAACGGTATTGATTGAACAAAATTGTTTTTTCTTATAATTCAAGCATTTCTCATTCTTACAACAATCATTAAATCAATTAATTAAAATAAATTGTTTAATTACGATAGCCAGAAGTTTATATGTAATACAATATGTTCTCTATTTAGTTGGACAAATTTTGAAGTTAAAATATTTATTTACAAAAACGGTGAATGTTTTGGTAACACCTGCTTTAAAGGAATGTTGGACACAGTGCGCACCTTCCATCCACGTGTTTAGTGGTGCTCGGTCACTTAAGAGGGAGAAGAAGCGAAGCGGAAGAGAACAGGGTGAAATCGTTCGCATTCTTCAGGTGAGACTGGTTAACCAAACAGCGAACACCGATACCTCTTCGAACATTAAATACTCTCTCAATTAATTAAAAGATTTTCTAACAATCAATTCAATTCCATAATTTATGAAATATCATACATTACAACTAAATACATTATTCAAGTTTAAGAACATTATTCCGAATAAAAAATATTTGATCCTTCGTTCGAAGGTAATCCTCGAAATGTTATTTATCCCGCGCTTCGACAGTCGATCATGTGCCACGGATAAGGGAATATAAACGCGGGTTTCGTGGCGTTTCGCTTATCTTTGGCGCGCCGTTGACCGGTTAACATCGCACGGCTGCGACCTGACTATTACCAATGTCTCCGCTGTATAAATAATGACTATGTAAACAATAGCCTTCTTTTTTTTCGCGACGACACGCGACACGCCATCCTGCTAACTTTCGAATCGCTTTAGAATCGTATTTAAACGCTTTCACGTCATAAAATTCCCTTTTTACTCTTTGGCTAAATTTGAAATCATTTTAATCATAGAATTATTCATTTATTCGATTCAATCCCAACGTGTATTCCTCTCGTGACTGATACAGGGGGAACGTATCGAAGTAGAAACTTGAAATTGAAACATATTCGGCTGACAGAGGCTCCGAGCGAGGCAGGTGAGAAAAAAGGTACGTAAAAAGAGAAGAGAGAAAGGCAGCCGGCATAATAGTAGATTATCGACGATTATCCTTCGCCGTAGGGATGAATTACCAACGATGAGCGCCTCCTTCGACGGATAACCGATGAAAGGGCGATAGAAAAAAAGAAAAGATAAATCACCCCAGATACCATCTTCCTTTATTTTAGCCGACAGTTCAGTGATTCTTCCACGAACGCGTTATTTGTTTTCTTATAATAAATCATTGATGCTCGTGTACAATTTTCGATTAAAATAACAATTTGATAAATTCAACCCTCGTTAACCCTTGGTGGATAAGCCGATTAATTATTGCTTTATAAAATGTTCAAAATAAAAATGATTTAATTGTATTCTGAATAAATCTCGGACAAGACAGCCTTTAATTTCACATTTCTGTCGTAAGACAGAATTGAATTAGAGAATATCGTGCTGAAGAATGAAATCATTGAATTAAACACGGAACAAATATGCAAATCACTTTTCTCTGGGTCACTCGAGTACGACGAGCGTTCTGTACCTCTCCAGATTACTTCCGTTGGAATGAATTAAGACCGGATTAAATATTCATGTGTTCACACTTTCGTTGCGAGCAAATCATTCGACTAGACGATTCCCCTGCTTCTGTCTGAACCGTATTTTACGGCGATGCAATTACGCTGTATACAATTTCGAAATTTTCAAAATTGTGGTAAGAATGGTGTTCATTTGACGTCATGAAAATCTCAAGAAATGACACGAAGGATACCCCCTGTCACATCATGTTATCCTGATACAAAAATTTATTTTTCGAGCAAGCAGGATTTGGAAATACAGTTTCGATAATTCCTTTAAAAGATTACCAATGGTAAAATCTATCGTTTGAGAAGAAGCGGGCAGATTAAATTTTAGAATGAAAAAAAAATAGACTTTCGAGAAAGTGGAAGTTTCGATAATAAATCGAATTGTTGGTTTTATTAGAGAGAGAGAGAGTGTAGGCATTGAAATTGCACGAGAAATCGGCATTGTTCGGATGTTAAAATGCAACGGTGCACAATTTCTGGAAACATTTCGGTCTGGTTTCCACATCTCTGCCTTTTATTACCTGTAATTATAGACGCAGCAAGTGTAGTAAATCCTCGTTGTAACGCAGTCATTTGGAAACCACTTCGCTTTTCCTTCCAGTCATTAATCTTCATTCGCTCAATTCGTTCTTCATTTACATGTCTGGACCCCAAAACTAAAGTATCCAGTCCGTCGTTTCCTTTTAAAAAAAAATTGGGAAATTAAGAATTATTTCAAAATCCACTTGGAAAATTTGTAATAATTTAATTGTCCTTGGAAAATTGAACTTCGAAAGAATTTCTTTAAGATCAGAAATACTTGAACCTTTGGGATTCTATAAATCGATCTAAAATATTGTGTACAAAGTTTCTGTTCCTGTCTGTTGTTTGCAAGGGACGACACACGTTAAAAGAAGTCAACTTATATTTTATTTAACATCCTCCCCTACGGGGTCAATTCTCCGTCGATGTTTATCGAGCACGTTTCTTGGAGTATAGAAAAAGTCATGATTAAAATCGTTCTTAGGAAGAGAATTCCCTCGCGGGGAAACAGATAAATGTTTTTACACGGGTCACCACGGGAACCCTCCCACACTCCCCTGAAATTTTTATGTTAATCGTTTATAGATAATTCTAGTATCGGCTGATTGTATTATCTCTCTCCTTTTTTCGTATTAAGCATTCGCCTCTGTCGTTCACAATTTAAATATTTGCAAATTTACATTAAAAATAATAATTTTGTAGAAGGACTTGTAACTTCTTCGCAGAAATTTATTTTCAAGTACTTTCGGTTTGCCTCGTTGATAAAGTAGAGCTTTGATCAACACCATCCATCAGGGGGTGCAGAAAACTAGAATTTTTAGAAAAATGGTCCAATAGAATTTTTAGGGATTAATCTTCTTCTTTTATTGTAAACCATGCTTTCATCCCTTACAAATATCGTTAACCCCTTAACGAATAATTGCAAAACGTATTTAAATTCAATACGATTCTATTGCTTTTGAAATTCATAGCGAAATAGTAATTTGTTCCCTTTTTCTTCCATGGTAATTACTTCCCTTGAGGTCAATCAGTCCGCAGGGGTTTATGAAACACAATATAAAAGCATGTCGAGCTCGTACGGACGATTAATTCTATTCCCAACGGTATCAAACTGGCGACTGGCTACGTTATTATGTCAAACGTAGTATTTTCCACGGTGGACAATCCCTCAAGAGATATTTTCCATGGAAATACGCGGCGAAGAGCATTAACAATTTAAAAGCCATCATCGTGTACGATGCTTTCAACCAGTCTGTCAGAATCGTGCAATATAAACTCTGTCCTATGAAACATAAAATAATTACAAAAATAGATCAAATATTAGAAAGAAAGCTTTGAAAGTTACAGAGATATAATATTCTAAATATTAGAGCAAACTATTAACTTAGCAAACTATTCTGCATGAAAAAATATCGTTTATTCGAGTCTATTTTATTCCTGAAAAAGAAAGAAAGAAAGAAAGAAAGAAAGAAAGAAAGAAATCAATTGGAACGTGATATCGGTCCAGGGCACATTGTTAATCCGACCAAACACCTGTGTTAACTTTTCCAGCTGTATTGTGTGGATTTCTGTACGATTCATTAGTCGTTTGTGTCCAAAGGTTCTTTTTTTCTGGGATGCGCCTCCTCGAGGTCCACCTTAAAATCGATGTCACACCGGAGAAGCTTCAGAATTCCCTTTTATGCTAATCGAGGTCCTTTAGGAAATTGAAATTCGGGGTCACCGTGACGTCGCGGGGTTAACGGTGTCAAGTGTTCACTAATGGTTTGTTTGTCAGCCGAAGAAACGATCGAATTCCAAATGACGAGATCGACCACGATCATTTGCATACAAGATTTCCGAAATGTTCATTTCCCAAGAAAATTCAACCGTAACCTTACCCAGAAGGTGGAGTCTCGAAGAATCCCACAGAAATTTGAAGAAATTTGAAGAAATTTGAAGAAATTTGAAGAAATTTATGTTTGATTCGAGTTTTGGTTCGAGGATCGTTGCACGGTGACAAACGAAGTGACGAAAGGTACCGGTACGTAAAATAAAGTAAAGCGAGTTGGAGCAATTTGTTCGACGTGGCAGGCTCGAAGAACAATTTATGGCGAGATTCATGGAAGGCCGGGGACCAGGATTGAAAATCAATGCGCCGGTTTATTATACGAGCTCCCGTTTCGGCGCGTCCTTTTCCAAGGAATTCGACGATCCTTAAGCAATTATCCGCTAGTCAATTCTTGCGAAATTCCTGCTTTTCCGAGTCTTGACCATATCAGGAGCACACCGTGTAGCCTATTCCGTATCGTAACCAAGGTTTACAAGCCTCTGTTACCGTGCTCTAAGGATTCCCGATCAGATGATTGCACTTCGTAACAGACACCATCCCCATTTCTCCCATTTTTTTCTCTGTTTTTAAGTATCTTCTTCTAGGAACAGCGACGATCAACAGCTACATTAAAAAGGCGAAAGGTATTAGATCAATTATATTTTTCCTAGACTTAGTTAATAAGCAAATCGATAAACGGGAAGAGATTTTCGGAAGAAAGGAAAAGAAAGCTTAGAACGGAGACACAGCAGGTGGTCATTGGAAAAATATGTGTAACGAACTTTCACCGGTTAATGAGACGTGCATACATCCAATGACACATCCAGTGTTCAGGTTTTAGTTTAACGAGAACCGAAATGCCGGTTGAACATCTATCTTAGAACGATTATTTATTAATTAAGAACGCGTACAGAATCCGAATACCGCCGTCGGATATTTGGCCGAAGAAGAACGACGCCATTTATCACCTTAATTCGGTTCGAAAGGGGCAGTCTTGAAATTTCATAATTGATGATCTTGCATTAAAATATTTGAAAAAGTTTCTGGACAATTATGTCAATTAATTTGCATGAAATGAAGAAAATTGAAGTCACACTTTGAAATAATTTATGGAAGTTGAAAATATATATTATCTTGAAGGAAGCGGTCTTTTGTTATTAACAAATACACGACACGTTATATCCTAGGATTAAAATGAGATAAGTAAAAAGAAATGGCAATCTTCTTTTAGGGTAATTCATTTATGAGGGAATTAAGTATAATAGCCTATCTCGAGGAGGAAATTACGGGTGCGTGAGTATTCCATGAAAATTCTGTCGTAAAATAATCAGCTTCTCGGTAGAGCATTCATTTTAAGTGTTACTCGCGTTAACGTGTTTAAGGGTGTAAGAAATTGATACACTGCTGAGAGATTCCTTCGAGAAAAGTGGATCCATTTGCATTCCATCCTCTAACACTTTAAAAGTATCGAATTTATATCATATATTAATATTGAATAACTTTTCTTAAAAATTCACAGCGTTTCCTATTTTCATTATACAACCATAAAATAAATTAATTAGAAAATTACGAACCAAATATTGTAAATTAAATTTGCCAACTAGTTTAGATCGTACTTTGAACGAATTTCAAAATGTATTTAACACACTCGAACAAACTCATTGAAAATGGCTAAAAGGGACATTTCTTCTTTCTTACGTGCAAGGGTGTTCGCTTTCACGGCTATTCAAACGCATAAATTGTCGAAATTTCGAGGCACAATGGTCTCGTCAGCGTAACATTCACTTTTATTTCGTTAATTTATTCCGACAGGCGTATATATAGAAAGTGGCTGCCGTTTAGTCCGCTGAATAGTCTCGTTTGCGTTAAATTATGCTTTCCCTCTCGGAGGAAGACAATAAAACACCTGATTATTGTTTACCACGATAAATCACCGTCTATTACCTGTATTCTGTAACAGATTTCATGCCTTTCTAATTCGTTCAATCATTTTTCGCTAATTTTTCTTTCCCTCCATTTAAACTGCATTTTAAACAAAGAATATTCTTTATTTAACAAGAACTTGACATTTGAAATCAATTATTATTAAATATTTTGTAGAAAATATAAATGAACTCTTTAGCTTTACATTTCAATAAAAAAATTCCAAAATTTTACTTTACTTCTTCTCTTTTTTGCAACTATATCCTACAATGTAATAAACAATTAATTACAAAATGAATTCGTATCGATATCACGACGTTATTACGATATTAAATATCCGAAATTTCACATTTCTCAACGTCGTTTAATTTCTCGTTAATGTATTTTCTGTAATACATTATTTTTCACACATTCACGGTATATACAAGCGTCGCTTTCCTTTACTTTTTTTTTTTTTGTTTCCTTTTATTTTAATTACCCACCGCGTTAAAATGAATGACATGAATAATTCAAGGTGCCCATAAATTTAACGGCTGATCAACAAGCCTGTTCCGCAAAAGTGATTATAATAAATGGAAAAAGTCGATAAAAGAATGTTCAACGACGGCTGATAATGTGGGTCATCGTTGATTGCAAAAAGGAAAGATAACTCGCTGCTTTTTAACGACACGTTACCATGATCCTATACTTATGCACACGAAACGGTAATTAGAAACTTCATTTTACCTGCGTAATGCTGTTTAACGAACAACGCAAAAACTTTGCCAAAAGAGAAGAACCATATTTGTTTAATGAACATCGCATTAAGATCAACAGGATCTAACGAAATCGCCAACATCCATCTCGATGAAGTATGTATATCGTCGAGATGTGATTAACTGTGATTAACTGTTGCAAATTTTCAAGCTTTAATACCATCGATTCATGATCGATATTAAAGTAATAATCTTAATAACGTAGACTATAATTGAAAATATTAAACACAGAATGAAATCACTATACAGCCAGGTGTATTAATAATTCAGATCGACGATTCAAGAAAATAAGAAACGGGTCATCAGTGGATGGATTTAGATATTATGGTAGATTTTTAATTATTATCACCGGGTGTAACTATACATATACGCCATGTGAGAGGTATAAAATCTGTATTAAAGATAATGGTTCGTGTTCATCGCGATTCACGTTGCTCTAATAGCACGCAATCTTTCTGATACGCGAATATCGTGAACCGAGCTCGCGTTCTATACCGTCTTTTTGATTTTTAATCAAATGTATCGTAACATCAAGGGCCGCGATGTTATTTACTTTGCTTTGTACACTATTTTCGCGTGACGTTTCCTGACAGCTATAAAATTCCTGAGGCAGCAATATTTTCAAATCGTTTCAACATCGGACGTTCTTAATACCAGATCCGATGCATTTTTAACACATTGTTGTCGTTTATTATTTACAAAAATTCAAACATACAAGCAATTAAGATTCTATGGACAGGTTCTCGATGAACGACGACAGATCAAACGCGTCGCCATTGCTTAATAACTTTCTTGCGGACGCTTGTTCGTTCAAAGTCGTGGCACAGGTTTGCAACTTGTGCTTCCATTTGACGCCATCGTTCTCGTTCACGGAACATATCACAATCTCGTTCACCTCGTCTTGCACTGAATAACACGCCATAGACTTGAACACGGATTTCAGATCGTTCTTCACCTTCTTCTTGATGCTCTGATCCCGACTGACCAAATTCAGAACGAAAAGACCACCGTCCATTAAACAATCCGCGACTGATTTAATCATGGACATTTCTAGAAACTGTTTCGGTGGACAACTTATCCCAACTGTGGTGTCTTTGCTGTCCACGTCGAAGAGTACAGCTTTGAACTTCCGTCCGTTCGCCGCGCTGTCCTGAACGAAACTAATCCCGTCCGCGATCTCGACCTTCATCCTGTTATCGACGACGAGGCCGAAATAATCGGTCGCGATCTTCAACATCGCCTCGTCGATCTCAACTACCACGATACTTAACTGAAACCCACAAAAACAAACCTTATTCGACAATTCCACACCTTTAGGAGATCAAAACTTTGCATGCCTACTTTGGGGAAACAATTGTACAGAAACGTGCACAGACTTCCTCCACCTAATCCTACGATCATGATTTCGTCGCATTCCTTGGGATCTATAGCGGTGGTGACACCTATGCTCATGTACAGATGATGATCGCACGCTAAGAATCCGGGGTCGATTATCTTTTTCATCTTGCCTCGCCTAGACTTGGCTGAAAGCAAAGTGACACGTAAGCTGGGGCCGTTGAAACGATGGAATATCGATGAGGAAATTAATACCCTGTTTGAGACGAGCCTCGCTTTGTATAACGTAAGGGTTGTTTAGAAACACCAGTCTCCTGAACTCGCAACCATCCCTCTCGATCTCCTCTACAACGAATGAACCGCTCAGATCGCTCTTCCCCTCGTAACAAATCGTTCTGACCCCTACGTCCGTGCCCAGCGACAGAAACGGAATGTTAGCTTTGCCTGACAGACCTTCGGGAGCTAAATTCAAAATACAATCCTTGAGTTCGCTTTTAACAGCGTCCCAACTCTCGAATTTGTGCTCCCTGCGCAACGTGACGATCGCGAGTCTGTCCTGTTGGGCGCTTTTCAGAACCTGCTGTCTTCCCTCCTTCGTACTGAACAACCAGTCTGTCTCTCTGACAAGATAAGAATTCGCCTTATTTTGTTTCCTGTTATAGAACTTACTTTCTAGAAACTTACTTCCCCTGTGGTACTATGAACGCCGCGTAACTCTTTGCCCCGCGAATTCTAGGCTGGTCCAGAACGTAAATCGTGTAACGTGGGTGTTTGTCGTCGGGATAATGCAAATCTAACGATATCTCCCCAATATCAGCGACGCTACGCTTTTGAAGGCTGCTACAGATTAGTGCAGACTGTTGCACAGATAATATGGCAGACACCATCTCGTCTACGGACGATAACCGTTTCGGAGGACCATCGGCTAAGGCTATTTCCAGAACCTAATATAATTATATGCTGTTTATTTTATAAATAGTTCGGATACATAACGTGGAATAGTTAAGTAGAAAATGAATACTGTTTTACTCTGTTACCGTCGATGCAATACTTACAGTTTGAGGTAAATTAACGAATTTTGTGGCGATTACAGCGAAAACAGGAATTGAACTTCCTTCTTCCGCTCGGGTTTTTGCCTCTGCCTCGTGGCAACGCGTTATACGAAACATGAATCCGGCTTTTGGAAAATAATATAGCAGTTTCTTTAAAATATGCTCCTGCAGTAATGAAATACAAATGTATCTACCACCATTGCGTAAAACTCTCACGATTTCCTGCAATAAAGTCATTGTAAATACGCATGTTACAAGTAAAATGGATCAAATCATTGATTTGGTTTACCTTGAAGTATTTATCAACAACAGATACTGTCTCTTCTTTGGTGTCTGGCATGAGAGCATCTAAAGTACCCTTATCCAATATAACGCTAAATGTGTCATCTGGATATGTCAGTTGTGTAGCATCCATTTGTTCGTATACTAAGCTTGGCCTCACAGTTGCATTGATATCACGCATTTGTTCAATAACAATGTGTGATATATCAATATTAGTAATATTCCTATAAAATTATAAATGTATAACAATTATATATAATGTAAACTTAAAGTAACAATTAAAGTAAAATATAGCAGCACGCTGGTAAATCAGGTATTGCAATTTGTAAGCACAAAATCAAACTGTTTATAAATACCTGTATCCTGCATCATACAAACACATACTAACAGTGGAATTACCACAACCAACAATTAAAATATTATCTTTTACTTTGATATACTTTAAAAGTATACCATATAATTCTGGGTATTCTCCATACCTAAATGGAAAAGATAAACCATTATTAGCAGAAGTTTACATTTTTCCAAAAAATATAACCAGCACATACCATTCAAAATATTTTTTACCACGTTTCTTGAAAAACGAATTCCAGTATTCAACTTGGCTAAATTCCTTGTGTGCTTTTGGTAGTAAATTCATGGTTTTCCTTTGTTTAACTTAGTAAATTCTTCAATAACTGCTTCTTTATGTTTGTATTGTTATTCTTTCGGAATTACAAGGTTAAGTTGTTACTAACCTTATTATATCACAAGAACACGCATAATATTATTTAACATTGTATTATGTTTTAATTTACAATTATGTCAACGTTAAGTGATACTATTTAATGATATTATTATAGATAGTATTATTTTATATCGTAATAAGAATAGTAATATATTATACACGTTATGTACAGGTGATGAATGTATCATATATGATGTTCTACGGTTACCAAATTTGAACTACAGGAGGGGAAAACATTATATTATCATAAAAGTATCATTTTGTCACCGTAAAAGCCTTATTTTTTATTATTTTTACTATTTTCTATAAATTTTATATTTTTTACCCCTGGCGCCATCTCCGAACAAAGTGCTGAAACTGCTCAAAAATTGACAGGAATCTGCCGTACCTACAATGATTATTTTTTAAGAAAATAATTTTTTGCTGTTTTCGCGTGTTTGAAGCATCTAATCGCTTCTATTTTACACTAATTATCGATTCCAATTGTCCGATTAATCCTTGAAGCCCGAAATATTGAAATATTAAAGATTAAATCGCACATTGAGAGAGTGAGAGGTCCGAATGGCGGACTAGTGTTCACTCTCTCGCACATTGGTGTTGTGCGCAGGCGCGAGTTTGACGTAGAGGGAGTGAGAGACTAGATACTCGGTGCTCTCACTCTCTCAATGTGCGAGAGAGTGAACACTAGTCCGCCATTCGGACCTCTCGCTCCCACAATGTGCGAGAGAGTGAACACTAGTCCGTCAATCTCACCTCTCACTCCCTCAATGTGCGAGTGAGAGCACCGAGCATCTATTATTTTCATTTATATTATTTTCATTTATATATTCATTTATATTATACAATTTTTTTTAATTTCATTTTTAGCATTAACAGATAACATCAAGTTCATCTTGAAACGTTCTTTTAATTTTATTTAATAAACCATGTATTTTAATGATTTTAACAAATACTATCAAACAATGAGTCTCCATCAATGCTTACTTATCAATTGTAGTTCTGATAATGTAACTCCTGATGGATACTTTCCTTCTTTATATGCAAAATAGTAAACAAGATACAAAACTTGTAACATGTCAATTTATTACAAACAAAGTCAATACATTAGTATGTACAACTACTCTGATACATTTAATATATATATGTACATTATGTATAAATAAGACGCACACACATTCATCACTCACATTCATATATGTCATCAAATACAAAAGCTTCTTCTATGTGAATATTGTAAATTTAAACAATGTTGTCATATCTTTTATCAACTGATAATGAAACAGAAACAAAGTCTTAGAATATTTTCAGTTAAAGAATACATGCACAGCCTAAAACAAGAAGCAACTTAATTGATTCTATCACCATGGAAAATACTGATTCTTGTTTTTTTTATGGTAGTATTCATTCAAATCGGATTTACTTTAGAATTGTTCATTGTAAAGCTTTGGTTTAATTTATTTCCCATGCAAATCTTCTATACTTTTAGTCTTTACATAAAAGTAACACTTTTACAACACGTATATAGAAGTATAAATAAATGCGCATATATTGCACACTTTAATTTACTTATAATATACTTGTTCACACACAGTAATCTGATAAAATACAAACTCTGTAATATCCATGGTTGCTTAGTACCCAACAAGATTTTTCATTTTATCATTATAAAATATGATTCTATAAAAGCAATATTATTCAAAATATTCAATAAATAAGAAATAATCCATCAGAGACTGATTTCACTGACACAGTATAATATCATAATGGGGTGAAATTCAATTCCAAATGACAATATCATTTTATTAAAAAAATATTTTAAATATTTATGTACTAGCATTGTGTATGATGTAAATTAATACATCCATACTAGTAAAAAAAAAAAAAACAATTTAATTAAACATACTTAACATTTACAATACATTTTATTAATCTCAGTGTCTGGATGTTATAACTTATTTGCAAAAATATTAGACTCTTCTTTGTTGCTTCTGTAAAAGTTGTAACTAAATCTCATTTATATATTTTAGTATACTCAAAGAATGAATAATACCCAAAGAATACACTATATGGCAAATATGTTAACAATAAATTAGAAGTGTGATCACACCTTCCTTATTAAAAAACAGTATTATTTATATGGAGAATTGAAAGATTAGAAAATGATTGCTGTTATGAGCACATGGTGAAGAAAGTAAGTAAAAATGATATCAGTCTCAGCATCTATGTAGTAACTACCATCCTGATCAGTACAATCTTTCAACTAGTAATAAGACTGAGAAGTTTGAACAACATGTTGTTAATTGTATTTAAACTGGTGATGGGTAATGGCCCCAGAATCATGTATCTTTATTTAAAATATTACTTAATAAACCACGTAAAACAAGGTGTATAAAAATTAAGAAACTACTATTTTGTAAGTGATAGGTTGGTAATAAATTAATAAATTTTATTATGAGCACCAAAAATGAAAAAAAGTCAATCAATCAATCAATATGACTAGAGTTGAATAATCTCAGAACTAATGAAGCAAAAAATCTGAACTATCAATTTTAAATTGAATAGTTTCGAATTTTACAAGATTACATATTAATAAAATAATATGTAACAAAACATTCATTCAACTATGATAAAAGTATATCAAAAAGTTTTAGCATAATGAGTAGTATTTTAAGAATCCCTCAAAGTTTTAACCCATCACCAATACTTTACTTTATTCTCTAATGAATTCTGTTTCTGAATGTTTAGATGTTTTGTATCTAACAAAATATGAACCCTTAACACACAAATATTGTGTTCGAAAAATGTTCATTTTGAACTGATCAAATTTTCTGGCAGTTAAACGCTTTATATTTAATATTTGTATTATTTATCTTAAATATTAAACTACTTGATCACTTTATAATATAATCCATGGTGAAAGAACTATAAAATGGAGCAAATATAATAAAATTGTTTACCTATGTATTACTCTCAATTGAATATAAACTGTTGTTTATTGATTTAAGTATTGTCACTTTAGCAACAATTTTATTCATAAAATTGTAAAAAACAATGATGAAGCTAATAATTTTATTGCTTAAATGGGCATAACATCCAAATTGGGCATATACTATGCTCTATGCATGTTTGAAAAAATAAGGCAGAAACAAGTATTTGGTTTAACATTGGTATTCGTCAAAAAGTATCATCTATGATATGAAAGAATAGTAGTAGCCCAAAGAAGCCGTTGCCAAATCCAACGTGGCACTCTGCAAGGTCCAAGACTAGCCATCGCGCTGGCTATATGACGCAACCAATCCCAAATACCCCATGGTGCATGTCCCCCATTGACATACAGAACATATGTAAAACCACCTTTACATTTGCCATGAATTAAATAATAATAAGGTAGAAAACTATGTAATCGAAAATGGCATCTCTGGTAAAACAAGATAGCTGGGGCATTGCTGGATAATACATGCAGGAAGACTGCTTTTACGGAAGAACGTTCTGGAGCGGTAACATGTGCTAATAATTGTTCCAGTAATAATGAAGCAATTCCATTTCTTCTATATGCACGACGCACACCTAAGCTAAGAATGTAACCCACTAAACAATCATTTCCTAAACTTGAACATAAAATACCACGATCTTCTGTATTTAATTTGGCATAAGGCTTTATTTCAGCAACAATAAGTCCAATTATTACTCCACCATATACAGCTGCAAGTGCATAAAACCGTGAGGAACTTGTTATATCTTCATACCATGAATAAGGATAATCTATGGCAAAATAAATTAAATACTTTAACATCCATATTAAGACAATCTTTAATATAAAATAAATAATTTATAAAAATAACATACAATTATAAATACTTTTTCATTATCTACTAAAACAATTTATACTCTTATTAATTAATCCTTCATGGTTCAATTTCAACTTAATTTATATTATTCTTATAGTCAACATTTGGTGCAGATAATTATTACATGTAGATAATTTACAATTATTACTAATATTACTCAAAACTTATTCATATATAAATTATAAAGTTATTATTGTACTCTGCATTGTAATCATAAAATATTTACAAAATTTGTATCATATTCACACACTTATTATACCTTGTTATAGTTGAAACCATGTAATCCAACTTAATTTAGTACGTAAAGTGAAAATAATACGTAGAACAGTAAAAGTTTGTATAAATCATATTTAAATACAATATGTACAGAACCAGAAAGGATTAATTGCAATATGAAAAGTAATGTGATTACTCTTCATAAGGTATCATTTATTTAAACTTGGTGGGAAACATTCATACCAATTGGAAACCAATCTTGACAGAGTGCCCGTACTTCCTCCAGATCATCTGGGCAAAGGAAACGTAACTGGACATCACCCAAGACACATAAAGGGACAGTTGCCGGTATCACGGAGGTTTTTTGCTCATTAGATGAATTTCTTGTGGTATTCTCATCCGTATATTTATGTTTGTTTTCTTGTGATACTTTGAACTCACTTTTCTCAATTTCCGGTAAAATCAGATACCGATTAAACGATACGGCCATCACGCCACAGCTTTGCTGTCATTTCATCAGTCATTTCTTGAACAATGTCAAGCATGTCACGTTGCATGTAAACGTTTGCTAGTAAACATATTGAGAGCCGCAGACATTTTGTCCCCCCCTCTATCATCACTCTGTCTCTATTGTTTCCTAGTAATTTTCTTCTGCCTATCTTCGTTCATCTTCAATTTCACCCCTCGTTACTGATATATGTATAGGTGATTCAACATAATCTTGAAGATACGATTGCGACACGAGTTTTTAAAATGTTTTGCGCACTATAAGTAATTAATCTGATATATCGTTCACTTCATTTCATAAAAAAAAACTATATTCTCTTCTACAAGTTAAAAATATTCTTTGAATCTGTTATGAAAACAAAGAATCACGGATTGAAATTAACAAAAATTTGTCGTCGCGCGTATATTAGGCTTTTGTTTGAATCGAGCATTTTATAAATATACTATTCAATTTTTCTTTGCTGTAAAAGAATGTTGCAAATACTGAAATATAAGACGTATTGTTTTTGGGTAATCCCAAAGAATTTGTAGTTACATTTCCCGATATCTAGTGATACGATGGATGCATTATTCAGGAAATAAATACGTCTACTTTTGATATGACTATTTATATATTTATATGAATGATGTAATTCAATAGCGTTTTTCATATTGCATAAGTCACTATAATTACATTTCACGCGACTTTTACTATTTTAAGAACTAATTACACAGATGAAAAAGTATTTTATTCTCTAGAGAAGAGCACTAGAACGAAATTCATAAGGTTGGTCCTTCCGGTTTCATTGTCAATTACAAAATTATCATGTGAATTCGCCATAGATCGTTGCGGCAAGTTATCGTTATGATACAGTATAGATTTTTATGTATATATGTTTGTTAATTTGTAGCAATAAATAATATCAATTGAAATAATGTCTACTCGCGTGATTTTTTTTCTTGCAAACTTTTAGCCCGCATCTCCTCATGGATGTAAAAGCAAGATAAAACGCGTGTTAACTATTTCAATAAAACATTTACATGAAAACATTTTACCAAACCTAGAATTTACACTTTGTTATTGCCCCTTGGTAATTTGTTACTGCCTGAACTGTTTTATGTACATTTATACATATATAAATATATATTAAAGTAATGTAATACAGTGGATATGATAACATTGTACATAACATAGAATACATAAGTGCAACATGTTCCTTATATCTTGCAAAAGATTGTCATTGAATTTTACTCATAACAATTGCAAAATTAATCAAATTCAAAGGATATGATTAATTTAAATTAGAACGACAGAGAAAAATGGCTATGACAAAGAACCATTCAATAAGTCGATCTTCTAGTTGTTTACGAAAGTATCGGATACTTTTTGTATTCGGTATTACCGTGCTATGTGTACAAATTTATTTGGCCCACACATTTTTTGGCTTGGAAATTCGAAATCGAAAATCTAGTCAACTGTCTTCAGGGGAAGTAAGTTCATTGATAATGATGTTGATATCAGTCTATTATAGCATCATAAAATGTAATCTATTTTATTTATTATTTAGGATTTGTCACAATTTGCGGAAGATGAAGGTTTACCAAAAGGTTTGCGTCAATTGAAGCTTCCACCAGATAAACATATCAATTCGAATAAAATATTACAGTCACAGAAGAATCGTACTACTAGAATAAAATTAGACCATAAATCATTAAATTTTACACCAGCTTGTGAGTTTACTGGCAGAGAAGCAGTGAGTGCTGTAACACGTGCACAAAGTCAAATATGCAAACAACGCATTGTCAATGTGACGTGCCTTAATCAACAGGGATTATTATATCCAGAAAGAATACAGTCTCTGTGCTCTCATTCTCCAGGAATTATAAATAAACCAGTCAGTTTAGGATGTTTCAAAGATGATAAAACATTGAGAATACTTTCTGGTTATTATCATATTTTTAAAGGGAACAATTCTCCAGAGCGCTGTGCTTTTCTGTGTCTTCAATCAGGATATTTATACGCGGGTACTGAATATTCGTAAGTATTTCAATACAACACACATGTTATTTTTTATATAAATACTCAACAGTTATACTTCAATTTCAGAGTTGAATGTTTCTGTGGAATGGAAAAACCATCACAGCTAAAACGATTACCAGACTCCAGTTGCAATATGAAATGTTCTGGCAATCCAAAATATTCTTGTGGTGGATATTTAACTATTAACATATTTTGGACTGGAATTCAAAGTAAGAAAATCACCCACTTAATATATATATATATATAATTTGTATTAATAACACAATATTTCATTTAATAGGATTCAAAGCACAAGAGGCTAGAAATGCAAGTACAGATAGTGAAAATGAGAAACCTGCACGAATTGCTTATTTATTAACAGTGAATGGCAGAGCCAGTCGACAAGTGAAACGGCTTATTAACGTTTTGTACCATCCTTCACACCTATTTTACATTCACGTCGACGCGGTAATCAAATGAACAACTTCTCCTTATTTAATAATGCCTTACCGTAGTTAACGTATTTCATATTTCTAGCGGCAAGATTATCTTTATCGGGAAATGTTAGAAGTAGAAACATCGTGCAAAACGAACAACATCAAAGTGGCCAGGGGAGAGAATCTGCGACACGCGAGTATCTGGGGAGGCGCAAGTCTTTTAACAACTCTTTTGAAGTCCGCGCAACAGATGCTTACGCATAAACAACATTGGGATTTTCTCGTCAACCTGTCCGAATCTGATTTTCCTATCAAAAGCAACGCGCAATTGACCCAGTTTCTTAGCCTGAACAAGGGTATGAATTTTGTGAAGTCTCACGGAAGAGAAGTTCAACGTTTCATCACGAAGCAAGGTTTAGACAAAACTTTCGTGGAATGCGAGACTCGTATGTGGAGGATAGGCGATCGTAAACTACCAGATGGTAAATTTTCTTCCCCTATTTTGCTCATTTTATTTGGATCATTGTAAACGATTGCTTTACAGGTATCCAAATAGATGGGGGCAGCGATTGGGTGGCTCTGAGCCGAGAATTCGTGGAATACGTTGCTAATCCTAGTCCAGACGATCTGGTGACCGATTTATTGAAAGTATTCAAATATACTTTACTGCCTGCCGAGTCCTTTTTCCATACAGTTCTACGCAACTCGAGATTTTGTAACACTTATATCGACAACAACTTACATGTGACTAACTGGAAGAGGAAGTTGGGATGCAAGTGTCAGTACAAAGCGGTGGTCGACTGGTGCGGTTGCAGCCCGAACGATTTCAAACTGGAGGACTTCAGCAGGATACGAAACACGATAGACCGCAACTTGTTCTTCGCGAGAAAGTTCGAGCCTGTTATCGATCAGAGGATCATAGACCGAGTGGAAGAATGGCTGTACCCCGAAAAGGTAAACAAGACGGTGACCGCGAAGGGCTACGACGCGTACTGGCAAAACCTGTACCACACAGCGGACTTAAGTCCTCAGACCGAGGACGCGCTGTTGACGATTTCAAATTCCTTGGCGAGATTGATTTACCGCAAATTAAACACAGAATTCAAGGACGTCCGCCTTTTGGAAACTACTGCCTACTTCAGACACAATCAGTTCGTTGGAATATTAATCCTCGCTGAAGCCACGGTACAAGAAAAACAAACGGAGCAAATGGAATCGTTGGTGTACTTGAGACATAATTTTACTACGAGTCGAGAATGGCTGGGAAAGATACAAAGTCTATCTGTAAACACTGATTACGATCAGAAGGAAAAAATGTTTCGAAACTTGATGGGAAGCATAGGACCATACTCGAATCCAGGTTTGTGGTACGAGTTCGATAATGGGGTTACGACGCCACAGAATGTAACGATACTGTGGGTGGATCCGTACGGTCGATTGGCTGACGTTAATTACATACAACTCGAAGAAACGACTCTGGTAATTATATCATTTTTATATTCAATGTACTTCAAATGACTAATGTATTCGTTGTTTTCAGTCAGGGTACGTTAGACCACAGTTCAACGAACATTTGGTCGTGGGCACTTGGCACCTGTTCTTGGTCGCTGATTCTTTGCTAATAGCGAAAATGAACTTTCTGGTAACCCCTTTGGGTTATTGGAAAAACAAAAGGATCACCGCGGATAAATCCAGAGACGTGAACAACGCGTCTGGGGATGGTTATCACGTTACCGAAGAGATGAACAAGAAATGGTCGCATCTGCTGAGTTCCATAAATGTTCACGAACGAACTGTTTATACCGCGAGCGACGAAACTAAAGTTAATTCGAATTTGGATAAATGGATAGACAAGCTGGTAGAGGAACATTATGAAATCGACAAAGTGTGTAACGTTAACGGTAACATTGGAAGTAAATTAAAATTGCAGAAGTGTATCGATACTACCTGGAGCTCATTGAGCCCGGATTCAAAGGCTGATATCAGTAACTTATGTTAAAAGAAAACTATTAATTAATTTACTAAATATGTGCCATTCTCAATATTTTTAAAGTTTAACTTATTAAACACGTGTAAAAAAACTAATAATCTTTTTAAATATTTTTATATCAAATACACACTATACATATACATACAGTCTATTTTACAAATATTTTACATCCTAAAAACTAAAAGATTTTTAAGCTACAGTAAGATAATCTTCCATGTCTTCCTTTCCATTTTAATTTTCAATTGTATCTAATTGTTTACAGCATAAATGAAACACCTTTGTGTACTTCTACGTATGTATATAGATAAAATATTATATAACATTAATTAATTTTTATTAGCTGTAACAATGTTTATATTATGCAACTAATTAACCATATTCTATATAGCATTAATCAAAACTAGTTATCCTGTACATTCACATAATTTGTATTACATTCCTGTAAAATATTTCTACATGTGCCTTCAATTTTATTAAATAATAATAAGTTTGGATTTCATTGATAATCAATTGTGTATATTGTAAAAAAGTTTTAAAGATCTTCTTTCTGTTCTTATTGATGATAACATATATTTTGAATCTCGAATGGAATTAATAAAACGATATTGAAATATAATTATTTAATTTTGGATTGGATTCTGGAATTCTAGTTAGATTATTTACTCATATGAAAATCCTTTTTATACTGATAAATATACCTTACATTCAAAATACATGTATATGTTTAAATACTTTGGTAAAAAAAGAAACAGTTAGCTACATGAGACTGCTTTTGGTTTTATCAGCAAGTTTCTTTGCTTTTCTTTCAAATTCCTGCCTGTTAAACTTGTATTCTTGTGCTATATCTGCCATTAAAGGATCATCAGGGTTTGGATTTCCTAGCAAACATTGTACAGCGTCCAAAAGATTCTTTAAGCCAATAGTTGGTTTCCAACTACCTTTAGGAGGCATGTTTAACAGATCCATACAAATACGACCTTTATTATCGATATTTGGATGGTAAATGGGTGTCTGGAAAGTAATCCGTGGTGGTTCAAATGGATACTGTTTTGAAATGTTGATTTCTAATTGAAAAATACACCCATTGTAAGGGCTCCCATGTGGTCCCATAATTGTTGCCATAAGGTTGTCAAGATCATCAGACTTTGGATAACAGCAGATTCCTTCAGTAGGATTCTGTGTGAGACGTTCAAGTTCACGTTTTAATCTTTGAGACCTCTGCATTGTGCTTTTAAAAAAAAATATGAATTTCAATGTGTTATAACATAAAACATGTTTTTTCAATAACTAGCATGACTAAGAAATTGAAAATTAATTTATAATGGTACATTCAAATACTTGTTGAAGTATTTCTTACATAAGAAAAAAGATAATATATATTATAAAGAAATAATACAAAAGGTTATCAGTGATTAATTATATCTATGTTTTTAATAATGTTTGTGTCTTATAATCTATTTCATTATGTTCTTTCTGTATTTTGTTTATGTTACTCACCTACTGAGATCAAGTTAAAATTTTATATTTCAGTTTCAATTTTGATAATAATTATAATGCTTTCAATTTTGGTAATTAGTTTATCTTATCTGTTAATTGTGTTAATAGATTCTGTATTACATTTAAACGGTAAACTGTGATACAATTTTGAATTGTAATCTATAACTACAAAATAACTAGAAAGGAAACATCAATTTTTGTATAGAATTATTTAATTCTTTTTCTAAGATATTACTTTATGCTTATAAATTAAACAACACAATACGTGATGAATATTAAACAGTTTTACAACAACGAAAAGTAAAGAAATGTATATTATTTTTATTGAAACAAAAGTAATGGCATACTTTGGGGAATTCACTAATATGAAATTTTGTAAGTATTAAATGGTGGTACCCATATTACTACCGCGAAACCCCAAATTTAAACTGATTCATTTATTTGTTATCTGTCGTAATTAATAAATAGATTTAACAAGAGGAAAAGAATGAGATAAGAACAACAATAATTTCTAAATTATATAAAGTATATAAGTAAATAATAACTAATAAAACCACGAATATCAGTTCAACAAATCTTGTACGAAAAGTGAGAATTGATAAAAATAGAACATATTTAAAGTAATCAATACGTATTCAGATTAATTATAAAATGAATCAGGGCATATTTGTATCGATTGCCAATGAGTGGAAGAATGAGTAAACATGCTCTTAAAGAATGGTGTCCTTCATGAATATAGTTGTTACACGATAAGTACATAAATATGATAAGTATAATGTCTGACGATATCTGAGTTAAAATATTTTTGTGTGGAATGGTTGTTTTACATATCAGTGCATTGATAATAAAGCAGTGTTTACATCATTCCAAGCAGATTGATATGGTAAATATGAATATTCCTAAAATAATAAGGCTTAATTCAGAAATTATAACCGTTCGATAAATAAATTCTGTTTCCAGGGGAACATTCTTTTATGGGAACAAGTGTTGTTTATGTTGAAATATCTTGGTGACCTTTGTTTTTTTTAATGGAACTACATATTATTTTCACATAGATCAGGATATATAAAAAATTGCAATTTGACACATAGATCTGTAAGTTACACGAGTTGTTAGACAAGACTGACAATGTTTTGACGATATTGTTTTTCAGCGATTTGTTCACGGGTTATCGACACTGAATATTCTAAAGTTTAAATTCGATTCACGCTCATTCACCGTGTATCATTATAGTTTTTTGTTGAAACGATGGTGTAACAAGAAAATTACGCGTAATTTCGATAACTTTAAACGTTCTTTCACCGAGATTTATCCTGTTTTTGCTTGATTTTATTCAAATCTGATTTAAAAAATTTATGAATTATTAAAGAATAATCAAACTTCTTAAAATTATAATATGTTGCAAAATTAAGAACCACAATAATTTCCCTTTAAATTAAATTTTCAAATTGTACAATATTGTACTACAGGAATAAGAAATTCTATAATTTTATTAATTAAAACTAATAGCTCCAACTTCACGAATTAAATTAACTTGCAAGAACTTCAGTTCTTGTACTTAACCGTACCAGTTCAAACAAGTTGGATGATAATTAAATTTTAAGAATCTAATTCAATTATAACTCTATTATTTATTAAGATACACCGAATATTGTTAACAAAGACTGTTTGCTGTTACGCACAAATTATTTCTAACAGTGCTCCGAAACAAGTATGAAAAAAGAAAGGTTGAATAGATTGCATGTTCTATATTATCGCTTTCACTAGCGAGATAAGCTAGTATCGGGAAGCTGTCTTGTCTTTAAATAGCATAGCGGGTTAACGGATTTGCGTTAGTTGTTTCTTAAACTCCGTCAAGACCGAGGAACGTAATCGACTGTCGCAGAAATGGCTTCGAAAAGCCAGTCGTTCGATTCCAATTGTATGACCCTGACGAGGTTCGTACTTGCGGAACAAAAAAAAGTACCCACAGCCACCGGGGACCTGAGCCAACTTCTGAACAGCATCCAGACAGCCGTGAAAGCGGTCAGTTCAGCGGTTAGAAAAGCCGGCATTGCTAATATGTGAGTATTAGATCGCGTCAGACTTCTTCTTGTGCCTTGAAACCGATCGATCGATATGCAACAATTCATGTAATTAAATATATTCACTTCTCTCAACTCGACTACAATTTCGTTACGACTAAAAGTCAAGAAATTAAATGTTTTTTAAATAGTATTTAGTAGATTCTTTATTTTACAATACTTACCTATGGTAAAATAATTTTTTGCTTTTGCTTTATTAATCAAAATGAAGCAACGATCTAGCTTCCAGAAGGTTTATAAAAGAAATTACATGATAAGAAAGTCATTTTGTACACTGAAAGCATTGTAAAAGCTTTATTTTTAATTATTTTTGAATATTATACATAGCGCGCTCTGAAAACAGCGTAGGTGGCGCCATTTAGCCGAGTGCGCCGGAACTAAAGAACCAGAAAATCGCGTTTTGAAAATGAACTAAAATAAAATAAAAGTTTGTAGGCATAACAATTATTCATTGTAAAACCAGAAAATTATACTAATTGTAACAAAATTTGCATAATTATAATAATTATAATATTTTAATATAATTACATAATTATAATATTATGTTGTTAGAGTTTGTAGCGAAGGTAAATGAACGGCATGAAGAGATAAAGCAATTTGTATAATTAAATACAGTCCTGGGGTCATCTAATTTCAATAGTAGAAAGATAAAACATTGTATTATTATAAAATAATGAATTTAATATCGTTCAAGCTTTATTTTTCAATTGTTTTAAAGAGCAACTGAGGACGGTACATGGGGTGTTACCGACCAAATTAGCGAAACAGAAAATTGTGTTTTTTCAAAAACCAGGCCACTTTTCGGATAAACTAAAGTTATAGAGACATTTATAACAACAAAATATTTTATGTAATGGTGTTAAAAAGCCGATTTTTAATAAAATAATTTTTACCGACTTTTTATTTTACCCCTGGCGCCACCTTCGAACAAAGTGCTGAAACTGCTCAAAAATTGACAGGAATCTGCCGTACCTACAATGATTATTTTTTAAGAAAATAATTTTTTGCTGTTTTCGCGTGTTTGAAGCATCTAATCGCTTCTATTTTACACTAATTATCGATTCCAATTGTCCGATTAATCCTAGAAGCCCGAAATATTGAAATATTAAAGATTAAATCGCACATTGAGAGAGTGAGAGGTCCGAATGGCGGACTAGTGTTCACTCTCTCGCACATTGGTGTTGTGCGCAGGCGCGAGTTTGGCGTAGAGGGAGTGAGAGACTAGATGCTCGGTGCTCTCACTCGCACATTGAGGGAGTGAGAGGTGAGATTGACGGACTAGTGTTCACTCTCTCGCACATTGTGGGAGCGAGAGGTCCGAATGGCGAACTAGTGTTCACTCTCTCGCACATTGAGAGAGTGAGAGCACCGAGTATCTAGTCTCTCACTCCCTCTACGTCAAACTCGCGCCTGCGCACAACACCAATGTGCGAGAGAGTGAACACTAGTCCGCCATTCGGACCTCTCACTCTCTCAATGTGCGATTTAATCTTTAATATTTCAATATTTCGGGCTTCAAGGATTAATCGGACAATTGGAATCGATAATTAGTGTAAAATAGAAGCGATTAGATGCTTCAAACACGCGAAAACAGCAAAAAATTATTTTCTTAAAAAATAATCATTGTAGGTACGGCAGATTCCTGTCAATTTTTGAGCAGTTTCAGCACTTTGTTCGGAGATGGCGCCAGGGGTAAAAAATATAAAATTTATAAAAAATAGTAAAAATAATAAAAAATAAGGCTTTTATGGTGACAAAATGATACTTTTATGATAATATAATGTTTCCCCCTCCTGTAGTTCAAATTTGGTAACCGTAGAACATCATTTAAGTATATAAATCGATATAAACCAGACCCCAGTACACTTGCCTTGCAAGACATGTTTCAATGCATGTTTAAATAATGATTATTTAATACATTTGTGCTTTTGAATTTTAATTATGGATACTTATAGATAATATACATTATTATGAGTTTGCTCTATATGATTACTAGCAAAAATAAACTTGAATTAATTTAATTTTAGGGTATTGTTTAACTGTTATATTTCAGAGCCTTTAACATGTATTCAAGGACATGTTTAATATTTAATAATTTTATTAAATCCTACCTTTCGCAGGTACGGGATAGCCGGCAACACGAACGTGCAGGGTGAGGAGGTGAAGAAGTTGGACGTTTTGAGCAACGAACTGTTCGTGAACATGTTGACCTCTTCGTTCACCACGTACCTGCTCGTCAGCGAGGAGAACACGAACGTGATCGAGGTGGAGACCGCGAAACGAGGAAAATACATAGTCTGCTTCGATCCTTTGGATGGATCGTCCAACATCGACTGTCTGGTGTCGATCGGTTCGATTTTCGGTATTTACAAGAAGCCTGACGGTGCCAAGGGCTCCTCCCTGGAGGAGGTTGTCCTCCAGCCAGGTAAAAATTTGGTCGCGGCAGGATACGCGCTTTATGGCTCCGCCACAGCCATTGTGCTCTCGATTGGTCAGGGGGTGAATGGTTTCACGTACGATCCGGCCATCGGTGAATTTATTTTGACGGAAAAGCACATGCGGGTACCATCCAGGGGAGCAATATACAGGTATTAACCCTTTGCACTCGAATTAAGTCCAATTTTACGATAAATAAAAAAGGTAACGGATAAAAAAAAAGGGAAACTCATTTTGTTTATAATTTTTAACTAAACGATGATTTCAGTATTAACGAAGGAAACGAGAGCGACTGGGACACAGCTATCAAGGAGTACATACACGCGAAAAAGTATCCCAGTAATAAGAAACCGTACAACGCGAGATACGTAGGATCTATGGTAGCTGACGTTCACAGGACGATCAAGTATGGCGGGATATTCCTTTATCCGGTAACCAAGAGTCATCCAACCGGCAAGGTACACCTCTTTCTGGAACACTAGAATTATTAACTAACACTGACATTCATTTTTCAAATGGTTTTCCTTATAGCTTCGACTTCTGTACGAATGTATACCAATGGCTTACATATTAAAGCAAGCTGGCGGCTTGGCGTCGAACGGCGAGATCGATATCTTGGATATTGTCCCGCAGCAGATTCATCAAAGATCTCCGATATTTTTGGGCTCCAAAGAAGACGTCGAAGAGGTCTTACAATATATTCAGAAGTATAAACTGCAGAAATAAAAATATATATTGTATAATAAGCCAACCAGGTGTATAACTCTAAAAGTAAATTATAATTAATCAAAATACTGGTTAGTGAGAAATTTGAGAATTTTTATTGAGGATCATAGATTGTTCATATCATGAGTGTTTTGTAAAGATTACTTCGTTTTCATTTCGTAAACTTTACAATGTTTTTACTAATATTATTTTTCTAGTATATAAAATATTGTATTTTTCGCTTTCATTTTATGTATACTATACGCATATAAGGAAATGAATTCAATAAACATTTTATTTCATACAGTTTATTAAGTTGAAACGAATTTGCAAAAAGTACATCCTACCCCTTGAACCGGTGTCGCTAAACTGGCCGCCTGCGCTCGTGCGTAAACCTTTAAAACTTTAAACGAAAGGTGCTCGCGGCGGAGGCGGCCGAAGACGACCGACGATTCACGAGTCGAGCCGCGTGGCGGTAAATGTCGGACATTTCGTAATCTTTACACTTCTATCGATATTATTTCTTTCAATACGTTAAATATTCCACTCTTCACACTTTTAAATACTTCTGAACTGAAAATAACATAAAAGACGGACTAAAAAGGGACGGAAGCTTGGGATGAAAAATCAAATTAGAAAAAATTCTCTTTTTAAATAATAAGTACCGTTTCGTTTATTTCTGCCTCCTTTTATATATATATCATACAAGTTTTTGATTATTCGATCGAGTGTAGTGATTATCAAATACTGTCCAATCGATGAGAACATCTTTCGAGTACTATACATACATATAAAAGTGAAAACTGGCCCGCAAACGTGACTGTCCCTTTAACAACTCGTTCTAAAGTCTTATAATTAATACACCGTCGGTTGGGGTAACTTTGATTCGAAATTAAAACCTTTTCAACTTTCCAGGTCTGCCAGTTGTCAATTTCTCCTTAAAAAAAAATAGCTAAAACCACCAATTCTTAATTATAACTGTAATTTATCAAAACATAAAGAATGTTTATTAAAAAAAAACTACATAGAACAAAGGATAAATGACAATATTTTTGATAAGGGAAAATGAAGAAAATCTTGGGTCAAAGTTACCCCAACTTGAGGGCAACAAGTCGCTTATACACCTAGGAGCATATAAAACTCGTTCAGTTTCTTTGATGGAAACTTAGTCAGCCTCTTGTGCGTATTCGTGTAGAACCAATTCGAACGATCGCTTATGATAACCGAAATACGATTGAACTCATTCAATTCAAACATCAATAATACTGTTCCGTTTCTTCTCGACGTCGGTGGCGTCCAAGTCGTTGCCGAGGCTGCCAACCCTCGTCCTGAGACCGCTTCCGGGACCGACCTGACCCGTGGCCTTTAACTTTTCTTGCATTTGCGCCAGGATATCTTGCATTCTTCTTATCTACAAACGTTCAACACTCATCAGCGACAAAATGAAAATGAAGAGACAACGATGGGGGTAATAAAAGATTGAAATCAGGGGGGTGTTCGATAGCTAGGTAATTTAAAATATATCCAGAACAATATTGTCCTTCTTAAGTATATTCTCCTTACCTCTTCGTCCTTTTGCAGCAGAAGTCGGTCCGTGTCGGATATGCTATTCTCAAAGTGCGGACCCGAATCTCTCTTCAGTTTACTGCGAATGAAATGAATTTTATTCGGCCTTGTATTAAAGGATTGTCAAAGAAACTAACAATACACGAAATATAATAATCATAAGAAGGGGGGAAATGGGAAGTGTTATTATAGTCTGTTTAAAACGAACGTAGGTATTTAACATTCTTTCTGGGAAAAAAGAGAATATATTTTGCACGATAATTAATAGTGTGCAGGAATAGTTGGTGCAAGAAGAAAATCAGATACAGTCTGTAATACAATTAATGGAAGGAAGGGTTAGATTATTTTAAACAGACTGTGCACAGTTCAAAAAGTTACCAGACTGATTTTTTGAATTTCTGTAACACTCTGCAAGTTCACTCTGCGTGAGAACTTTTTGAACGTGTATACACGTATGGACATACATACGTCTAAATTCGATAATATATACCTACTGAAATGCAATACTTATTTACATGCGTAAATACCTCCGTTCCCGAATAGCTTGCTGTGAAATTTGTGAAATGCATTGTGCCCGGAAATTCTCATAATGCACATCCTGCGTCACATCTTTTAGATCCTGCATGTGAGTGGATATCAGCATTGTCCTTAATTTCACGAAATCGCTGTGCTTCGGGTTCTCCACTGCGCTCGATCGAAAGTCAGAGGTTAATTCGTGAATCCGTATACAGGTTGTCTCAACGAGTACCGATACAACCAAACCAGAGAAAATTCTTCACTAATCGATAAATTAAAAATGCAAAAATATCAAATTTATGATTCCAAATTGTCCTGCATTTTTAATTTGTTTCATTCACAAGAAACCACCCTAGTCAGGTTGCATCGGCACTGTTGGAGCATCCTGTATACCATTCGACACGAGCAAACGATTTTCCCCAAATAAATTAGAGAAATGTTAAAATCTAGTTACCTTCCACGACTCCCCAGGGATACTGTCGACCGCGGACCTTCTTTCCCGCCACCTCGAGCACCGTCGAGCTCCCTACCACGGCGAACGGGATGCACGCCTTCAGCTCCTTATCCTGTTGCTTGAATTCCTCGTCTTCATCGCTGTCGCAGTCCGGAAACTGATATATCTACGTACAAAGCATCTTGTGTCCTTTCGCGTTTTCTCTCTCTCACTCGCTCGCTCAATGTCTCCGCTCCTTTCGATTCTTTTCCTTCGGCCAACATCAACGGATATCGAGTAAATCACGGGGGGATATATCGAACGTTACCTGGATTTCGTGCTCCTCGATGTCCGCGAGAATTCTCTCCTTCAGTTTCTTCACCTCGTAGGTGGTCAACGTGTCCGCTTTCGCGATCACCGGGACCACGTTCACCTTGCGGTGCAATCGTTTCAGCACCTCCAAATCGAGCTGCCTGAGCCTACAGAGAAGGATAATTTAGAAGTTAAATGTTAAAGGTAACCTGGATCTTCCCTTGACCCTTTCATAGATACACAGAAATGATGGGAAACGTGAAGAGTTTTGGTTAGGATTAGGTGTTTCCTTTTTTTATTCGATGACAGACATAATAGTGTACGAAGATTATACCCGTGGCCGTAAGGAGGTATGAAATACAAGCAACAATGCACTCGGTTGTCCTGAATGTTCTTTCTGTTTAAACCGCTTTCGTCAGTGAAGTATTGTCGAAATTGTTCGTCGATGTACGCCGAGCAGGCTTTCCAGGTGTCCTCGCAGTTCACCGCGTCGCCAAATCCTGAATAAACAGCGTTTACAGAACAATTTTTTGATACATTTGTGAAAAATTGATGCAAATCAAATTGTTCGTGTCACAGGTTTTTCTAAGAAAAATTGCATTGTAAAGAATGGAAAGCTCGTCCCACGTGAAATTGGGTTAGTAAGAGTAATTTTGGAATTGCTAAGAATATCTAGTAACTTTAGGCGTACGATGAGACTTTGTTTCCCTACGCCGCCATTTTTCCTAGGGAAGTCATCAATGCTCTGCACTGTACTTAACCGTTCGAAAGGAAAACTCGTACCAGAGTAGCTGTGGACAGCATTCTCCGCGAGTAAACAAAATGAAAATCATACCAGGTGTATCGACGATCGTCAGACGCAGTCTGACACCGCGCTCCTCGATGTCCATCGTTTTCTTCTCGATCGTGGTCGTTTTCTCGATGCGTTCTGCGAAGAAACCAGGATGAACCGCTTGATTCGTGCGTTCGAAACGCGTGTCGATATTACCAACCAGCTGCATCGGGTATTCGTCGATCCTTGTAAAGATCGCCGAGGAAAAGGCTGTTTATCAAGGTGGATTTCCCGAGACCGGTCTCGCCGAGAACCATCAAAGTGAACTCGAATCCCCTTTTAACCGATTTCCTGTGGACTTGCTCGGGCAAAGTTGCAAATCCGATATAATCCCTGTCTTGATGGAACAGGACGAAACGATTAATTCACTTCAACTTTTATTTACGCGAAAGATGTCTAAAACGATCCCTGCGAGGATTCATTTCAACAAAAAGACCCAATAAAACATCATTTCTGTAGATTGGTACAACTACTTTGACACTGGTTTAATCTTGAATACCCAAATATAAACAAAAATGTTCCTGTGACGACATTCAGGTGACAATTTGGTACCTGATATCGATTTCTATCAGGACACACGTGCTGGATCGTTTTGCACGAGATAGGACACAAAACGCACAAGTTGATTGTTCGATTGGTGTTAAGATATCACTAATAGCTATGGGATTTGCGTTTTAACCTGAGGGATCGTTTCAGACACCTTTGTTCGCAATTCTGTGTTTCGTTCGGGTAAAAATGAAACGCGTGCACACGTACCACCGGACATGTTAGACACGCGCGACGACACTTTGACAGTGCCGAAAATACCGACGGCAAAACGCGTACGATAGAGAAAATAATACTAGAGGCACCGGACTCGAAACGTGAACGAGGGGTAGGTTGCTACTGTTTTGCCCTGAGAATTGCATTGCGCTGGCGCACCAGCTGCCCCCCGATCAATAATGTGCCTCGGAACTTCCAGTTCCTGCTCCGTTTCCTGTTTCTGCAGGAGTTAAAGCCGTTTTCCTATGCTCGGCTACCAAAATTTCTTTAATCCTTTCGCTCACCGGTTTTCTTGTTCGTGCGCGTTTAAATCCTTCGCTACCAAGGGTGACTACAGTCCTTTGGCACAAGACGAGAATACGAATCATGAATGACAAATCATTAATAATTAAATTGCCAATGATATTAGTATTATTATTAGTATTGCCTAGATGTGATGCTTGATAATTCTAAAATATTAATCCAGACTAAAAATGATATTGGCAATAGTTAAGAAGAAAGAACTTCAAACTTCATAATCACATACGAAAAAAGTATCTTAAAGCGCCATTAAATAAATTCTTACCACAAATAATATACCACTTACCACTTTATCTAGAATTAATAAGACGAAAATGAGCGGATTTTTATGGAGATAAATTTTGCACATTCCACCATCTACTTACTTGCGTTGGAAATTAAGGAATCTTGTTGTTGATCGTATCCGTTCACATTTTTAAACATTTTCAGTAGAACACTCAGGAAATCAGTGTTTATAATAATTATATAGCCGACGCAAATTAGTTGCACCTAACGCAAGAATCGTATCCGCGTTACTGACGTTACTGATAGGCACCGATGTTTCATACTGATAAGAACAAGATAAGCAGAATTTTTCAGAAGACAATTTGTGACAGCAGCGGTAGGGGAACAAGGAAAGTTATGGGTTAAATGATCCGCAAAATGACAGTTGAAAATCGTCAGAAATATTTATTTGTTCTGTTTTATTACATATACAGCCATCCTGCAGGAACGTCGTGTTACAAAGGTGTCTTCGACCTCTTCCATCTCCAAACTGTGATATCCAAAGGTTACCTACATTTTGATTAGCAGAAAGAATAATACCGGTGTCAAAATGGTAGCAGATCCGTTATAGAAGGTGATTGTAAAAATTGGTAACAGAGTCGGATGGTACGTGGGTTGATCACGTAATTATCGAGGAGGTCGTCAGACTAGGACGTTCTTCGAGTTCCGGCGCCACGCCTCGAAGTCAACGTTCCCATGGAAAAGGTGAGGAAGGAAGGGGCAGAACCTGATGGTGCCGATGGTGGGCGAAGGTGAACGAGGATGCTCGTCGCGCGCAACTTTCCGAATTGACAGTCTCAACACGTGAACATCGGTCTTGTAGTACTTGGAACACGAGACGAACCCATCCGGCTTATGTACTACCTTGTATCCTGACCATATTCGCTTTGCATTCTTTCTTTGGCGGGCCCTGTTATCCACGACCGACCTCTTCATCCTACTTTGAATCGCGTGCCGTACAGATTACGCTTTCCATCTAACACTTTCGGTCCCGTGGCACCCCTATTCGCCTGGACATCACGATTTTTTATCTATTTCGATGGGAACTATCTCAAACGTTTAGCCAAAGTTTCTGGGCCATCAGTGACGTATAACTCGCAATATGAGAATTAAATTTTGCAAATAAATTCCAAATATTACACGGAATTGAAACTGTATGGGATCGAGTTACAGACGGCTGATGTTTACGACCACGGTATATCTCTTCAGAGACTATAGCCGCTACATAATTTCCGATTTGCAGCATCTATCGTGCTGATGTAACGCGCGCGAGAACCTCTCTTAACTGCTTCTGCAATTATGTTGACGCAACAGCGAGAGACAGATTCGCTTTCTCTCATCTTTCTAGTGCTCATCGCATCCTTCAGCAACCGTTAATGTAATATCCGTCATTAGATACCAGTTCGCGTTGCTATTCGTATCATTAATTATACAAAGATCAAACTGGGTTTCGTCTTTGTTCTTCTTCGTACTCTTGTACCTAGTTCAGGTCATATCGGGCAGAGACGGATGAAGACGTCGCGGAGCCAGGGCCCCCCTGAAGGGGCTGCTGAAAAAACAGGTGTATAGGGGAGAACTTAACTTAGGTATAACTTATTTGAAAGACCGTATCCGTTGCTTTCGAACTATAATATTGGGTGCAAAATAAATTTTTATTAAAACTACTTCCTTGCACTGATATAGAGACGGTGGGATCGCTTCCTTTCAGCGCCATTTTCTTCGCAGCAACCTCTGGAGTCGGGCAGGGATCATCCATCGATCAAGGTATCTATAATAGTCGTTAACGACTGCGTTTCTCGATAATTGTTCGACGTGGCGTTAAAGCACCTCCTATGTGCAATAATTTTCTGTTCCAAAGGTGATACGTGCCGCGAGGAAGAGAAGGAACGAAGTGAGAGCAGAAACGAGGTTATGTAAGTATCTTGTGTTTCGTGGCGACCTTTAGGGCCGGATCGCGACTCATCGGTTACGAGTAATCACGAGGATTCATGAAGGTGGAATCACGAATTAAAAAACAAAAAAAGAAGAGGAGAAAAAAGGAAAAGAACGAACCGCGTTAGCGATGCAACGGCACGACGACGTTCACCAACTTTCCTTGTTACTCCTCGACGAAAGGCGTGTACGCTTTCTGGAATACCAATGCCGTACGTAAAACGACTCAACATCGTACTCTGCATAGCATTATCTCCCGTTTCGACGTTCGTTGGCCGTGCAACAGTTGCTCAATTCGGTGGAAGCCGTTCGAGAAGATTTCGTCGATTTCGTACGGCCCTGTGCAACCCCTTCTGCGTCGTCCGTCGTCGAGTTAGCATAATGACCAAACGAACCCCAGGTAAGGTTCGCCATTCAGTTAAATAAATTTAGTAATGTACGATGGGCTAAAATAATCACCTAGTAACTTGCATCGCCATTTTCCCCAAGAGAATCTACGATGCTCGCTATTATACATGTATATGCCTCAGTTCGTGATAGGAACTGCTATTTAGAAAATAATAGATGTTCAAGTTCTGGCAATTAATTGGACTTCGTAGGAAGGAAACTTTCCTGTCGCGAAGGCGCTGCCACAACCGGGACAGTACAGTGGCTCGTTCCGCGGGGTTTATATAATAAAAGAACCAGCCTGGAGTTCGCAGTCGTGTCGCGAATTACCGGCACGCGAATTCTATCGTTACGCAACCGCTGTATACGGCATTATTCTGGGTTAAATAATATTATGTCACGAGGAAAGCGTGGCTCGTGCAATCGAACACGCGTAAGCCGTTCCTTTACCAGTCCGATTAAAATGAATTTCCCTCGCCGTTCCGATTGTTTTCCGCTTCTGTCGCCGCCATCTTTTTCTTTTTTTGAGAACAGGGCCGTAAGTTGTATCGGGGCCCATCTTCCTTGCCAGTTTGTTAGTACAAACTTTGTACTAACCCTTACAAAAGGTTAAAAGGTTGAATTTGAAAATGGAAATAACAGAGTTGGGGAACTGTTCAGAAACGCAACCCTGCAGTGGATGGAACGGAGAGCTTCCTCATTGGGCAAGATCTGATGTAACTATGGTCGAAAACGTGGGACCACGTGGCTTCTTTCTTCTTTTTTCATTATCATAAAGAATTCGGATGGATGCTCGATGCGAGGACACGGTGTTGGCCGTTGAAATTTTAAAGGAATTCTCGCGGCGGCCGCGCGTACGCACACCTTTTCCGGGACAGAACGCGAAGCGGTGGGCCCTTTGGGGAATAATTCTTCCGCGTACACACGAGGCCGCGGAAAACAGAAACCCGATCACGTAGGTGCGCGCATGGGCGTGAGTATGCTCGCGACAACGTGTCCCGTTTTTGAAATCGCCCCTACGTGATCGAGGTAAATCCGCTTGAATTTCTCAGGAGGCGCGATTAGCAATCGACCGTACGAGCACACTTCTGCCAAAGATTACCAACGAGTCAACCGGGGCCCTCGATATCCTCGTCGCTTTTTTGAAATTTTACGTTGGGCCCGATTGACGACGCGAATGTTAATCGTGCCTAACTTACATAACGGACATGTAACTGCAAAAAGCTAATAGAATTCCTCGTTTTTTCCCTACGAGTCCGGTTAGAATAAATATCGCACGGGGAATTTTGAAACGGGTACAGTGTCGAGCATCGTAGACCTTTCTAGGAGAAATAGTGAAGGAGTCATTGTTGGTCCTATACTTGGAATATTAATCTAAATGTGGAGAACCATAGGAAAGTCCCTAGGAAAACTTGTGACATAAACTGTTACTAATTAAACAAAAATTATAATACCATGATTAACCGTCTCAAAAGCAATATAAAAGAGAATGGAAATTCTGTACGAGTATTTATGCTTAAAATGAGTTAAAATCGATTATCGTGTTGATCGATTAACATAAAAATTCGAAATCGATCCGCCACTTCCTGTTTCGTGTTTCCGGTCCGAGCGCAAGAGGGCAGCACCCATCCAGCCATCCTCGACGCGTTCCTTGGCGGTTTCAAAATCTACGAAACGAGCTCGAAAAGAGTGGTGCCCAGCTTTCGAAGGAAGGTATTCACGTATGTATCCGTGTCAAAGAATCCGAACACGGATGCGTGCAGGCAACGAGGCGAAGGAGCGATCCTCAGCTTCGTACATCAGCTTTGCGCAATGCCTTCAAACTCATACCACGTTAAGAGCGGATGAACTTTTCCGTATTGGGAATGCTTATGAAATAATCTAGCAGCAGGATCGGCTGCTTAAAGGTTCGCTCGTGTCTTTCACCGACTTCTAACACGCGAGGGAACAAGAGAAAGGATGCCATTAAATCATGCCTCCATCTTCTTTCAAACGTGCCTTCGTAATCTCATTGAGTCCCTTAACTCATCATAAGGATCTATGAAGAAAAATCGATCGAAAAAGAATCACAGCAACGTTATAAAATTCTATACTGAAACCCCTTGAAGTTGAAGAGTCCAGGTTGCAGCCAGTTCAATTCGATCCTGGTTACCTTCTGTCGCAAAGGTGCGACATAAAAGTTTATCAGCGCTGATGGATCGTATTGGTACCGAGATGGACCAAAACGAGTCTGTCCATCGGTGTCGGTTGCGGAATAGGTTATGTTCGTCACGTTAAGTTGCGCAAAAGACACGGACTAGGGGCAGACGAGAGGAAGACAGGATCGGCTATAGAAGAGATTCTCTCTGGCGTAATGTCGACCTCCGTTCTCTGCTCCCCTCCCTGAATCGAGATCGTTTCCCCTTTAATACCGTTGACGAAGAAGCCTCGATTATGTTGGGCCGCCACGAAGAAGGGGAGACGAGACCTGGGGAACAGCGAGAACGGTGGGGGAGGGACGGGGAGGGAGAGTTAACCGAGAGAGTTCATCGCTTATTATGTAAGCAACGTAAGTAACGTAAGCGACCTAAGCGAGAGTCAAAGGTGCGGTAGAGAAGCGCAAACTTTGCGGAATCGTTTATCGGCCTGACATTTTCTTCGTAAATACTAACCGGGAACGACACCCGGGGCTCCTACCTCTGCTAATTCCTGTCCTTTTCTGGCTACATCTGGTTTTATGCCAGATCATGGATCCAGGATAGAAATGGGGAATGTTTTTTATGTAAAATATCGATATTGGTGGTTATTTTAATAAATTTCGATATTACTCGGTTTTCAGCTGTGACTCTACACCGACTTTCCTAGGGAAAATGGGGTAGGAAGTTCTATTTTTATTTTTTAAAGTTCCACTTTTTTGTCAACGTTTTAAAGAACGACACCCTCTACCCACGGGGATCCATCATCTTGCATATGATGAAATGTAGCCGTTTTCCTCTCCCATTTTGTTTTTTCTGACTCTTTCGAGAAACAGGAGACCGCATCCCCGGGAGCGCAGGGATCGTTTTTCGACAGAAAGTCCTTCTGGTCCACGACACCACGCTTCTTCCCTTTCGTGAGAAAGTTTTCATCCACGGGGATGAACGCTCGCGCTCGCGCGTAACCGGTATATTGACGTAGGTGCCCCATTCCGGCACGTTTCATTCTCGTGTCTCCCTTTTTTCTTTTTTTTTTTTTTTTTTTGTTTGGGATCCGTTCCCTTCGTCCCAGACTTCTTTTCCGTCCGGCTACGCACAGGTTAGTGATGTTAGATTCGGATGACGGACCTTCGAGATAGCCTAACGATTCGAACCAACGATAAGTTCACCGGCCACGAAAAGTTTAGTAAATTGAGAATCAATATCGCTGAATAGTGTCTAACAATTCTCGAATTAAAGTAAAATTAATTAAAATAAATATATTTTTTCCAGTTAATTTCAAATTGATAAAAATAAAGTCTTTTACCCCAAAGTTGAAAAATTATTGAGCAGATTGTTTCGAGGACAGGTAAGAACGGCACAGGTAGCAGCAGGTAGCCGGCGCTTTTGCGGTCCCGATTTCCTCAACTTCTTCTCGAAATGGTCCGAGGGTATCCTCTACCCTTGCGACGATCATTGTTCGGCGACGGAGGGAACGTCATTGTACAGATCGAATCAAAGGGAATTCGAGTGCGTTTTCCTTGCGTCCCGTTATATGACCGAGCGAAGCCTCGTGAAGAGGAGTCGGTCAATACGATTTGTATGCGGAAGAAAGAGAGGCGACGACGAGGGGGCGAAAAAGGCGCGCAGAAGGACCAAACGGCGAAAGAATCTGTGCGGGGTCGTGGGAGGAGCTGTGGGAAAATTGCCGGTAGCTTCGTAAGATTATTTTCGAAGGCGTCCTGGAGAGGCTTACCGTTTGACACGTAAGGCCGTTTTCTTCCGCTCCTCCTCCGCTCTTCGGCGTTACTGTTACTTCTATAGGTTCCAAGGTTTCTGGGTCAAAAATTCTAGGATACTCGTATCTTCGGTTTCCTCGTGAAAGTTCGATATTTTTATTTTTACAATTTTGGAATCTTGCCTGTAAATCGTGGTCTTTGAAATTTGTTCGAAATAAGGGAAACATTTAACTGGGTATAAGTTATCGTCGAGATTATAACCCGATTATAGCGTCGCAGCGCAAATAAGCATGTCCTGCGACCTGATTTCCATATGAAACCGTATGTAAATGTCTTCATTCACGCATGCTTCTTTGTAAAAAAAGAACAAAAAAAAAAAAAGAGAGACGACGGATTTTCGGATTCCGTGATGAACAAATGCATCGGTTTTGGCGAACCCTCGCAATTGAAAGAGGCCAGTTAATCATGCCTTCTATACTGCAATCACGCGTAAGAGGAAGTCGCATTTCAGGATTTCTTTTTGATTCTAACGGTAACGTTGCTTATCCTTTCAGCGGCAATTTGTCCATTTAATAAATCTAACCGAACTGGCTCCAGTTCCGTTAATTTTACCGTCGATTTATTAGCTTGTATATTAAACACACTTGTATCTCGTCTTACATCCTCCCGGATCCAGAGTAACGTATAAATTATGTCTTTTACACAATTATTGGCTGAAAGTCAACAAACAGCAATTTTGCTAAAAATATTGAAAATATTAAATAAGAACGAAGTTTGAAAAGGGTTAAAGGGAACGTAAAACACCCTGTGAAAGAGACGTCACTTCTCATATTGTCCACACCACTTGTCAGGGGTCTTGTTCGTTTCTCGAGGCAGTGATACAACTACTTTATATTCCTTGATATAAAGATATCACGTATATAATATCAGAATGTATTTATCGGTGCATCCGGCACACGTGAGTCGGCTATCGGGTACTCTACGGGTGAAATGCAAATTTATTTGGTGTTATGAAAAAAGAAAAAAGAGGAGAGGGAGGGAAGGTGGATGGAAAGAAAAAAAAGGAAAGAGAGAAAGGATATGGTCGATGGTGACCGTATACGAAGAGTTCGGTACGGCCTGGCCGTTTATTTTGAATTTGTTGCAAGTTCGATGACCGACGACGATGAACCACGGCCATGAAGAAAGGCTGTGCCCGCATAAGCATTCCACCGTACATATACGCGTATCACAACTCATAAATACACGATGTGCATTCACAATTTTTACCCGTTGATCCCTTGTATTCCAATATTCGTTTCCGCCGTTTAAACTTTATCCCTAATGCATTCCGTGATTTTTGTCCCGCCACAAACCGATCAGCGAGCCGGCCATTACGATTCAGGGTAAATTATGGAAGGAAGGGATACACGCATGTATATATTATCTTTTGTTATTACGGGTTAAATTCCATGCCTCTTTTTATGCCAAATTATTTAGCTTGACACAGAAAATGCAGTTTTCTGCGTTACAATTAGTTTCTGATGTTTATTTATTTCTCGTGGTCATAGGGATAATAGTGGAAGGGTTCATTTATATTCGTATATATTTCAATTTATACCTGTACTTATATTCAAACTTGTAGATATGCTTATACTACTTATACTATTTATACTACTCATAGTTATACTTATACTACTTATACTTATATTCTTTTAGATCTCTAAACCTAAATAAACATTTTTATTTAGTTTAAATATAGATTCGTTAATCACGTTTGAATTTACATTTGTATAACTATGAAAATTTAAAAAAATTCTTATTTTAATAAGGATACGCGTCGTATCGAGTTGCGTGTAATGGAGAAGTTGATAAAAAAAGAAAAGGAACCGAAAATGCAAAAGAGACAGGAGAAGTTAGAGAGGGGGGACAAGATTGAAAGCAAAGGTGCCGCTATGAGTTTCGGTAGGAACACCTGCGTCAGAGACGAAGCGCTGTTGATAATCCTCTTTATCCTAAAACAGGATCGGTCATGAGATTCCGTAGGCGTGTCAGGATATCTCAAACCATAGCCAACCGTGTCCTCCTTATACTCGTTTCTTAATTAAATTCATTCAACAATTTAAAAAAAACAGTGTAATAGTTCTCAAGGGTGTTGCTGATATTTTTAATATTAAAAGCCACTGATTACAACTTTGAAATGTTTGAATAAGGGTATTGAGACAGGGATTAAACAACAGATAAGAATAAACTCTCTGTTTATTTTCTTGATAATTCTTACAGTGGTAAACACGAAGAAGCATGCTCTTCGCACCTCCGTCTATTTCCATTCCAGAATCCATTAACCCGTAATTACCTCGGCTAGTATCTTTTCCTCCATATTTTCGCCAGCGAAAAAGTCGGTATAAAACGTTCGATGTAAAGTTACCTCTTCGTAGAAAGAATAGAAAAAGAAGGTAGGAAACACTTGACGAGTCTTGGCGAACGTTTTGCAGTTTCATGTTAAACCGGCGTAAGCGCGCTTGTCGTTTCCCTGTATAAGGCGGCCTATCGGGGATACCAGCTTCCGGTCGACTCGAGGTTTTTCTCATATCCTTTGAATAGCCTCTCGTGATACTCACGGCCAGTGGCAGGTATGTACCTATATTCGAGATCTCCGTGTGCGCCCAAGCATGTAATGACCACCGTCTCATCCCAACACAGGAAGAGGAACAGGTTTTCCATTTTTCACCGGCTTATCGTCCCGCCTTAACCTCGAGAGCCGCTCGATTCTCCGGATGTCGGGAGTCGAATAAAAAAGATATACAATTCGAGGGATAAAGTAAAATTGCGTTAAAAAAGAAGGGACCAAGAGTGTCTTGTTCTTCTTCTTACAAGGAACTAAATACCGTCTGGGGCATGTTACAACTCCCTAAGAAAAATGGCTACAGACCTATCCTAGCTGTGATACTTAGTAATTCCTGAATTGGGGACATTCCCCTAGGGGAAGTGATCATGCCCGACAGTTGTACAGTGTACTTTTCTTAGTTTAATACTGATTTCAAAGAGAATTGCTTCACTTAATAATCATCTGAATTAAGTAAATTAAAATATAAAAACTTCATTTCTCCTCCTGTTCTTAAACATTTGCCGTAATCATTGAATGCCGTGCAGAAAATGGCCGCGTATAAAATGGCGCGCTAAAATTGCCATCGCTCGCACCACCGTTATCACATTTTTCAATTTAAACTTGGATAATTTCCTCAAACGTTATAACTTCAAATTTGTTTGAGATTCTTTCTTAATTATTCTATTGTACGGTTCGTCCATTGAATTTGTAATGTCTGTGACGTTCACGGTATTCAACGCGTTAAACGATCCTCTAATGCTTTTCAGATTCAAACGTGTTACGAAAGAGCCAATAAAAAAAAAAAAAAAAAAGAAAAGAATATGAAACAAGAAGAAATGGACATGAATTCCGGTAAGGTGAACGCTACCACGCACGCGTATTACAAATCCTTTTTTCTTCAAGAGAAGGAGGAGGAGGAGGAGAAGGAGGAAGAGAAGGAGAAGGGGGAAGGGAAAGGAAGAAGAAGAAGATGATGATGATGATGAAGAAAGAGGAGAAGCGCATAGCCGTAGACGAGAAGAAAGAAGGTGAGTCAAGGGAATTTCAACGAGTTCCTTCCTGGTAGCCAGCGAGCTTCCCCTCAGCCTCGGTTTCTTCCTGTAAGAAGACCTTCAGGAGGGGAAGGGGAGCTCTGGCCTCGTGGGCGACTCTCGCGTTCCTAAACTGCATTCCAACCTGCGTTGCCACGTCTCATCGTAAGCATGCGGATACACGCATAAAACGAACGAACGTATACACGCGTGGCCGAAGGTGCGTGCAGACACGTGCACCCAAGCAAAGATATCTTTTTGGGCGAGGGCGCAACCCAACGGAGTCAACTCCTCGTAAATATTCTGATAAACACCCTCCCCGCCCTTACGATCCCTTCTCCTTTATCCCCTTTCCTTCCGTTATTCGCGAATCCTTGCGTACATCGCCGAGCACCGTAGCCTACCCTAGGGAAAATGGCGGTTTGGACCTAGGACGTTCCATCCAGCACGTTATACACAATCATAATGCCATAAGCATTAAAATTATTTAATGATAATTAACTATTCGCAACTGTGTTTTAACTTCTAAAATTTATTTAAAATCCTCCTAATGTAATCATGAGAGTCGTGGTTAACCACAATGCTAATGAAATTTCAAAACGTGTTGTACGAGATGCATGATACGTCGAAGCATTCAAATATTTCAAATACCTCTCGTGAGTCATCGTAGAAGTACCTGATTAACATTCGTGATGATGAAATTCTCTTCCTGTACGACAGCTCGTTTCTTCGGAATATATCTGTAAATCACACTGGATGTTTCCTCGATCGGTTTCCTTGTAAGGTCGAGAGGAGTAAGATGAATCAAGAGGAAGGTTCTCGTTGAAAGAGTCGGTTCGTCGGTTCGTCGAGTCGACGAAGTCAACGGCAAAAATAACGGAGTCTGGTGCTGACGATGAGAAAGGAGAAGGTGGAGGTCACGGCTACCTGGAAAGTACATTTAATGGAATACTCCCCTTTAGCTTTCTTCCTGTACAGCGCCGAGCATCATAGGCTCTCCTAGAGAAATTGGTGTCGCAGGGGTGGGAGATACTTGAAAGTTACTAGGCACTTATGGTCTAGTAGTCATTGTCCTCAGAGAAGCCTATACTCGACGGTGTTCAATGCCGCGCATACTGGTCTTCCATAGGGAAAATGGCGGCACAAAGAAAATTGGTTAATTATTTGCTAAATTTGCGATTATGAACCAAGTCAACTACCGTATCCAGCTACAACGTCTGGTAAGATTTTTTAGGCCAACACGAATGGCGAGGCCATCTTTCCTTATAGAGGTATTTTCCCTAGGGAAGCCTACCATACTGGACGGTGTACTCCATAAAATCTTATCTTCCTGAAAATTTCGTCGAACGTGGTTACACAATCGGAGGCTGTAGGTGAATTCTGACGGCTAGGAGCGAACGTAGAAGGAGATATCGGCCAGTTCAGGATAGAAAGCTTGAGGACGGTTGGGTATCGTTGGCAGATGACGTAATCGGACAAGAGGTCTCTTAATTGGCTCGGCGTCTAGCGCGTTAGGATCAATTGTCGACGTAATGCGAGGCAGAACGGTGCCGAGTAACGTAGCGTGACGAAGCGCGAGGCAGCCGAACGCCGACGCAGCTTCCCACACTGGTGGTGTCTCGAATGGCGCCTTCGACACCGGCTTCCGATGTAACAGGTACTTTTGGACGCCTCTTGTTTCTTGGATGACAGTATTGTTTCTCGATAGGTAACCATGGATTCTCCCTCGATAACTGACCGCCTCTCTGCGCTCCTTCGATTTGAACTCCTCGCATTTTACTTCTGTTACACTTGATTTTTCTGGAATTTTTATTAAATACAAGGGGCAGAAAAATGCGGGGCGCGAAACGGCCTCGCAACGTTCCTGACGATTTTTATTTGAATCTGCGGTTGTTCGACGAATTCGGTGTACAGGAAGTGCGGCCGATGACGCAAGTAAATGTCACGCGATGTCGACCGTCAGAGGATATTTGAATTTCCTCGATTGAGACGAACAGGATAAAAAAGACACCTGTCCGTGTATTTCTGGTTATACAAGGAGTAAAAAAACCAAATCGAACAGTCAGACATAAAAAGTTAATGAAACCTGAATCATCGGTTTCGTTTCGTAAGAAACGTTCCTTTCCCCCCCTCACGTTTTAATCGTGAACTTTAGTATATTGGGTGGCGTATATATAATACGCCCTCGCGGGTCCATTAACCCTGTCGCTTATATTTTTAGACATTTTAAAATCTTTGAATAATATTTTTAGGAACTTATATTTTCATTTTCAGGAAGTATATATACGTCCTTCAGTACCAGAGGGTTAACATATACACAGTCATTTTAACGAAGATATCTTTTTTCTTTTTCATCAAAGTATACCGTAGTACACAAAGGGTTAAGGCTGACTGTCGTCTGTACGTGTCGAATGTTATCCGATTGAATCGTTCGTACTGTACAGTTCCGGGTGTTAGGAGTTGAGTTTCTAAGGGTCTAAAAAGGCACGTAATACGATGGCAGACGAGGAGCTAATGCGCCGAGCCGAACGAACTTCCGGGTCTTCGGCGACCCTCGTTTGTCTCGGAAGCCAAAGAAGTCACAAGGAGCCGTTACGTACTTTGGATCGAGGCATTAAGGCATCAAGGCATTCGAGCCTCTCGATTGCCCGTGCCTTTACCCGTCATACGAAAAATAACCTGATCCTCCTTCTAACGTCTCACTTCTGTTCCCTGGATCTTTTCCCAATTGGATCATTTCTAACCTTTACACACATACCGTTTCAATTACTATTTCCAAGCATTCTTCGTCCGAAAGGGAATGATTAACCATCGCTTAATCATTCTCGACAGGTGTACCTCCCGAAGAAAATCTATTTAGAAGATCCAACCTGTTCGATACGGCCCTGCGCGATGCAAGGAGCGGTGTAAAAATGGCGGTGGAGCCACCGATAGGTGATTTGACCTTCCTCGGGACAAGAGGTGACCTGGGATCGCGCCCCCTGTCTCGAGATACGGTTATGCGGAGGAGAACGATAACGGAACGTCCTCCTCTTCCTCCATTTTCTTCTTCGTCTTCGAGCGGCCGACGCTGTTGTCGGGCGACCGCTTTCGGTGATGCGCAGCGACAAGACTCTTCAAAAGAAGCAGAAGTACCGGGCGATCACCCATGGGCAGAGAAAATAAGAGGAAAAATGAGAGGAAGAGGGAGGGGCGGGGCATCTCCCTTCGAGACGTAAGTAGCCGGCTCTAAATTCTTCTAAGAGCGGTTCTTCGAAAGGAAAAAATCGTCGAAGATGTGTCCGGTGGTTCGACGAGGATTAGTCCCCGCGGAACTTCAGCATCGCGTGTCGACCGCTCGTTACCGCCGCCGGAAGTTGTCATCGGCTCTCTCGCGAGCAGCTCGCCCAATCGAGCGGAGCAAAACCTGCCTATTAACTAATTATCGATTACCCCGATGCTTTCAGTACTTGCGGCGCTCGATCCTGCCGCGTGTCGGATGCGGGGAATTTACTGACAAAAATCATATTTTTTTAGTGTTGTTAATAACACGTTCGCCGCCGGCGTTACAGGCGCGTAACGTCTTCGTTTTTGTACAAAATCAAATTCTAAAAAAGTAAAGGGGGACATTTGGGATACCAAGTGCATCAAGATTCTTGTATCCTTGAGGTTCGTTCTGGGCAGTGCCATCTTGGCAGAACAACCGTATGACGCATACCGGAAGTGAAGAATATTATAAGACAAAGGTTCCATTGATCTTCTTGAATGTTTATAACCTACCGGCGGTTAAGGATCTTTTCAGAGAAGAGAGATGGAATTTGATCTTTGGGGTGAACCAAAGGATACACGTGGGAACATCGAGCCATCAAGGGGCTATATTTGGTTCTTAAGCTGTTTTTCAGCGTAAATGAAACTAAGATAAAACGAAGACGATAATTTAATAAGAAAATTGTGTGAAAAATTTGTAAACTGTTTATAAATTCTGTTTACCATTCGAGACCTTCGTCTTTTACAGCGCGAAGAAGCAGAATCCGTTGAAAAATACCCAAATACCCAAAGGGAGCCTCAAAGGGTGCCTCTGGTAAATTGCAGGCGAACCAATGCCGAGAAACTGGCAATTAAACGCAATTACGTATTAACCTACTTCGAGTAAGTTAGCCGGTTCGCGATTTGTACGAATGAAAAATAAAAAAAGGGTAAGTTTGAAAAATGCTTTCACGAGCGTGGAAAAAAAAGGCAGAGTCGATAAAAAAGAAAGGGATCATTCCGTGGAGGATCTTGGTGATTATCGAAAACGAGGTGGGCTCGATCAAGGAAGAGCCTCGCCCTTTTCCTTCGTGAGAAACGAGGAGGGCGTGTCCATCATCAACTTCTTTTTTTTCTCCTTTTTGCTCTTTAAGAATGCATATTGATTGGTTGATACACGGCTGAAGTTCTCGTTTGTACACGACGACAGTGGGATAGAAATGAACTATTAGGTCGGCTACTATTAACCCTTTGACTCAAGGCGTGTATGTACTACGCTCTTATGCGTCTATTAACTCTTAACCCTTTCACTTCGAACCACGTATACGTACAGTTCCTTCAAATAAATTATAGCGTGTAGTATTTGTAATATTTGGAATTTTTTAAACTTACAAACTTCGAATTTTCTTCATTTCCAAAGTTAGAATTTCTTGAATTCTCCCAAAGAACAGAATTTCCTAATTTCTGATCTCTCTCGGTTTCTCTCATTTTCAAACCCGTTCCCCTACAAAATACTCTCCAATTTCTTTCACGATCCAGAAAAATTGATCGTCAGCACATAATCAACTCACGAATTTCGAAGTCTCGTACACTGGGTGCAAATAAATTTGCAAACGGGTGAAATCGAGATAGAAGCGTTGAAAATTTTGGGACGATCCTTTTCATCGTCGAAGACGTCGAAGCCGACGAAGAACGCTCTTCGACTCGGTTTAACACCGAACCTCTAATTGAGATCATTTCAATTCGGTTTGCGTCAATCTACGCTTACGGAGTAAGTTTTGTCCACCGTCCATCGCTGTCCAGCGATTTGTCGCGTAGTGGAAACGTCGAAACGATCCAAGATTCGTGGCCACCATTCATCACGGTTCTAACCTCGCGGATGAATGTTTTTTAATCGCGGTACGATCGACGTGGATCGATCGATACGTTGAAAAATCATTTCTTACAGGACGAGTTTTATCACGACACGTTAAAATGACCCTACTGTAGCATTAATTCAGGCAATTTGCGACGTGGTCCTCGCTCGGTCACTCTCGTTACATTCTTTTCGTGTCTTCCCATCGTGTTCGTCTGCTTCCGTCAGCTCGTTTCCTTCGCCAATTTACCCATGAAAAATTTCACGCCGATAAGCGTGATCGAATTTGGATATTTCGAAATTTTATATTTCAAAGTATCATCCTGGTATATCTAAAGGGAGATCTAATCGTTAAGGAAGTATCCTTCAAAAAATTCATTTTCTCACTGAACCTGACTCGTATTATTAGAACAATTGAATTTTAAATTATATATAACATTACAATTTTCTTTGTTTTAACGTTGTAACAATAAATATTTAACAATTCTTTTGATATCCTCTGCTCTTCTTTTTTTATCCGTCGCGAAACTACAGCGTCGACGCCAATTCATCCACGAAGGTGACTTTGCCAATAAATATAATCTTGGTCGTCAGCGTGTATGGTGAATCAAGGAAGGTTAAAGGAAAAAAAAAAAAAAAAAGAAAGAAATTTAGTACAGGCACCGCAAGGAAGGAGAACAACGAGGATCTGATTGGAGAATCGAGACAAAGGAGTTGCACGTAATTTCGTCCTTGCGAAACCGGAAGCGGGACAGAAAATTAGCGAAAAGTTGAATCCAAAAGAAGAAACTATATTCTCACAAACGTACTGTTCAGGACCGAGGTTGATTATTTATTGCGGTAATCATTTTCAGTTGTCGTTGTCTCGGCGGTACGTCGTCCGAGGGTTGAAGAAGAAAGAAAAATGATTATCCATCGAGATGGTCTGGCAAAAAGTGACCACCGTCTAGATGTTGTTACCGATCAAGCTTCATCGTTCTCTTGTACTGGTCGTGATACGTGCTGTAAGGCAATGTAACGGGGAAACCGCACAGGAAGGATGAGGCAATGGTACCGGGGGTATCTATGTTTCGACGTATCGATGTCTCCGAAGGGCTCGCGTGTCTAGCTTTCAAAAGAATATCACCGTGCACCGATATTTCGAGAAGATTAAAATTCCTGTCATAATTGAATAAGGAACGTTAATTTAACGAAGACATTTCCAAAAAAAATCGATATTTTTCACTAAAAGATGAAAGAAATTGATCGTTCTAGGTCTGATACGCGATGGTGAAAATGTGAGTGGAAAGTTTAAGACGGGTAGCTAGGCGGTTGCAACGGGAACGAAAGGTCAAAGGATTTTTCTTCAACCTCCGAGCGGTCTCTGTACGTGGCTCGCCAGCGAATAAGGTTCGATGTGTGAACATTTTGATTGTGGGTCGTGACAGCGACCTTACAGTCCCGGAGAGTAAGGTAGTATCGGTATTTCTTGCGGTTCTTTGTCCCGCAGGCCGTGTACCAACCTCACCTGCGCCACGCCAGTTCGTCCAGGTAACTCGATCACGCGTGGCGTTCCCGCGACAGTAGGAGCCCTTCTCTTCTCTCCCTCCCTCGCTCTTCGTCCATCTGAAAATCCGTCCCCCGACACCCCGACACCCCGACACCCCGACACCCCGTCCCTTCGATCCTCTTCCACCTGTTTTCCTTCTTTCTTTCTCGCTTTCCTTCGTTCCACGAGGTCCCCGAGCTTCATTGTAACGATCCGAGGGTGATCGAGTCTCGGCCACTTCCGGTAAGGTCCATCTCCTTTTTTTGCTCCGACTCGAATTCCTCCCGTCGAGGTCGCTCGGATTATTTTCTTTTTCGAATTTCTTTCCTTCTTTTTTCTCTTCGTGGTCAAAAGCGACTCGGTGTCGTGATTTGTTCGATATTCGATATAAATATATCGCAATCCGTCATTTTTCTATTGGAATATAGTATAGTGTGCAAATTGTAATTTTGTTCCGAATATTTTAATTAATACTCTAATTCTGAATATTTTTAGCAGCATCAGGTGTATTGAGAAGAATGAAATTTTTGATGAACTAAGCGTTTCTAATCGGGCTTAATTACGTGTCATTAACAACGTTACACACAGCTAACGGTGCAAAACTATATTTATCAAACTCGTCGTAATTATACTACTTTTCTGTAGAACCAGGAAAGTATTACACGATATTCGTCGAGCGTTCTTCCAAACATAATTTAAATAGAATAATTATTTCTAATACGGTTTTTTTACACTACTTTGTAACTAAATACTTTTTAGTTGCCAAGGATTAATATCTTCCTTTACCTGGTTACTCTTTTAATCGTCTGAATGAGACGAAAAGGATGAAAAGTATGAAAAGGAAGATCATATCTATACTTCATAGCCGGTGGCTTACAATGGCGAGCAAAAGCTCAGATCAGACGCGATAATTAAGACAAGATAAAGAAGCAGAGCGAAGGAATAGTTTCCTTCGTTTTTCTTTTCTTTTTCGGTAAGCAAAGAGCGGTACGCTTGCCAGTCCCGTATACTCTTCATGATATTACCGATATTACTAGACCACGGACACCGAGCCAGCTCTGTGACGAAGTCATTACCAACAACACGTTGCTTTCACCCGATAGTGGAATCGAGGAGGTGTTCAAACACCGTTCGATCGACCTGGCCACGCTCGCGCTCGCGCTCGCGCGTCCACAGCCGAGCCTCGATTATCGGCATCGAAATAGCAGACAAATCTGATCAATTGATAACGAAATTTTTCCTACACAAATTTAACACATTAATCCATCGATCGCAGCGTCTTTGGAGCAAAAATGACAATTCTGTTTTAAATCGAAGAAGGAACAATTACAGTCGAGGTTAAAGTAATTGTTACTAGAAATGACAAAATTGCAGAAATTAATTCAAAACGATAATATTCTGAATCTCTCACCTTTCGTGGACGGTGCGACAGTTTTAAGTATCCGTTTAACCCTTTCGCTACCAAGAACGAGTGTAGCCGAAATTTTCAAACAACTTCAAAACTAACGAAACGAGGAGAGGAAGAACGGTTTATCGGATAGATAGGTTAGACTTAGGCTCGTTAAATGGAAACTTGGCTGTGTTTCAATTCGCGAAAAGAAACGGTAGATGCAAGTGGCACGCGTGTACGTATGGTTTACAGTACGTCAAAAACACGCGAGGAGGAATTTACGGAAAAGTGCCTGGAGGTACTACCGGACTCCTCGTCCTCGGTAGCCTGGCACGACGAGAAAAGGAACTCGAAGGTGGAGGAGGTGGAGGAAGAGGGCACAGGGTACCGTTTCTGTTCACGGGGACCTCGGTTCACCGGGTCGGTTCTCTCGGCTTCTCATCCACTTAGCAAAAAGCGGCTTAACCACCGATCTTCCGTCTCTTCGTCTTCCTCTTCCACGACCTCGAAGCTGCCTCGCGGTTGCGCGTCATTTTCCGGTTTATACTTTTCGAAAACTTCTATTCTAATCGTCTCAAATTTTCTTCTTTGATAAATATTAATTTTCTGATAAAAGAAAATCTTGATCCTTACTGTACATCTTCGAGTATGATATCCCTTTCTTAAGAAATATGTAGAAAAATATGTAGTAGACCTGTCAAACGAATGCAAAAGCATTTTGCGAGCAAATTCCTCTACCATCGATGTATTAGGCGTAATACGCGATAATTCTCCAGATGGATGACAAATGACGGGTACTTATGTCGCCATTTTTCCTAGAGAAGCTTAACATGGCCGACAGCGTGCCACGATCGCTGCAACAGCCTGTATAATCGATGTTTTAATACCAGTCCGAGCGCGCAAGAAACAAGTCGCAGGTATCTTAAATTGCGATCGGTAGAAGTTGACTTCTGTTCGTTGAGGGGGAAACCGGAAACGCCTAGAGGCTGCGAATCGAGCAGGTAGGACAGGTAAAACGGGTGGGGTTTCCGTTTCGAGATCGGTGATCAGGATTCGTTGATCCTTCGTATTTCCTTTGTAGGAAGCTTCTTAATCACCGGACGAGCCAACTTTTCGCGAACATCTTCTGTTCGATTATTTATTTAAACAAAAAAAGAACGAGGATAATGCCGTTTTATTAACATTATTATCATTTTAATTAACTCCCCGATCGACAAGAACGGATAACCATAAATGTACAGATTATCCTAGCATTTCCTGTGAAATGATGACACACTTTATGGGGGAAAACAAGGAAATAATATCGTACGAACGCTGTTCAGGATACCAACCAGGCTTTCCTGGGATAAATGGATGTAGTTTTATATTCAAAGATTATTAGGAATTATTTGTTTGATTTAATTATTGGGTTAATAATTGCGAATACTAGTAATTTTCGAATAAAATTTTGAAAAATAAGCCTCTTTGGACAAAAAAAATAGTAATCAGAGACTCACTAATCGACAAGCCACGGTACTGAAATAGTTAATATGAAAAATGACCATCGATCACGATGGAACGAGTTAATCGAACGTATGATAATTAAGGTTTCACGCGTGACCATCGAAATTTAGTCGGCGAGGAGGCGGGCCTCCTTTTCGCGCTCGGCTCCCTCTTCTTTTCATTCCGGCATGGAAATCATCCCTCGATAGAAAGAGAGACAGAGGACGCAGCGGGAGGGGTGGTTGCTGAGGGGGTTTGAAACCCTTTTATCGTCGCGTACTCCGTTGTCCTTGCACAATGGTCCGTGTAATCAGCGGCGAGTGATTGTCACACGACGTGTACCTTTCCCTTCTTTCTTCCTTTTTCTGCATTTTTCCTCGAACTGCAAGGGCCAGCGCACAATGATGTCGGGGATTCGTCATTGTTCCGAGCAACCGTAAAAGCAAAGCAAAAGCCGTGACATAAAAAAAAAAAAGAAAAAAGAAGGAAGAAGAAGAAGGAAATAGAAAAGGAAAACATCTGAGCAATACTTTAATATGGCCCCGGTAGTTCTTCGCCGGTTCGGGGCTTGTGCCATCGACGAAAATCTCATCATTTAGAGTGGCTTTCGTGGCGCGAAATGCAAAGCAACCAGACGCGGTGTGAAACCTCTTTTCGACAAAGTTCCTTGCGACAATTACCGCCCCGGCTCTCGCTGGAAAAGGATCGTTCCGAACGAGGATGAAGACGTTTCTAGCTGTTGTACCCTCGTTACACGTAAAATACTCCTCTTTCGTTGCTTCGTTTCTTTTCTTCTTTTTTTTTTTTTTTCCAGTGTTTCATTAGATGGAAATATTTGGGGTGGTTTGTGGAATTAGAGACAGGGTTTCAATTATTTTATAGTTCATTATAAAACTATGCGTCAGAAGGGGAAAAGTGGAGAAAACAACATCAAAGGTTTTTGATTTTGGTTGAAATTTTCGTAAGCATCGATCGGATGGTCACGTGGTGGCCGGTTTAAGCAGAGCGCGTAGCAGTGCCGGCTTAAATTGCATTCTGCAGGGGGTGCGTATCCGGACGGGGAGGGTTGGATCCGCGCCGCACGAGGGTGGCACAAAGGAAACTGGAGTACTAACCAAGGCATTAGCAGGATGCCCCGGTTTCCGACAAACAACGTCCAGCCCCCTCTGCGGACGTTCCCCTCGCCGTGCCCCCTCCCCCTCTGGGAAACGGTCTTGCAACCCAATTACATAGGGACCAGGTTCTTTCGTATCGATTTCGTAATCGCCCAGGGCATTGCTTTTTTTATTTATTTTCTTCTTGCTTCAATTTTCCTCTTCGAAAATGACGAAAATGAAAACCAAACGTTCCCTACGTTTCACATAGTCAAATTTTTTCATTTATCCAGTAAATGCCTAGATCGTAATCTTTGGAAAGTTTATTTTTTGCATTATTCTTCGAGGAACAACTGGTACCTTAAGCTTAATAGGTGTTTAAAATGAATAAACGCAATTAGCGATATCGTTCTAGTTAATGATTGACGAACGTTGCTGAAGATACTTGTACAAAGGGCGGTTGTTTAACGGTGGCGAGTCGAATAAAGGGTCAATCGAAGGCAACGAGGCAAGGAGATCGCAATGGATGAAATTGAGAGACGAGCGACGGCGCGGACGAGGAAAGAGTTGCGTTTAGAACGAGTTAAGTCGTCGCCGGGGCCGAAAGCGATCAAACGACCGATTAATAAAGGAACCGAGAGCGGCGGAAGAGAGACAGAACGACGAAAGGGGGAGACAAGTAGCGGGGATGAAGAGTGGAGAAGTATGATAAGAAGGATGGGAGGAGAAGGGTTAAACAAAGAGGCGAAAGAGATATATGGGAGCCTCTCGATCCGATCGTACACACGGACAGTGTCGAACGGCTTTAATTGATTTTACCATTAAAAGATGAATGCGATCAGGGATTTCGGCCAATTGGATTTAACATAATCGATGGAATTTTACAATCAAGGGAGAGGTGGTAACAATTTAAATTGACTTTTAGAACATTTATTATTTTAATAACAAACGAGGTTGTTTATATTTTTATGATAATTTGGATGGTTGGGGGGTACGGGTTTAGTAATCGTGCAGCAACGAATTTACAGTTGAAAAGAAAAAGGGAAAAATCGATCTGTCAAGGATTTCTCGTTGATTTTTCTCACCCTAGTCGTGGCAGTCAGAATCGTAAAACGCGAGACGAATCGGTAACTGGCTTTGAAAATCGCCGTGTAATTTGCTACGCATTATATCCCCAGTCAGAGGGTGATTCTTTTGAACCAACACCGAACAACAGTGAAACTGTAACGTTTGTTTCGTTGAATAATTTTTTAAATTATATTTAATTACCATAACATTGCTAATCATTTGTTATTTAGTTACTACAGCAAAGACAAACTTAGTTACAATAATATTTACTGTAATGATATTTAATTACTTGAATTGTGTTCTTTTTAATTGATTCATTTCACCTAACTTTATCCTCACATAAACTGGTATTTTCCAAAGGGTTAAAAGGGAGAGAAAAACTGTTGAAAGTCGAAAAATTGAACGGGAAAAATCAAGCCTGGCCGCAAGCAATGCCGGAATTGATTCGACCTTGCACAAGGGGGTGCACACGCACCCCCATGCACGGTTCCCAGCTGTACCCGAATGACTAATACGCCAAACGTTCGTCTGGGTGCGACCAGATTTTCAAGGGTGGAAACGAGCTGAATCGAATCTCTGATCGAACGCGTACACGCGTTTTGCACCCTTCCTACTCCCTCCCTTCTATACGATTCATTCGTTTCTGTACACGGCTAGAAAATTTTCTTTTCACAACCCCCATTCACACATAAATTGTGTATCGCTGTATAATATATTATAATTTTTATTTTATAAAATTATATTTAATTGCATAAAATAATTTCGATAACTCTCACAGACGAATGGAAGCATCTGCCTACCACCAATGATAGAAACAGACGAGACGGTTGATAACAGAAACGAGAGCAAAGGGTTGATAAAAAAAAAAGGGTTCTTTTCGCGGTAAGAGAGGAGGTAGGGAATTTTTGGCGAAAGAAAAGGGCGTAAGTCCGTGGATGGTATGTGATAGGTGACACGTGGAACACACAACGGCCAAAGGATGGTAAAAAAGCATTAGGGAGAAAAAGCAAAATGGATTGAGGGTGGCGCGAGGGGTTGAATTATAAAGATGAAAGCCGTTGTCAATAGGGAGGACCTTTATCCACCCTTCTCTTTATCCGCTCTTCCTTTTTCTTCCCCCGACTCATCCCCTCCTTTATTTCTTTCTCCCTTTCTCCCTTTCTCCCTTTCGCCCTTTCTCTCCTTTTTTTACATTCTGTATCCTTCATTTCTCTCGTCGCCTCTGTTCCACTTACGCGTCTTCGTTTCATACAAACCTTCCCTTCATCAGCCACGGCTACTAACACACACCTTTCAATCAACCAAGGAATTGTTTCTTTTATAGAAAAATTATGTTTTTCAAAAATAAATTGCCCTTAAGTGACCACTCCTTTATTAGTAGCTAATTGTTTATTAATTTTTTATTGGCTGATGAAACACCTATTAGAGGTGTGATACTTAAATCAAATATCCAAAACTTTCAGCGACAAAAATAGAAATTCGAAAGAGAAGAACGTATTTTCTTTAAAAATACACAATTTCGTAATAAACGAATATTAAAAAGAATCATTCTCAGATTTTATTCTTGAAACTGTAGTGTTTCGAAAAATTTGTCCACCTTTTAAAAAGTGTCATTTTTAGAGGCAAGGTTGCGGGGTATTCTGACGGATCTCTCGGTTGCGCCATCGTTCTCGAAGAGGAAGCAAAAAAGACGTGTACGAGTGGTGCATGGTGTATCGTTTTCCCGGGGAGGTCTTCACGTGTGTCGCAATCCTCGGGGATCCTTCAAGGGGGGGAAAGGAAGACCTCCCAGAGATTTCGAAGGTTTCACAGATTTCGGAGGTTTCGTCGGCCGGCAGAAGCGTCCGATCGGTGGTCTTCGTGGAAAGAGAGCAGATCGATGGAAAAACCGAGGGGGACGTTTCGGTTCGAAACGGTTGCAGATGGTGTCGTTCGTGGTTTACGACGCAGCCCAGGCCCTACCATATGGGAATGATACTATTTAACTCACCCCAGAGACCTGGCAGGGTGTCGGATGACCTATACACCCTCCCTTTCGAACGCACAGGTTCGAATCTTGCCAGCAGGTCCTTCGCTGTGTTTTTCCTTCTAATCGTTGCATTTTCAATTTTCCAACTTTTCTTGTGATCAATAAGTCATTTTTGTAAAGAATGTAATGTTATTTAGTGAAATTGTATATACAAGAAACGTGATTCGATACACAAGCCTGACTTTGAGCAAAAAACAACATTTTTCTAGGCTGTAAAGGGTTGATAGTAATAATGTGTAATTTAGTAAGGGAAGTGATTTCGTGGAGAATCGGCAGGGTCGAACGAACTGGAGGAATTCGAGGGTATCAAAGTTGAGGCGGAGGAAGGACCTCTCTTGATGCACTTCGCCGGCTTCTTTGCCAGCTTTACTTTGCACCTGCTGTCACCGAATTCTTCGACAGAAATCTCCTACCTTTTTTTCGTGTGTACAGGGTGTCCGATTTAAAATCAACCTACTCGAATATCTTGGATATTGAAAAAGTTATTTTGTCTGAATGAATTTTTATAATTAAAAACAAGAAATCTGTTATTTTGATCTGTTTGCTAGTTCTGGTGTTAATAATTCGTTTAATGAAGCGATACGACTATTAAGTCTCTGTCAATTTATATATCCACAAGGGTGGAATTAAAAATGAACTGTTTTCAGAAAACGTTTGAAATGGTTCCAGTTAAAATGACAAGCAATGATCGGTTTGGTGCACGAGAAGCACGTGTGTCACAGTTGAACGAGGGTAACCTTTCTTCTGACCCGGGAACATGAGCCTTTTGGAAGGTTCACAAACATCGTTTCTTAAAAACTACACGAAACTACGACTCCTGGACCATAACCATAGTTCAGTTTCCAGTTACAAATCTTATCTAAGTCTTGGACGAAATACTCTAATTAGTAAATTTCTACAGAAATGTAGAAATCTCTAAACACTATATTTTAAACGAATCAGAACTAAAAATATAAATGAAAATATTATTTATATAAAATAATATCAGCGGCAGTATTGAATTTCAGCGCTCTCTAGCAGGGTACGATTTAACAGAGAAAGGTCATCGGGGGTAACGCCCGAAGGCTGGCAGAATTCTACGAACCGAAATAGAAGTAATCTCTGCAGAACTTGCTGGAAGTAGGAAGGAGGGTTGGAAGGAAAAGGGGGGGTCGGTTGGTAGCCTGGAGAATGGCGGGTGCCGGAAGTCGACGGGGTTGGAAACGAACGGAAGCGAAAAGGGAACGTCGGAGAGAAAACGGAAGGGCTGCGTTGGAGTTATAGAGGAGAGGCGTCGGGAGGCGAAGAGGGTTGAACGAGGAAAGGGGGCACGGGGAGGGTTGGGTGGGTTCCGAGGAAAAAGGAAGAGGAAGGAGGAGGGCGGAGAGGCTGGAACCGGAACCGGAAGCAGGAAGACGAAGCGACGTCGACGTCGGCGCTGGTGGCGGCAGCGACGGCGACGGCCCCGATATGGCGGAAGCGTCGCGTTTGCCGGAAGTCGGCGAGGAAATGAAATGCCTCCCAGCCAGCTAACCCCTGCCGTGCTTCTCTTGCCTTCTACTCGTTTGCCACACCATCCTCCGAGATTCTCCACGCCATCGAAATCGAGTACCGCCTTGCTCAACAACCTACAGTTACTTGTAAAAATATTCCTTCGTTCTTTGCAAAGTGGATGTTAAAAAACGTTCCTCCAACCCCTTGTCTTATCATTTTTTGAAATATTGTATATACTTCACATCTGACAAGGCTGGACGACGTAAATTGTAATTAGAATCTAGTTGTAATCAAAATGTGATTGTCAGAGGTCGTATCTGGACTGCAGGGTGCGTCAGGAGTGTAACATTAAATACCCCACCTTTATAATTAATATTTCTAATCAGAATATAACAAGTATACTTTCTCATTATAATCTCAGCATAATTACAATATTCATATCGCTGAGAATACCTACTAATAAACTTTCCTCGTACGATCCTGCAAAGATTATCATAAACAACGAACGATCCGATAACCGTCCAAACGAATATCTTTCTATTATTTATTAAACAATTCCACCAACATTACACTTCCTTGATCTTTGGATCGATCTTTCTTCTCCTCCGACGGAGTGTAAGTTAATCAGCCAGGGGAGGACGGGCGGGAAGTAGTAAAAGAAATATCTTTATGTAACTCTTTTTTTTTCTCTATCCATGGACACGGTGCTCGCGGATAACAAGCGATAGACTGTGAAGTAGGAAGCTGAGAATCGAAAGAAATAATCGAACAAGAAATGCGGAGGGTCTCGAAGAGGTCGGCCCTGAAGAGCATTAAGCCGCGGTACCGGTGAAAGGCGAATAACACGAATACCTTCGAAGTCGCATGGTTTCTAGTTCTAATAACGCTATTATTCTAACGCAAGCCCAGTTCGCCTACCATTTTACTTATTCTTCATCGATTTTTCAATTGAATTATTGTGATCGAAAGAAGTGCTGTAAGATGGAAAACTACAATATTACCATTGTAAAAAAGTAATGATTATTTGAAGCTCGTTAATCATGGAATTGATCAATTAAGAATTATGACACAGCCATTTTTTTCAATTTAACAAAGATCTTGATAGGCAGAATTAGAATATCCAACGACAGAAGATTTTATGGCGGAGTAAAAAATGAAAATAAATTCTGTTGATGGTAATCGGGTTATTTTAAGCGAATCTACATGGAATATTTTTTTTCAAGGAAGATGGTCATACGGACGAGAGAATTATTAAGAAGTATTTAATCGTTCCTCGTGGGAAACCGAAAGCCTGGCGAAACTAATTACGACTACTGAACAGTCAGGCCCTGATGATTTTGTCGTCGCAGGAAGTACTCCTGGTGATTCTTTTTTTGTTTTTGTGTGGTTAAGAAAGCATTGCCTATCTATCTTCGCTTCTTAAAATACTAATAATATATACTATTTGTCCCTAATTTACTACTATTTAATTATTCTTATCATTCCATCCATGTTTGCAATCAAATTTATTATATTTTAGAATTTTAATATAATGAATGTATTGTAATTTGTTAAAAGATTTAATTTGAAATCAAAAGGAGCCTGCAAATAGGGCGCGGGTAAGGAATCCTCGAAAGGAAATGACAAAACCTGGAAACAAGATACAGTAAAACGACACGGAAAGAACGGGAAAGACAGACACAGGACAGGGGAATTGGGTTAGCGGCATAAGGTGGTTCGTCATAACCGCCGTATTATAACATAAACGATTATATAATTGCGCCCGTGTGCGTAAACAACGCCTGTGGCCGGCGTGTGAATACGCCTTTAAGACACCATCAGCCGGAAGCGGACTTTCTCCACCGTTTCGGCTACGGTAATCTGTTCGTGTTTGAGTTTCCCCAAAACGTCACTCCTTCGTGATTTCTTCCGTCCTGTTTTATGCTTTCACACCCAGTGCAGCGTGTCCCTTTTTTTTCTTCTCTCCCCACCCTCCCCTTCATCCAGATTATTAATTCCATCAAGGTATAGAAAATGAATAAAAGAAGCAGTTACGACACTTTTCTTCCAAATAGGGTCTTTAAATTTTGGATATTTTGTTGGTAGGATAAAAGAAATTGAAATAAATGAATTGTAAATCGATTGAAGCGGTCTGAAACGGTCTGAAACGGTCTGAAACGGTCTGAAACGGTGTTAGGTAAGTAATTAAATTGGTAACCGTTTGGAAAGCGATGATCGGTCGCTTGATGACCGATATTCGATATGTGATATGTAACATGGGTGCTCGCGGTAGCTGGATATATATGAACGATACCGTATATACATACATATATACATATATATTATATATATTATATGTACATATATATCGGCCCAATTGCGATAGATTTCTTTAGCAGAGAAGGTTTCTAGCTTATACTGGAGCAGTTTACCCACCATGACATCACCTATCACGCTCGCTCGAGCATGCCGCAACACTCTGCTGCTTACCTGCTTGCTTACCTTTTTGAATCTTTTCCTTCCCCTCCTTTTTATTCTCCTTTATGATTTCTAATCTTTTCCCCCCGGATAAATATCTCCTCCTTCGAATATTTCAATTAGACGATGTTTGATTAAAACCTGCTGATGCTATATGTACAGGCGGTCAACAGATTGGTACGCTTCATAGTAGTTCATGTATGTTTTTAGTATTATGTTATATGGTTCAATATAACATAATTAGTTCACTTTTTATAACCAATCGAGCTATCTTATAAAAACACGAAAATATAAAAATTGGAAAAATAAAATTTCACAACATATGGTTATTCTTTTCAATAAAATCCAAAATACAGCGGTGTCATTTTACGCGACACATATTTATAGAAGGAGAATGAGTTTTTTCGGGGGGGAGGGGGGAAAAATGATGACGTTGGTTTGAATTTTACTCCTTCCTTCTTCCGTCGCACGCACACTCCCGTGCTGATTTTCACTCTTGGCCAGACGACGTAAGGCGCACATAAGGTGAAGGTATCGATTGCGCAACATCGATATTATGCAACCCGTAGCGGTTTCCTGCTGTTATCTAATTACTGAGAATAGAGGAACTCGAGGATAGGAGGTCGTGGCTGATCATGAATCCGATTCGAACAGTTCGAATCATAAATTTTCATCATCAAATTAAACGGACGAGCGATTTATCGAAAGTTTCGATAAGTGACAGGGGGGCGCAAGTGACAGAAATGATCTTGAGTTAAACACAGATCTTATCAAATTCAATTTAAATTGATGATTAGAGTTAAAATTTGTAACAAGCTAATCTCTCGTTAACTTTGAAAAAATTCAAGTCATTTGATGCAATTCTGGCAATTTGTTTACTCGAGTTCATATGTTGTCGGTTCAATAATGATATTAATAGAATTTACGCCGCGAATTAAACAACGATTCAAACTTTTTCAAACGGCGGCATTAGAAGTATGTATGAAACGGAGGGGGAAAGTTGCGACGGGGAGAAAAGACGGTCAACTGGCAGGTCATTCCGATTCGATTATATCATCGAGCTTTTCCAGCTGTAATTTATACGTGTGTTTGTATCTTGCCGATGCATCGATACACGTGCTCGAAACACTTTCAACGTGCGAACAGTCGATACACGGCCGAGTAGAACAAAGTAAAATCAGAATTTCTAAGTTCACTTGAAATGATCCGTTAGCACCCAACAGTCTTTCCTGCACTGGGTGAACTTGCATAAAAAATAGAAAAAAGTTGAAAATTGGACGTCATCATATGTGTTATACGAAAAGAATTTTAATTTGACGAAGAAAACGAATTCCTTAGATAACTTTTGCACGGGTGTAATTAATAATTCGATGACCAGGGGGGTTGATGTCGGTGTTACGATAAGAGGATTCTTGCATAAATTGTTCGAAGGAAGAATCGTGAACGAAGGAGGATCGGTGTCGGGCTACGGGTCGTCCAGGAAGTAGGTGCGTCGAACGTAGTTCCTACTTTCGAGGCCGAGACGGTTGTAATAGCGTTCGGCATCGCGGTGGTTACCGTATCGTCACATTCAGAACAGAGACAACAGGAGATAAGAGAGATAGCCGCGGTTAGACAGAAAGAGAGCAAAGTTGTTGGTAATCTGTGGGATAGGACGAAGAGTCAGCGAGGCATGTCCGAAGGAAAGGAAGCTCCGCGGACCTCAGTTCCGCTCGTTCTCCTCTTCCTCCATCTCCCGTCCGTTCCCAACCTTTTCGATGTTTTTCTTCCTTGAAAAATCTAGATAGCTATACGAGTTTTAATGCGTTAACCTTTCGGTATCGAGCACGATAGGCTTTCTCAAAGATGAGAATACGGTGAGGGGGGTAAAGGAACCTTGTTACTCATCTCGTTGCTTAGACACCATGGATTAATAATTACCTTTAATTACTTTGGTTTAGTCATTATTCCGGAGCAGGTTGGATGGTTTAGTGATTATGGTTGTTACGTCGGTTTGGTAATTATTAATTTAGTGGTTATTAAATTGTCTGATTATTAGACGTCTGAATTTACGAATTATTCAATTACCAGATTAATAGATTATTAGATTACTAAACTACTAAATTAGAAAATTGTTGAATTACTCGGTAATTAATTTGGCAATTTACTCATCGCCAAGTTGCTGGCTACTACTATTATTACTAATTTTAATAATTTTAATAATTTTAATAATTTTAATAATTTTAATAATTTGGCTGGTTAATAAAATGTTTGAAAGAACATTGAAAAAATATCAGACGGTCGTGTTCGTTGGCAAAAGATGGATAACACGTTCAGCAGGAAAGATTCATCTGAAAGATTCATCTGAAAGATTCATCGTCTGGCCCGTCGTAATAATATTAATCCGATATATCGCAGTATTTATATCGATTCTCGTGAAAACGTGTTACGGAAGAACTCGAATTCCTAGCGTCTATCCTTGTGTCTAGAGACACGTCTCTACGCGAGGTCGACTCTATTTTCGCTCGGGTATCCGTCAGCTCGACCTCTTCCTCTGATTCCGAGGAAATCCTATGCCCGACTTTCTTCCTCTCTTCGCCTACCAAATTTCGGCCGATTGCCAACAAAGTTCATAAAGAATCCCGGATTCTTGCCTCTTCGCCGACCGTTTCAATCCCTAATTTTATCGTTCGATCGTTGCCGATCATCTTATCCGTGAAATCATCCGCGGCTACCGTCATTAATATCCGAATACCATGATTTTAAAATAATCCTTAATTATACAATCTTTGTTTCTGGTATCATCGTAACGCGTGAAAATAATTAGAATGATAAAAGAAAATTTCTTCGATTCACAAGATTATCATCTCCACTCATCCTCGACAAAATTGAATCCAATACGAAGGCTTCTCTTCCTTTGTAATTCATGTACGTCAGGTACTTAGAGCCGATACTCGATAATCCTTCCTTTAAAGGAAGCAGGGAAAAAAGAGGAAATGGCGCCCGATACACCGTTGCTTATCGAGAAAATAGTACACGGTTAGTCTGACGACGTCGAAATGCGGGAAACGCGCGCTGGAAACGAGTCTTGAGTTATAAAGTACCGGTTGCAACGGTACGGTATTACGTATTATCTATAAGTTGTATTTCTTCGTGTATGCATAGGTGTTAGTTTTTTTCTCTTTTTTCGTTTTCTTTCTCCTTTTTCCACAAACGTTGGGAACACGCGGGACCCGTTACTAGACGCTCGGTAACGAACAGTTGATTTACAACCGAACTTTAGCGCCATTCGATAATCGCCCGTTGGCGTTCGACGTTCCTTCCACCCCCCACCGGATCCCCAAATGCGTAAACATGTTTGTTTCACGATATTTAAAGCCTCGATGAAGAAATTACGCAAGTGTTCAAACAATTATGCCGAGTTGAACATTTTCATGAAGCGTATCTGTTCGATCGATTGCAAGTAACTTTGTCAGATGCTAGAAGGTACTAGAATTTGAGAGATTTTCGGCGACCTTAATGTGACACTTAAAGTGTCCAAGATCTCTATAATTCACCATGATCGTAAAACATTTTGTTTATATTTTCAATGGAAAGATAACGTCGGTATCATATTTTAATGACTTTTTTTCGAAATGAAAGTATAGATGGTCAGTTTGATCTCTGGTTCACCTTTAACCCATGCGATGAAGAACGTGTAAATGAAAATGAAATGAAAGATTTTTATAAATAAAATTGGTGGGTGAAATATTTGAATTAGATTTGAAATTTGAATTCTTATACCGAAATTGGGATGAGGTTTACGAACGAGCAGATGGTTTAAAGGTCGATTGGAAGGGTGTAGCGGTGGTATTTGTATATTTGTAGTTAACTAAATTAGATGGTGATTCCATGGTGTTGTCCATTTGGGTGGTTGCGTTCGATGGTAGGAGTCGAAAGGCTAAGGCGCATACGTAATGCGTATCTAGAAGCGTGGGAGCCACGCTCGAACGGCTTCCTCTCACGGCACTGCCACGCTTTATCTTGCGTTTATAAATAAGCCAACATGCCTCCGTCTTGCTCTCACCTTCTGTACGTACCTTTTTCCTTTTTGTTTATCCGTCTCTCTCGGCTCGAACAACTCGAACTAGAAGGAGGTGCGCTCTTCAGTTCCGGCTTCCAGCCACCCAAGTCTATTAATACTCGATTCTAGTCTCTACTTTTGCTTTTCCCCTTCCGTCACTTGCAACGCAATCCAAAGCGAACCGCGATCCTTTGTCTCTCAACCTGTTCGTCGGATACTGTTCGAATTGTCCACCTTCGACTTTGTCATCAACAGTGACCGAAATGTTCAGAGGAACAATTGATAAGTACCCGTCACTGTGTCGAGCAGCTTGCATTGTTTGTCTTGTACTTGAAAAATAAATGTCTAATATGGCAAATTTCCAAATTACCAAATTACCAAATTACCAAGGTACTAAATTGCCAAATTATTAAATTTTCAAATTACTCAAGTACTAAGTTACTAAATGTTTAAATTACTAAATTGCCAAATTGCTATTACCAAATCAACCAAGTCCAAGACACAGGTCGCCGCCAACCTTGTAATTAACGTTTAAAGTAAACCTTAAACGAACAATAATCACGAAATTGTGTAAAATTATAGAAATCAGTTTTTAAAGGTTGCCTCATTTCAAGTACTTGACATTTTTGGGGTTTACCAGACTCTTATGAGGTAATCGATCTTCGTCCACAATCATCTTTTCATCGTGAACGAACAGAAACGTTTGTTCGATTATTTCTCGTCACAAAGTATGATCGAACGATCGGATTCTGTTATCGTGTACGTCCGTATACTTTTTTTTTTAACAGATAACTGGCCTGATAAATTTCCATGAATAATCAGGCTTGATCGCGAATCAATTTGATTAATTATTGGATACGAACGACGTGTATCTGCGGTATCGAAAACAGAATACGATTCTCAAAAACAACTTATTTTTTATCCTCCCTTTCTTCTTTCTTTTTTCGATCAAAATTTTTACTTCCTCGTGTGCCACTTAAGAAACACATAAATCGTTGAATTGTTACAATGCCACCCTGACTGTAAATTGCAACATTCTAGGAAGGGTTAATTTGATCGTTTTCACGAACCACGTTTAACCGGATGAGTTTGGTGGTCGAAGAAGCAGGTGTAAAGGAGGAGGAGGAGGGGATAATTCTCGAACAGCCGCAATCGATCGAAACAGATTTGGTTGCGGACACGCGACTAGAATATCTCTGACCCGTGATTCGAATGTCCTGCATAATTGAGTGCATTTCTCGGCCACGCGGATTCTGTTTTGCGTTGACACGGATTCCATTTCTGCCCGATAATCGTGCGAACGACACGCACTTACGTTTCCTGCATAAAGAAGGTAAACGTTTCGCTAAAATCGTTCGGGGATCGCTCGCTTTAACCCCTTCACCTCTCGAGTGCTGCCTCGAGAGCGACGTATATAATTTCCTTGAATATTTACAAACGTGAAATTTAACTCTTATTTAAGCAGTTGTAATTATTTTTTAAACAGTACTTTTGCATTTTGGAAACTTTACTGGAAAAGAAATTATTTTTTCAACGATTTTCAACGATTTTCAACGATTTTCAACGAGTCAGAAAATTCGAAATTTAATTATGAAAAACGATTCTGATACTAATCCTTTATCTTGCTCTATTTCGTTTATCTTATCTCCCTTTATACGCGATGATCACATATAATTGATATGGGTAAATAACTTCCGTAGATTTGGTACGCTGATATGGATTTTTCAAATTCTTACAGAAGAATGTAGGAGGAAATGTATTAGTTAGAAAATTCATAGAATCCACGACAGGAAACGATTTCTTATATCGAAAAATTGAATTATTATTTGATTTTATGTAATACTTTTAAAATCGATAAAATATCGTCAGAATTTTAAATAAAAAACAAACGATAATCTTAGAGATAATTTCAGATAACCTTATCAATATTTTCCTGTATACAATTAATAATACAAGTTGCGTACAGTATATTGAAAAATCATTCTTCCTGAAACGATAAGAAAAACGTTCGTTTCTGCCCTTTTAATTATAATTACCAATAAATCTCACACTTCTATTCAATTCAATTATTCAATTATATTATAGAGTTTCAATTTATATAAGATTGACTTTTAATCTTGATATTTTTCTTATTTAATGAAATAAATGACTTAATTAATTCATTTCTGAATTCGCCCCTGTTCAAGATATTTAAAGATACTACTTCAATTTAAATTGTGAACCAAAGGACAGATTGGTGTTCGAAGATGGATATTGTTTTTCGAAATCGTGATTAGACGATCGAACGGAAGAGACAAGATGGAAAAGAAAGGGGGAGAGAGAGAGAGAGAGAAGTTTAGTAATCCACGTTGGTGTTGACGCAATCGAGGAATTCCTCCTGCGAGACGGAGGAAGGAAATTGCGTTGCCCAATTAGAAATCGCGGGAAACCGCAGAAAGAAAGGCCAAGCGGGACAGCGAGGAAACTACGAGGAAGAAGGAGAGAGTTCAAGAGAGAGAACGGTAAAGAGAACCAGAAAGAGACGGAGAGGGTTTCGAAATATCATTATACCACGACTATAACGAAAAATTGTATGCTCGAACACCGATAAAATTCGAATATAGTGTACGTATGATTACACTGTAATAGAAAGAAGGAACTGTAGAAAATATTACACCTTTTGCATTTTCTAATTTTGTAACTGAATCATTCTAACTATAATTAAAATCGAAGCTATAACAGAAGCTGAAATATTCGGATACGTAAGAAGCGAATGGAAGTTTTGGACGAAACCGAAATCGTACGAAAGGTGGAAAGTCGAAATAATTGGCATAAACGAAGTACGAGATACAGATGAGAAAAATGAAACTGGGAACAAGAGAAAAAGAGACGGAACAAGAAGGGAACGGACTGTTGAAGAGTAGGGGGGGATCGGCGTCATTTCAGTCGTCCTCCCGGATGTGCAGCATCATTACGTGGCATTCTTCGAGGCTGCAAGATCTCCCTTTCTTTCTTCGGCCGACGCGCGTTGACGTAACCGCGACAAAACAAATTCCTTTTCTAAAAACGAACCATTTGGAATTCTGATCGGTCTGGTTCTCAACGACACCTATAATAAAGGATGCTTAAAAAGGAAAAAAAAAATAAGAAGAAGAAGAAGAAGAAGAAGAAGAAACTACCACATACAACGAATCTTTTCTCACGTTCACAATTGAAACTTCGCTCTCATCCGCTTTATTCCGAATTCTCAGCTAAAATCATTTAAAATTACACGCGCGTTCGAGGGAATTTGAAATTTCGTAAAAAACTTGTTTTTCTCGAAAAATCAATAATGGAAGTTGTAACATTGCTATTCCGTACCGCTTACGTGTGAAAGAAACATTAAAAATTTCAGAGGGTGGCAAAAAATGTCCATAAAATCTGTCTTTACCTCTTTCTTATGAATTTTAATGATAACGATTCAAATTTGGGTATTAGAAATGATGAATGGAAATTTTAAATGATAAAAGAAAAGAGGTGGTATTTAAAAAAAAATTTCTATCAATTATATTATTTTCGCAAATTAGATAAAAATGAGACCCTGACGAGTAAGAATAAAAATTGCGTTTAATGTAAAACGATAAACTTCAGATCATATCTTTTTTTTTCTTTTCTTAAATATGACACCGGGTTCAAAAGGCAACGTTGTTGGTCCACCTGGATTTTCCGGGGATTGTCAAGCACCAAAAAGATTCCCGAGGAGGCGTAACATTAATCATGGTGGAGGTATGCGTCCAAGGTTCGAGGTCGAAATCTCCTTTTTTTTTCTCTCTTTCTTCCTTCTTTTTTTTGAAAGAACGATGATCCACAATGGACTCCTTGGATCTTCCTCCTTGCTTACGCTCGAGTCTGATCGATCGAAGAAAGGATCCGCCTGAAAAGTTATCGGCTCCTTTCTACCCAACTCAGGGACCTATGAAATCTTCAACTGGAATTCCAAGGGATCCTGTTCCAAAAGGAACCACCGACACAATATTTTTTTCGACGGGGGGAAAAAAGCCTTGAACACCACCCCGAGCTTTCGATCCGTCGTTTGAAACTTGTGTCAACATTTCCTTCGATTTCTTTCCCTACTTTTTTTACGATTCACGACTGTATCTTTCAATGATGGAACCTCTATATTTGTTGATAACCCCGAAGGAAGAAAGTACCTCCTTTGGATTATTCTAATTAAGATAAATGAAACCCTCGAGGACGAATATACCTAATTAAATATTCGTGTACCATTAATACAAATAAAGACTTTAACTTTTATTTTGATATATTTGTTAATAGGAAAGATGGAAAATACTGAAACTTAGAACGATACGTTAACAAAAGGGAAAGAGATAGAAATATTCTATCGATAAGGCGTTTTCTTCCTCGTGTTCCAGGATAGATCCTTCGGAAGAAGGCGAAGGGGGGATAAGGAGACACGAGGAAAAGACCGAGCATAAGAATCGTTGGTACTCATAAGTTAGCCAGGATATAACAGGTAAAACAGGTTTGTGGGCGTCCAGAAATGTGGGCTACCTGCATCGGTTTTTCGATGGGATCCTTCTTCAAACTCGCCTGCCGATTCTTGCGGAAGAAAACCGAGGAAAGGGGAGAAACACGGCACCCTGTGCACCTGTTTCGTCGCTCACCGACGATTATTGTCTATCGGCTACCAAGCTGTGATTTGAATTTTTTTCTTTTTTTAACCAAGTATTTCACAAAATCTGTTAGAATAAAATTACATTGCAAGAATTTTGTTACAAGGAAATTTTTATAATTTTTAATTCCAGGAATTTTCTCAAAGTGGTAATAATGTAAAATATCAAAGTAAGTTTAAAGTGTTGTAAAATGAAAAAAGTGGCAGTATTGTAAATTATAGAAATTAAAGTTAAATTATTTTAGAATTTAGAAAATGATACTGTAACGTATAAAATGGAATATAAATGATGTTTAATCGTGTTGTAAGAATGTCGTGTTACAAGAGAGGTCAGTTGTATTTTTATAATCGCAAAGGCGTCTATATGCAAATTCGTAACAAGGAAATAAAACAGACTGAAGATATACCGATCGTTTTAATCGTTTGCGTCACCCGAGGAGAAAGATTATTCGTTTGTATCAGAATAAAAGAAAAATATATATATCCGGTTAAATATTATCCGAACAAATAAGAAATGTCGATTTTTGGGTAACGATCAAAAGACAAAGGATACGAACTGTTTTTTTGAAAGTTGTCACAATATCGATTCGTTATCTGTTATCAGAGCTTATCAGAATTATACGATTTCAGTACTTCCACTCGGTTTCAGTGATCTCACGATTAGAACATTCTTTCTTCTCTAGAAAAATTATAGTTTCTTTTTCTGTTGAATGCAAGCCGGATCCTCTTCCTTGAATTACTTTGTTATCGTTTTGTTATCATACCTCGTGAGTCATGAGCAGTTTTGTTCTTCCGACTAATTGCGAGCCGCCGACGAGCTAAGTCTTCCATTATTATAATATTTCGATGGCAACCAATTAATTTAACTATCCAAAAATATCATATAAATTGAATTTGATGCATTTACAATATTGCCATTTTCTACATTGTTAGATACTTTGAATTCAATCTTATTTATTTTCCAAAGTACAACATTCTTTTATTCAAACATTTTTATGCCTAACTTTGGTTACCATAATTAATACCTAGAGGTAATCATTCGAACTTAACAAAGAATCACTGGATCGACTTACAGCCTAGCATTATAATGCATGGTTTATACGCACGCATAGTTTTTTTAATTCAACTGTAAGGATAAAAGAGAATAACATTTACTATCGAAGAAGTACCTACTGTTTTTATCGATGCAAAAGAAAGAAAAGAAGAATGAAATGATTCGACCTCAAGGAGACATTTGAACCCGCGAAGAAGCAGGTCCGCGTCGACAGTCAGAATCGCGATTACGAGGAAGCTACGAGGAAGTCGGTAAAACCCCCCCACCACACGGTCCCATGGTATTTCCCACTCGATTACAACGCTTCGATTATTTCCGTTCGCGCCGTATAATCGGCCATCTATCCGTCCTCGTTCGACCCGTACCGGCCGTACGATCCGCTGGTCCATTTGTCTCCGTTCGTCGAACGCGTAACACGGCTCGGTTTGGCCGCGCATGCGCGCCGCCACGAGCCTCGTACAAGGGCGGAGTGGGGGGTGCGTGGCGGCAAGCTTCCAGCGGAGATCGCGGCCCGCGGCTCAGTCGTTCGCCAGCTCCGATACCAAGTGGGGGTTTTGTTTCACGTTGAGACATCAAAATCGTTACATATACTCACAAGTGACTTTCGAAGCGCAGCGGGACAAAATCGGATCGTGTCCGAGGTGAAAGGAGATCCGTTTCGTGTTCCGCGTCCTCCTCGAATCCGTCTGCCTTTTTATCCTCCCCTCCCCCCCTCGTCCTACCCCGTTACCTCCCAATAACCTCGTCGTCGTGTCGATAACAGACTCGAGAAAACAGAGACAAGTAGAGTGATTCGAGTGGTGCCGACTGTGATACACTTAGCCGCCGTAGATAGGCCCTGGTGATATACACACGCGTTACGTACACACAACGCGCACGGATATTTATTTCGATTACCTCTTGGACTTTTTCTCGTTACACTGAAATGCTGATATCCGCACGAAGATATATCTGTTGAACCTTTAACCGTTCGTCGCGGATGTACGTTGGTGTGCAAAAGATAAAAAACGAGGCTGCGTACGATTATTACGAGATATTTCGAGTGGATGTATAAATAAATCCGTATTAAAAAAGAGGTGTAAAGGAAACGGAGACGAGAGAGAGAGAGAAAGAGAGAGAGAACGAGAGACAGAAGGAGAGAAAGAGATAAAAGAAGAGGCGGAAGAAAAAGATACACGTGCGCGTGGTCGGTCGGTGTCTCGAGGATACCTGTGGATGCCAGGCTGGAGTCGCGACGTATTAGGGCGCGGATTTCTGCCCGATGACCGCCGAAGAGATTCGTTTCTACTTGCCAGCCGATCCCCAACACTGATATTACGCCGCGTCAGTCGGTTTATCGGCTAAGCCGCAATTGAGGTAACGACTTTATTGTCTTTATTTCCTCCATCTTCTGCTTCTTCTCGCAACCGACTTCCGCATAGTGCGAAACGCTCCGCTCCGGGAGTTTTTAAATTGTAAACTCCAGCCTTTTAAACGACTAACCTAACCCTAATCCCCCTTCCGAATCTTAAACACTTTAGACTCTAACAAGTAATTTTTTAATTAATTCATCATACAAATAAGAACAATTCCTAACGACCAACGATGAAATTGCTTTATTTTAAGCTTTTCGTAAAAAATTTATAACCACGGGCAAAGTGGATAATTGTTTCTCACACTTATTAAAATTATTTTTTTTCTTTTCAATAAGCTGTTGACGCAAATAGCGATTCGATATCAGAAATTATTTTCAACGATTAAGACACTGAATCATGTAATACTTTTTTTTGAACCACTGTCAACAACCTATCTTGCATAATTTAGCTAATTACATGCTCAATTAATAATACGTATTGCAATCGTTAGCGACTGTATTGTAAATGAAGTTTATTTTTTGACGTTTCATTTAATTCGACCATTGATTTTATAACCAAAATTAAATACCAACAAAAGATTCTTGAAAGTTAAAAAAATGATAAATAAAATTTTTACCCTTCAATTTTTTCAGGAACAACACTTCATTGTTTATCTGTATATATGTATATGTGCATGTTAAAAAATTCTATAGTTTTATTTCGTATTTCCCGCGTTTTGGACGCGTGTATCAGTACCACCCGCGCAATGCAAATTCAAGTCATGTAAAACAAAGAATTTATACAAAATAAGGTTTAGTTCAAAACATTTGTTATGATTATCAAAAAAACAAATTACTTTTCTTTGTTTACATTACTTTGTCAGATCTATGTATCGCATGATCTTGTGATAAAGATTTTTCTAATTTTTCAACTGTATTGCATGAGTATTTTTGGTTTATCTTAGAATAAAATGAAAAAATATTTGTTGACCACCCAGAATTAAATGAAATAATATAGAATAAAACTTGAAATTCATATTGGGCCTATTGCGTTACTTTTAATTACGTGCTTTAACAATTAAATGTTATTCGTGCGGTATTTATTCAGTTTCACGCACTTCCTTCGTACTCCGGAAGTAGCATAGGCCGGAAACCGCGGCACTGTAAACACTTAGAGCCATTAGTCGATTCACGCGGTAAATATCGGCGTTTATCGCGACGTTCAACTGTCAACTTAAGTGAATCGACTTAAGTAAGGATTTTCAAGAATTGTGTTCGACGCTGGAAGAAATTATTCGCTGTGATAGCTTATAATTATACGCGGCTTATCATCCTCGTGCGTGTTGATCGAATTTAGGCACACCGTAAATAAACTTCCCCTTTTTTGTTTGCACTCTTCTTTTTTTTTTTTTTTTTTATTATACAACCGAATACGTGGCAACGCGATGAAAATTCATCGTACCAAAGAATACTTTAACGTTATAATTCAATTTTAATTTATAATTTGATTCATTTCTGAATTTTAAGTAAAATATAATGATCCTAAGTGTCCAAAAAATATTTTGAATGTTAAAATTTTTATTAAACTTTATTGAAATGATTGTGTCGTAAACTTTGGTGAACTTAGACATTCGTTTGCAATTCGATTGTTGGAATAATAAGAACAATTTTTTGAGAAACGAAGTAATATGTCACTCTTGTCAGAATGATTGGATTTTCCTGTTAGTCTGATGCACTTCTAACAGGAAAATGAGCATCACAGGAAAACAGACGTATTCCCCTTCAGGAAATTTTTCAACTTCCTATTGTGATTAAATGCATTATATTTATAACGAAACAGAAATATTTATTTATGTATTATCAACATTTTCAAATTTACTACAGAAATATTGTATTGTAAATGAAGTTTAGCTGACAAAATGATTTTATCTGCGTTAATTAAGTAAATGAAATATAATATTCTTTCGTGATATGTTAGGATCAATCGATATGCTAGAAAATAAGTAAAGAATTTTGGAATTGTGATTTGGATCGCTTTCGTAATCGGAATCATACGTCTTTATTAACGTTATTATAAATGACGCGTCTCTCGGAGATATTTGATAAATGATATTTGGCTACCATCGTCACAAAAACTTTGGCCACCACTGCTCTATACCTTTTAATTTTCAACTACATGTATGAAGGATTTATATACACCGTCCCTCTTTCTTCCACTTGTACTTATTCGCGTTCGCGCATGCTCAAACGCGTACACGTAAAGGTTAAGTCCCAGTGACGCGACGCGACGCGACGGCTAAAGCGGAGTTGGCTGTTGCTTACGCTCCTTTATCGTTATTCAGGAAGTTGCACGTTATCATTTACATAACATGTGAGCTTGAACAAAATCATGCATAATTCCTTCCTCCTTAACGCTCTCGCGTTTACCGCGCTTCTCTCTTTCTTTGGAAAAACTGATCCGACTTTTTTTTTATTTTTTTTTTTTTCAAATGAAACGCGTGAAATCCGAGTCGCGGCTCTTTGACTTTCAAATCACAAAGTGATTCTTTTTGCTTATCATATTTATAATAAATTCACCTTAATAAGTAATTCACTCTTTTAGCATAAATCTTGGAATTTTTACGAAATACGTACGAGAAGGAAATTTGAAAAAAGCGAAGCACGAAAATGATATTTAGTTAAAAGGTTTTTGCGTCCATTTTTCTGTATCGCAGCGAGGGGAACTGATAAGAGGTTAAAGGGGGAGAGAAACGTTGTAGAAGGAAGAGGAAGTGGGCAGGGTGGTGGAGGAAGGAGGCAGGGGGGGGTGAAGGGAGGGCGAGAGAGAAGAAAGCCTTTCGAAACGTAATTCCGGCCGGAAGAGCCGGGAACCCGGAAGTAAGGGAGGAAGCACTACGGTAGCGGGAAGGTGGGGAGGGCGGGGGGGGGGGGTGGAAAATTTTCCAGAGCCTCGAGGGAGGGCTCGATCGATCGTTAAGATCGTGGACGAGGTGTCGACATCTAACCACCGACAAAGTTCCTTCATTATTATCCTTCTGAATCTTTGTATGGCCCTGGCCATTAAATTATAAAATCACGTATCAAAATTGAGCCATTTAATGGAAAAAAAAAAAAGACGTACCATCGTGACCACGTATAAATGCTTGGTAACTTTTGAGAATAAGACGAATGGTAGAACCTACTTCCTCCGCATCCACATTTTTCCTAGAAAAGACTGGCGTGCTTGGTAGTGCACGCAACAATTAATTGATTAATTAATTACCGGCCGTCTCTGAAGCACTTTAATTTTACCAATTATCTTTCTATCTTTCAATTACTACAATGATTAATTGTGACAAATATAAAAAACAGAAGTTATTTGTTATTCATTTTTAAGACTCAGTGATTTATTCTGATACCTTTTTCAGTATAAAAATAAACCATAAAATTAATTCAATTGACCGAACTTTTACCCATGATATCGGTACCAAAAAGAAGTTCCAAAAAAACTATGAATAGAGTTTTTTGCAGCACGGAATCGTACGTTCGACCTCGTTTTATAAAAAGCCACGGAATTTTTTCCCCGAATTTCTTGTTCAGCTTTTTATTTACGAAAAATCGGTACTCGTGAAACATTATTCGATTTCGTGAAAATTCAATTCGTCAAGAAACGTTTCATAGAGCTTTCAATTGATTTAACATTCAAACTTGCACGATTTGAAGAAATTAGTTCCGTCTCTTTAAATTATTTGATTATTATTTTTCCGAAGCAGATCCCACTGTAACGCGATTCCTCTTTGATTCTAAAATTGATATTTCTGCTTGTCGAGAAATAATTTTTCCAAAGTAACAGAGGAATAAATAAAGCGAAAAATCAAATATGTGTTGATTCGAAAAGATAAGAGGAAGGGAAGAAAAGAAGAAGCAAATCCCGTAACGAGCAGCATTCCAGAAAATGTGTCCGTCCGTTTCTCTCTTTCTTTCACCTCGCGGAGAAGAAGAACCGGTCTGTATCCGGACCGGAAGTGCGGACCTTGGACTTCTCTTTCTCTACCCGCTACGCTTTTAAACCATCTCCTTTTCTTCTCCTCGAATACTTTTGCCTGATTCGATCTTCTTCTCTTCCAGCATCTCCTTTTTCCTTCGGCTCTCGCTTCCCTTTTCCGTTTCTCCGCTTCTTGGTAAGCCGTCTGCGAAGAGGTTAGGTATTCCTCTTCTTTTCCCGTCCGTCCGGTTAATTCCCGGACTGGGCAAAAAGGAAGCAAAGACGATCGCGATAGATGGCATCCGGTTCCCCTCTTTCGAGGAAAACTCGAGGAGGAAGTCGCGTTTAAAATATCTTTGTTGATGTTCGATCGATTATTCTATCCTCTTCCCATCTTTTCCTTCTCATTTGATTTTCTATGTTTCTTATCTCTTAATCGTATCAAATTTTGTTGAATTACTATCAGATAACTTTATCGAGATATTAAATATTTGCTTAAGTTTCCAATTGTAAATTTGTTCAGATCCTAAATTTTCCAAAATTTAAAGATGTGTTCCCTTATTAATAATCCGAAAATTAATACCGATGAAACGAAAGATAATTGGTGATGGTATTAACAGTGTACACGAAAGATTCGAGCAACATTCCTTCGCTACTATATAAAAAATGGAATTAAAAGGAAGACTAAATGTGCCTTTCTCCTCTACAAACATACTTTCATTTGCCTTTTCTTTTTCTTTTCGATCCCGTTCTTCTTCCCTTTAATCCCTTATCTATGCCACAGATCTTTCGATCCATACTTCAACTTTCCCTCACCGACTACTATAATAGAATCTTGATTAATAGGCTATTAAATTGGCTGAAATTTATCGATTAAATTGATCAAGTCGAACTATCGAGACTAATTGATTGATCGAACATTTTATGTACTTTCCTTCAAGTTAATGTCAATTTATCATTATTCAATTATTATACACGGAGCTTCGTTTTTTATTTTTAAGTAAATTTGTAAAAGTATCGTTCAAAGGATATACCTATCTTCTAAATGGAATGAATAATCAAAGGAAATTGTTCGAATTTAATGTAGATTCGAAACCGTTTATTTTAACGTCATAATTGCATTAGTTTGGCAATTTATCGAGCGAACTAGGAAGACTCTGTTTATAAATACAGAATAGAGGAAGTAGCACAGTAATACCAGTGTCGATCACTATTACCGTAATATCGAGCAGCCAAAACCGACCGAGTTGCAACTTTATTAGCACGCTGCTAAAATAATTTTAACCTGTGAATAGTGCAACTACGCCAAACTGTACGGTACATAATAGAAAAATTCACGCTAATAGACAGGTAGCTCCTAAATTAGCAACTAAATTAGTAACTTAACCAGTAAACCACAAGAAAACCTTGTAAAATGAAATATAAATATCCATTTTAAATAATTCGCATAATTTTCAAATTATACTTCAACGCTGGAGGTTAAAAGAAGAAAATATGATAATTACAAAATCGTGAGCCAGGAACGAGAAATAAAGGGAAAGAGAGTAAAGTAAATTGAACGGATGGTAAAATAAGGAGGAGGGAATGTTCTATGTCAAAATAAAAGACAAGTCGGTAGGAAAGAATACCTTTTGGGGAAGAGTAAAGTGCATCTTCGAAGGATGGTTTTCAAGTTTACTGGGCCACTTGAAAAGAAACCTTTTTTCTCCTTTGAAACGAAGGAGAGGGTGGACGGGATTTGCGGGGCGAGAAAAAGGGCCGGACAAGAAACGCGAAGGGACTAAAGAGAGAAGAAAGAGGCTGGTTCCCATGAGGAGGAGCTGCTGCCGAGTGACGAGGGTGAAGCAGCCTTTTTATCGACTTCCGGTCGGCGTTAGTTGCACGCACGTGCATCCGAGGCCTCGATGCTCTCTTTGTACCTCCTCAGAGATTCTCATTCGACCTTTACGGTTCTTTCCTTCCTTCTTTCTTTGAGTAACAGGTTGTTGTTACTTTCAAAAATAATCACTCACGAAATTCATCACATGGTAACATTCCGTTCTCATTTTTTACGGTGTCACATCGTAACGTCATCTCAAAGTAAAGAATTTCATTCGTTCAGTAGGTTGTCAATGTACTTTATGCTGCTTATATTTCATAAATAAATATTATTTACAATTTATAATACGTTGATTCAGTACAAGTATAAAAGTACTCTAAGCTTACTTGATATATTTCTTTGCACCCTTACTTAGAAAATACAGGGTGTGCGGTAATTGGGTTACCTTTTTCTACAAAATATACAGTTTAAAACAATTTTTTATCGGTACAGTTGACCAAATATGTCAAAAATGAAATTATCCAAATTGATTTGTGATAATTTTGCTCTTGGAAGGATTTAACGAATTCAAGATGGAGAATGAACGACGTAAAACGTAAGAAGCGGTTTGCAATCGCTTTTTCCGGGAGCAGTTCATAGCCGTAAAGCGATTGAGGGTATAAAAGAGGGCGGAGAACACTAACCACGTGGGTTGCTCGCTCGTCTGATAAACCTCTGTTCGACGACGTGTCACTGACCCTCTCCTCTTTATCCCTCTGTTCGTACGCTATCCCCCCCGATTCTCTCCTCTTCCCTTCCTCTATCACTCTCCACGATATTTTTATTTCTTTCTTGAATCCAATTCTAATCGATCCTAATTATTCCAATAAAATTTGTATAAATATTTTTGAAATTGATCTCAAATCTCAAATCTGCTTTCTGTCGATCCGAATTAATTGAATGAAATTTAGAATGAATCCTATTGGTGAGAAATTGTTTGAAATATTTGTTCCTTTTTCCATTTTGTGAATTTTAAAATCCTACGTTGATTTATTTAATTAATCTCCCTGCCTAACAAGAATCGATAGGGTCGAAGGGCAAAGAAGTTCTCTGGAATTTTGTTCAGGGCCAAATACTTTCCACAACGCGTTTATTCATTTTTATCCAGTTTGAAAGTTTTCATTCAAAATCAAACCCTAAACAATTATCTAACTTGTTATTAATAGCGCGACTATGTATGCAACGCTTTATCCGTTGATTTATTAATATTTACCCTTAATGGGTCTTCCACATCAGGGTTGTTTGGCAATCAAATTAATTGCCAAAGTCTAGAATATTTAATGACCCTGATCTGTTCAATTATCAGATTTTTCTCACTGATTCAAGGACGACGTTCGCGTTCCTTAATGAACATAATTCTACGAATATATCGCGGCAGTATTTAATTAAAAAAATTAATTAAGAATCAATGCTTCATTGTCCGCGTACGTCAGCATCGAACGGCGCCAAAGTCCATACAGTGGACTTCTTTTAACACATTCAGAACTTATAATTGAAGAAAATAATTTTTATCCATTTTTTCGTTGACCAATGCAATTAACGACGGTAAAGGGTTAGCGTAAACGCCGAGGGCGTTGATTTGCTCGTGCATCGCCACGTCTTTCTTTCTTTCTTTCTTTCTCCCGACGGTGAAGAACGCGAGAAAGTACTTGCTTCCTCGTGAAGAGCAGTCGGCGGAGCCATGACGTAAGCGGACACACGAGCATCGGGTTCACCGACCAACCCAAGGTCGCGAAAACCCTTTTTCCATCATATTTTCATCCGTTAACCCCCTCCCAACCTCAAGTTTTTAATGGAAAAGCGAACTTTTCGATACAAGTGGTATCAAACGGAGTCGAACAGAGTCAAACAACACAATCTATTTTTAATTCGTTAACCCCTTGCTAGATATTCATTTTATAATTATAGTTGTAATTACACTTAACATCCAATTGTAATAAAAATAAAAGTCTGAAGATGCACTGTGTCACGATTAAAAGGGTTAATTAGATATCTGAAGAAAAATCTTTCATGCAATTTCTGTTGTTGCTAGCTTAGCTATACGAGGGAGTTAGGAATCGTTGAAAGAAGTACAGTTCGTGTGTCGCAATCTAAGAATAAGAGACGGTGCAAGATGTTACATAATACCGGTTGTGCATCTATACAGAACCGCAAACAGCGAAGACTTTCTCCGATCTCGATGCACCGCCGCTGTTTACCTACGCTATAATTCACGTTATGCTCCAACTGCACGATGATTTATCGCTCGTACGATTTGTACAGATTTCGATTACCCGTGCCCCCATTACGCTCCTATCGATACCAACAAATACTAACAAAGCAACGCCAACAATTATGAAATACATAATTCGATAAGTACAGATAGGTCCCGATTGATGCCAGGTCAAATCGAGCGATGTTCATAAAACGATACTAGAAATATCATTTTACATTAGTTTTTTTCGAAAAATTATGAACTTTGAAATACTTATTGGAAATTTTGATAGGGGAGAGGGTTAAAATCTGATGCGTTCAGGGTCGAAGAACCGGAAAGATGGCGATCGCGATTCTAACGGTAACGAATCGGTTTGTTTTATCGTCGTTATATCTCGTGTTATCGATGAATCAATAGTATAGATTGCCACATAATGAAGCCCCGACAGAAATTATTCGAAACCGACCGTGTAAGATAAAGAAAGAGAGAGAGAGAGAGAGAGAGAGAGAGGTAAAAGAGGAAACGGTCGAGTACCCGGAAGTTAAAAGAGAATCGACTCTGTTCGCTCTGCGATAAATCTTAAATCATCCTCAAGGATCTTCCGCCTTCTGCCTTCGACCAAAACGGATTATTCGTGTTTGATTTCGTGTTTCACGCTTTTCTCTCCTTTTTTATCACGGTTCCTTCTTCAAACAGATTTATCTTTGATACGCACAGAAACACGATAAAAAAAGGAGGAAGAAAAAAAAAAGAGAATTCGCGTTAACACGGAATATTATTTAATTGCAAACAGAAGATTAATATAACCCCAATACATTTGTACGATTTTAGGCAACATTAATTTTAATTTTTCTTTCTTTAAATTTATTTAAAAAATCTTTTGTTTGGCGTTTGTGTGGTCAAAGGAAGCTGCAGTTAAAGGGTTAAAAGTATAGCCGTGAATTGAACGTTACGAAAACGTAGGACAGCTGATGTCGACCAAATCGTAAGAGGTTCGTTTCTGTTCGCGTTAGTTACGCAAGAACTCCAATGAATAAGGCATAACGAACCTCTGACATTAAATTAAGGAAAAGGAAGATCGGGCGAAACACTCGTGTCTGTTTACGTTTATATGTATTTACATTCACATTTACATGCATCGGTGTCTTATTCGAATTCATGTTCCGGCACCTGTAGGTACACCTTATTTACTTATTTAGTTTTTTGTCTTACGCGTAATCGTGTCATTCAGTGTTTGTTGAAATTAATGAATACACGCAACGTTATCGATACGAAAATTTTCATTTTTTGTGTGTTACAAATAGTTCATCAAATTAACGATAAATATTAATTGGTCTATATTGAATCCACGTTTGAATTATATTCGTTCCTATTTTTAGCCTATTTTTGATTAAAAACAATATCTTGTTGAATATCATAGCTAGCTCAGTATGAAGTATTACTTTCTCGAACACCTAGCTCAATTTTACTTGATAATGATCAAATTACACTGTTCTTTTTTTATTTTCCCTCTCTCTCCTTCATTTATTACACGTAGTGCGTTTCCTGAACGAGTGTTTCCTGGTGCAGAGACAATGGCATATCGACCTTCGCATGCCAAGATCCTCTACACCTCCTACCTTCGCGCCAAAATGTATTTTCTTCTTACTAAATAGTCACTTCGTGTTTAAACGATCCATTATCAAAACTAATGAGCGTCTATTAATTCAAATAAGAAATTTTGTAACGTATGAAATGTAGGTATTATAATTTGATGACATAAATGGTACCACACATCTGAGAATTTAATAATTAGTAAAAGAAAAGAAAGCTTCGAAGAACACAATGCAAAGTAAAACTTGAAAATTAATCGATTCTGTGCTGGTACGCGCGTTCATTTTCACCGTTGTCCGTCGACGTGTCAACGGATCGTCAACTTGTCTGAATCGGTGTAAATGAGTTTTTTTGTATTGTTCAATTTTCAGAGAGGAGAGGACACAAAACAGGGCGTGTTATGAAATTGTTGCCGTCGATCCAGCTGCCACAATTGCCGCCGGTTTCGGCCGGGGGTGGAGTGACGGGTATGGAGTCTCGACTACCACCGGGTATATCTTTGCCTTTCAGCCCGACCGAATTACTTTGGCGATACAGTCCTGCCATGAATTTTCCACCCTCTCACCCATCACCCAGCCCCTTTTTGGACTTCAAGACCCACTTGCCAACAAGCCTAGGTGAGTTCAAATCGGTTCTACCACATATCCGTCATTTTTTTTATTTAACATTTTTTCCTACCGACTTGTCAATAATAATTTTCGAACGACAGACCATGAACAGAACTACCAAACCACCAGTGACTGACTCAAATGAAAAATTATGTAAAAATGCAAGTTCCATTTGAATGAACAAAAAATTAACGAAAAACATTTGTTGAACAGCCTCGGATCCGAGATTATGGTCCCGCGAAGACGTGGCGACGTTCCTGCGATGGGCCGAACGGGAGTTCGACCTGCCCAAATTCGACATGGACATGTTCCAAATGAACGGCAAGGCCCTGTGCCTGTTGACAAAGGCAGACCTGGGCGAGAGATGCCCAGGAGCGGGCGACGTGTTGCACAACGTGCTGTCCATGCTGGCCAGGGACTTCAATCAATTCCAAAGGTATCTTCCAAGTAGCCCGGTGACACCCACCAGGCCGTCCGCGTATCCCTTAAGCCCTCACTCTCATCCGCCGACGCCCACATGGACGGAGAATTCGTACACGGCGAATCTGGCCTCGTTGATGTCCGCGAATTCGGTCACGTTATCCCCGGCGCCGTCGGTCGACAGCCAGGCAGGATCACCGGGACACATGGAGAGCAATCAGAGTCAGGTGTACAAGAGCGACTCGGACGAGGATAACCAACAGGCGGCCACCGGAAGTCCGCCTGCCACGCCGACCGCCCTCGCCGCCCAAAGGCTAAGCGAGGTTTGCGTTAAGGATCAGCTGAGTCCTACCTTGACGCAACCGATGATGCCTTTGACGCCTGGTGCCTTCAGAACCAACACCAGCAACGTTGCTAGAGAGTTTTTCCCCAACGATTCCCCAGAACCCAACACCAGTAAGTATCACAGGTGATAGAAAGTGTGTACTTCATTTTTATGCAAACCGAGTTTGAGATATTAACTCGTTCGACTGTTGGCACGATGAAACCACACTTTAATTATGTAACTGATATTTAAGCAAATTTGTTTCCAACCCCTTTAGATTAAAAAAATCTAATCCTAGTTTGCAAGAAGATATTTTCAACAGAAATGATTTTTATTGCAGATGGTAGACTTCTGTGGGATTTCCTTCAACAGTTATTGAACGATCCCTCGCAACGATACACACACTATATCGCGTGGAAAAATCGGGAAATGGGTGTGTTCAAAATCGTCGATCCCCCAGGACTTGCGAGACTTTGGGGTATCCAGAAGAATCATCTTTCGATGAATTACGATAAAATGAGCAGGGCGCTTCGATATTACTATCGTGTGAATATCTTACGAAAAGTACAAGGAGAACGGCACTGTTACCAGTAAGTTCTTTGTTTAAGTTGTACTTAAATATTAAAATCAATAATACAGAAATTATTTATTATTCGAATCCCCTAGAACTGAATCGTTTAAAATTCTTCGTAAAAGAACATTCCTCTAGGAAGAAAACAAACACGATTTTCTTGTGTTCAGGTTTCTGCGAAACCCAACAGAGCTGAAGAACATAAAGAACATATCTTTGCTGCGTCAGCAAATGCGGATAAAATTAGAACCGGAAGAAGAAGGCGGAAATGGCGTCGAGCCGGAAACCGATATGCCGACAGACCTCTCGATGTCTAGCATGAGTCAGCCATCTAACGAGCAACAGCAACAACAATCACAACCACCACCACCACCATCCTCGCAACAACCTCAACAACAACAACAACAACCACAACAACCACAACAACCACTACCTCTTCTCGACCCACCTGCAAAATACAGAAGTCACGCGTACAATCTCGTTAAAACGAATCAGGAGTCGGAAGAGAAGAAGTGACGCGAGACGTAACGTTGATTCAAGTACGCATTTTTGTCTATGACAGTGTCAACGTGGATTCCTTGCCGCGGCACGTTCTTGTCGACACGATAACAGTAGAGACCCAGTGCCCGTAGGAAAGGATCCGAAATTCATTTAGAGAGTTAACCCATAAGGTTCGTTTCCGGAAACACTCGTTACCATCGTTTAAACAGGATTCGCGGGGGAAAGCTGTCGAGTCATCGACGTTTCCGGGACGGATACATGACAAAAGACTGATAAACCAGCATATTCTACGAGTTTACAGGCATCGATCCACGGAAAAATACCAAGAAGAGTATCTTACAGTTTCGTACCGGCTTTGTTTGTAAGGCCGTTCGACCATACCGTAAGCGTAGCAGATGTTTCACGACAAAAGTAACGAATTTAATCATGGAAATTGGTCAGAGGTTATTTCGACGATAACCGTGTTGATAAAAATGATAATACAGTGTAGTTTGATTAGCTATATCCTGGTACTCAATGTCTAATAAGGTAGATTTCCCTAGGGAAAATGGCGGTGTAGGGGAAGAGAATCACGCTGCTCGTAATTAGTATTTCATTTAGTAATTATTTCAAACTAATTGCTAATTTAGCAGTTTACTGTATTACTAACTGCTAATCTAATAACTTTCCCTATATTGTCATTTTCTATGGCAACCCGACGTGTATTTGGTTCGGTAATTATCACAAAATTAAAGTTGGTTAATTTAGCAATTACCAGATGATTACTAAATTAATCGTTGCAAATGTAGAAACTGCAACCGTTTACGACTATCGTTGGATGGCCTTGAAAAAATCTGCTTGTCGCTAAAATACGGTGAACAAAAAGTTCTTTGCCGATTTCGAATCTATCGAACGATCGGTTCGTATCATAAGATGATCGGTCGCCTATCGAGGCCTCGCGAAAAGAGTGCGGGGCCAGGGACCGATCGTCGTGTTATCAAAGAAAATTGTGGAGGACGCTTCGGTGAAGCTAAACTTTTGCGGATATTCCGCCGTCTGTTTTTCGTTTTCTTTTCTTTTTCTCCATCCTTCGTGTTTAAAAACAAACGCACGTGCGCGAGTGTGAAACGTTTTTCTCGCTTCTACAACGAACTAACATTTAAAAAAGAATGGCTTGGATATATTAGAGTCGTTATCGACGGATGTATGTACAAAAGAAAAAAGAAAAAAAAAAAATAATCGGTGTTCGGGAAACGGACGTGTTTTTTATTCCAAAGTTGTTCTGTGATGTGAAATTTAGCTCAAACGATACAATTTTACCCGAGCGAAATATTGCTTACATTAGTTGTTAAACCAAAAATCGGATTTATTGAAAGAAAAAAAAGTTAAAAAAAAAAATCGATCTTTTTATTTGCGAAGGGAGTGTAATATAAAACAGGGAGGGATCTACTTTTTGTACGAATGAAAGGAAGATCTATTTGTGTAAATACTCGAATTCGATAAAACTTAACCGGTTTCCCGTTGCACCCACTCAGTTGTGCCAATCTAATCGTCGATAATTACATATACACGCATATATGTATACGTTTTAGTCGAGTAATCTGTACAAAGAAGAAAGAAAAGAGGAAAAAAAGAGGAAAGAGGAAGGAAAAAGTGTAACCACCGTTTTGAGAACCATCAAAACGACCTTTTAAGGATTGTTCGTATAATCTAAATCGCGGATACATGTAAATAAGTTGATAAACTATTAAGGAAAAAAAAAGTAAAATAATAATTATAATAATGAACTCTATTAAGTAGCGGCAAAAAAAAAATATAAAAGAGTTTTATGGAATTTGGGGCCAGAGTTGTATGTGTATACATATACATAAACGTATGCATATGTATACACGTATACACATATACGAATATAAATTTATGTATAAATAAATTTCTATATATATTATATATATATATATATATATATTTTACTACCGAAGAGAAATTTATATTCAAAATTTCTATATGTTCGTTGTCGATGCGATTGTGGCTCACATTCCTCGCCAACGGACCCTAGACCTTTTTAAAAAAATGAAAGAGAAAGAAAAAGAATGTAACTAGGGGACCGAAGGCGCGTGTACGATTAAAAAACAAGTTTGTAAGATCGTATTTTTTCAAAAAGACTCGATACGAAAAGAGGGGAAGATAGTATGATATATTGTTACGAGCGAGAGACAAGGTACGAAGGGTGAAACCAGTGACAAGAGTGAGAGAGAATGATGCGCGCGTATGTGTGTGTGAGCGAGGACGAACAAGCCCGTGAAAAAATTTAAATAGTGCATTAGAAAACAAGAGATTTATAAATGGAATAAAAAAAAAAAAAAAAAACAACTAAATATTGTATTTGGCTATTTGTATACTGTGATCTCCGTGAAATTTTTATAGTAACAAATGCGGTTGCATAGAGAAAACTTTTTGTTTCGTGTATATAGTTTCGTAAAAGAATGATTTATATTAATGATAAATATATGATAAAAGAAAAAAAAGAAAAAAAAATAACAGTACGTACACGAATTGTGTTCTTTAAAGGCAATAACCCGAATTCAGACCGTAACAACAAAACTGAAATCTTTCGATGTGCCGTATATTTATAGATTAAAATACCATAAAAGTTAAGATTAGATTTCTGAAATTATTCATTGATATGTAATGGTACATAACATCTTTATAATTTTTTTTTGTGGATGTATCCTTTATATTCACCAACATACGAAATAAAGAAGAATGTGTTACTTTAGAGTACCACGTTTTGATCTCGATTACGATTTCAATTCGGGTTGTCACATATCTTTAGAAATATACCGTTTTACATGTGTACATCGTAGAATTTTTGAACGATATCGGCGCTAATGAGAAAACCCGTTGTTTTTTTTTCTCGCTAGCATTTACAGACTACTCGTTCGATTTATTAAGAAAGTTTATGTTTCATTTTCTTTTTAAAAGTTCTGTATAAAATAAAACTTGTACAATTTTAGCAGAGTACGGATCGTTTATTGTATAACTCATTGCAAATGAAACTGCAATGTGTAAATAGAGATTTATTTACTTATTAAGGCAACCCCTTGAGTCAATTTATTATTATTCCTCTACAAGAGAAACAGTAAAAATTGTATCACAAGGAAGTTAAAAGATATAAATTAATAATAATGCTAATGCATGGAAAATGTTTGCTAATAAATAAAAACACTTATTTTTGGTAATTAACTGATCTGTATAAAACTTTTTTATATTTTATTATCTACGGAACATTACAAAAAACCATACATTAGTATTTATACCTTACTGTTGCTGGAAAAATATTACGTCAGTTGCTATTATAGCTGTACTAATTTTAGTACTACCTGCTTCATCTTTAAATTCTCCATAGCTTATCTTACCAGATACTAAAACCCTTTGACCCTTTTTCAAATAATTTAAAACAACAGTACGCAAAGAGGGTTTGAAAACACAAATTCTATGCCAATCTGTTTTTTGTATAAATTCCCCTGAAAATTTTGATTTTTTTGTCAGCCAAACAAACTTCACATACAACTTATTCTATTTAAAATAAACTATACAAAGAATGTTGAAATTCTCAAATTCAAAAGAAGTTACAGCTCTAAATCACTGTGTTAAGTATATAAAAATTGATCCAAAATTATTCTTTGAAAAATAACTGCTAATGCAAGAATTATTGCTCATCATTTCAATTATTAAAAAATTAAATAAGACATCTGAAACTCTCCGAGCGCAGAGAGGTTTTATATTTGCAATCTAAAACTACAAAATTTATTAATTACATACCATTCGGATGCTTGTAGTTATTGTGTGTGGCAAGGGAAAATACAACAAGAGGATGATCTGAGCTACCTCTGGACTGTGGGTCGTTTCCTACTCTTCCCAATAAACTAACTTCATTTAGTGCTGCAAATGAAAAAGATTAATAGTAAAGTAGTTTTCAAAATAATTTATTATCTTTTACATATTATATTTAATAATTCAATATTCTTAGGGAAATAATGATAAAATTAGAAACTGGGCATTCTCTGAAGAAATGATATGCACAAAGAAAGCAACAAATGTTTATGATTTTGTTTTAAAATATTGTTAATAAATTGCTAAATTTATCCCATTTTTTACTTACTTTTTTCTAATCGTACATTCTCAGGAATGGTACACATTGAATTACTTTTAAGAATTGAAACATTCTGCACGATTCTTGATATAACCTATAAAGAAGATGATTTCAAAGTAATATATAAATACAGTTAATTGTATGTTAAAGAATGTTGTTTAACTTACTCTTCGAAACATGTTGATTTATTTATTTTATAATAAAAGACAATTTTAGAACATAACACAGTTACAAATCTATCAACGAGTAACAAAAGAAAACCCTAACACAGCTAAGTTCTATCGCGTGCTCTTCCTCGCCGGTTACTTTTAAAAAATGGCGGAAATAGATGTCGCCACGAACCGAACAAATAAGGCGGCAACTGGTTATTGTTTTATACAATATTTTTATACTATAAATATACATATTTTGAACTTTCATTACACAATTATCAATTCTTACTGATAGATAATTCATTTTTATTCACATTTCGAAGTATTAACTAACAATAAACTTTTATTTTACACTATTTGATTTTTCTTGCACGTCCTTACCGAAAAATAAAATTTCGAAATTAAACAGTTCGAATCTGGGTTACATATTATGTACATTTCTATTGGAATTGATTTTTTAATTAAATTACTGAGAGATGGATCCAAGAGGTGGATCCTGCCATTTGAATTCTTCTTGATAAGTAACGTAAACGAGCCAATAGCAAACATTAAGAAACCCAAACGAAGCTGGAAATACTATTCGTGCCACTTTATCGATGTAAGAAACACTGTTTATATGCCTTGCAATTTTTTCGCCATGTTTTCTGCAATTTCCGGCTGCCTCCTTTTGTCTTCGTCTTCTATAACGTTAAAAATAATTTAATTAACGTTAAAATAATTTGGTTAAAAATAACCAATTTCAACATAATCAACAAGCTTTACCCAATATGTTAACAATAATAGTTAAGATACTAATTTTTCAAAGAAACATCAATGCTATTAAGAAAGTTTTACCGGAATCCTTCATCACCAGCGAGGCAATAAAGAAATTGTCGCCATTTAGGTATCCACACTTCCGTTTGTGTTTGTCTTTCCATCGTTGATGGCTTTGAAGTTACAGAAACCGTCATCGATCCTCTTCCATAAGACACTGATTCCTAAGTAACATTGTTTTAAAACAATTTAATTCGTATTGTAAAATAAAACTGTTTCTGCTGCTATCTTATTCAATTTTAATTGGCATATTCCTTACATTGATACCATAAACGTCACATATTAGAGAGCTTCTTCTTCGAGATATATCTATTATTGTTTCTGGATGAACAGTTTGAGGACTGCACGATACGATACTGCAAAATCCATCTTGATAGTCAGCTCCACTTTCATTTTGTAGTTCTTCCTCGTCTATAGGAATTTCTCCACTGCCAACCTGGATACAATATTTTTTATACTCTTAATATATTAAATACCCCCCAGCTTTCTGCATCCATTAGTGATTCGTATAATTAAACTGCAAAATTAAGTTTAGATATTCATATACCTTCGTGAAGTAATGGACACCAGCAAATTCTAAAAGAGTGGCGATGCAGTATCCAAAACTCATCAACAGAAACCAGTCTAAAGCAGTGGCGTATCTGACCTTCGGTAAATCGGTTCTAGAATCGAGGCTGATAGTCGATAACGTTAAAACAGTTGTTATACCTGAAGAAAGAAATAATTTATAAACACCTTATATTTGATGTATATTTACATGAAAATTAAAGGGAAATGGTTTACCTAAACCAACCCTATCGCTGGTAGCTTCCCGATGAATCCAAAACGACACCCAACTGAGTACCACTATTAAAACGCAGGGCACATAAACCTGATACAAATATCGAATACAATACAGTAGTTAGTTATCTTAATTGTATGAGATAAAAGTGAATCTAGAAGTATATAGATCTCCTTTTGAATTCTTTCTTTTTTGTACAGTAAATAGATTAATATTGTGTATTAACTTACTTGAATGAGAAAATAACCAGTATTTCGTTGTAAATTGAAGGAAACCTGAAGAACTGAGAATTCACCCTCCCTTCGGACGAAAGTTAAGTTTCTATAAGGTGAACCCATTAAATCGAACTGCGAAAGTGCCATTCCAGGAACGAAGTTCACCGAAGATCCTTCTTGCCATTCATAAATTAATTGTCCGGAAGTGTATGCATCTAAAAATCACAAAATAAGTACAAATTTTGAAAAAGTACTGTCCAAAAGTACTTACAGCTTCCAAGAATCAAAGGGCAAGATTGACGATCCATGGGAAAGTTTCTGAGTTCCATTGGGCATTTTGCTTTTATAGTGAGTCTGTATTTTAAAACAAAATTATAAATAAATCTCGTGTATTAACATGGAAATTATGAATTTTTTTTAAACAACCTCATGGAATAAAGGATATCTCCATCCCTGGAGATTCTTAATAATTTATTGGGCACCGTGATCGTGTGCACGTAGCTGTGTTTCCCATTATAAAAGTACGTATCCGGTCTCCAGATTCTTTCCAACATTTTGATACTCAAACTGAGCGATTTTATCGGACCTAAAAAGCTTAAACGAGAATCGCGCCACGACTGTCGGAAATAACAGTCCATCGAATAATCCTGTAAAAATAACTTTTAATAAAAGAATCGAAAGGTCTTAGAAAATCCCTAGAATCTATAATTTACAATTAATCAACATAGATGGACGTACCATGTCCAGTTCAGACACAGGACCCATGCTTCTTATTAGAATATTCGTTTTCACCACCGTTGGTATACCTATTAACACGGTTACAAGAAACAATTACAATAATTGATAAACTATCGGTTTTACGACGCTTAAGAATACCCTCACGATCAATGATAATCAAAACCGCGAATAAAAATGTGTCCGTCATGAAACAAAAAGCGGAGAACAGAAGGGAAATGGGCGATGATGCACGAAACGGAAAAAAGTAGAACGGATGCGCTAACAGAAGGGGTGTAGGAGCATAATCGAAAGGATTTCGACATTTTTTCAGCTGGCAAAAAAAAGGAAAATCGTACAAAAAAAAAACAACCACGAGACCACACGATAGAGATAAAGGCGATTTCGAAGAGATACTTTTGCATCGGCTGGCTGCAATCCAACTTTTCGCGCGTTCCATTCATATCGTGCTCGACTCATGTGTTCCCCTCCCCATCCAACCCTCCATCTTTCGCTCGATCAGTCGTCAAAGGTTGTTACAATGCTCTATTTCTTTTGATGTAAACATTTTAATGTTCATACTCGAACAAGAATTTATTACCATTTTTCTCATTTCCCTACCTTTCCTTTGCCTCTTAACGATATGAAACATAGACATCTTTTTTGCTTTGACGATCGCATATTTCATCGAATCAACGGGTCTTGAAATTTTAGATTCCTTTTTGTACCGAAAAAAGAAAAGAGGTTACCGGGAGATCTGTGTTTGGGGGATGTTTAACAGTGTAATCGGAGGGGTTGCAGCAAGAAGGCAGCTCCTCTTCCGGTTAATTGGAGCAGGCCAATAAAAAACAATTAAGAATCAAGCACCGTTTCAAACATGCTACAAATTTGTAGTCAATTAAACGTTCGTATTAATAAATATATTTATATTCTTGCTTTTCGATGAATTTAATTTGATTACGAAGAAAACGAAAGACACGGCGGGACAGATAAAAGTCACGAGAAGTTTCCGAGTCCTGTTTAGTTACAGAAACTCTCAAAATGGACGTCCTGTTCCGGTGACACCGATCGGTACCAATAAAAATCCTCCCATGTTACATTCGCGAGGATTAAAAAAAGTTAGCTGACGATTTGATTAGATTGGAAGCGAATCATCGAAGATTTATGGAAATCGAAGGTACACATGAATTTTTCCATCCAGTTTTGCTTAATCGTTTAATCCTGTTATCAACATGGTCGGAATAATCCAATTAGTTCCAGTGATGAGCCGATCGAACCAAATGACCATAAGACAAATTTTGCAAATTAATTTTAGTTTATCCAATTAAACAATGATCGATGAACGTTTGGACATTTCGATGATTGCAATTTTCTAATTGCATTTTGATGCATTTTGTATTACAACCCTTAATTGCCATGGTTCGAAAACTAACGTTTTAAACCTATAAATGGTACTACTTTATTATTTTTATTCTCTTACTATCAAAAAATAATTAAAGCATTTTTCGTGTTAAAAAAACATAATAACATAATCAATAACATTTTCGTTACCTTTTCCATGTGTTGGTAGTTGATTGTTCTCGTAATTCATCAGAAGATTTTCAAGAACCATGGTGATGTTCCTGGAAACAACGTCGTTCGTGGTGGCTCTGGTCGCCACAGATTTGGAAGTTTTCGGCGATGGTGAAGATACATTGAGAGCGTAATTGGTTTCATTACAGGTTGACAGCAACACAAAAAATATTAATCTGTGAAAAATTCATCATTGAACCTCTTTAAAGTAAATAAATTTCTGCACACAAGACGCTCCAATGTGAATAAATAAAGAATAAAACGAAGGCAGAGAGTAGGTATGATTTTGGTGAAGAGAGAACACGAAAACGAAACGTAATCGATGGAAAAGGGAAAACGGTAGGTATTAGGTAAAGCGGGGACAAAGGTGAAAGAGGCTGTAAAAAATAGGGAGGAAGAAGAAGACGAAGAAGAAGAAGAAGAAGAGGGGAAACAGGAGTGCTCTCCTTAGCCGCGGATTCAGCAACTTCCGACGAGGGTGCCCCTCGATGTTTCGAGTGAACATTCTCTCTCGTTACGTCAGAATCGCCCTTTAAGTCCTTCCGGTGGCCCTCTTACCAAAAAATCCATTGAAAATGAAACCCTTTTCTTCCCCGCCAAATTTATTTGCACCACGTAACATTAACCCCTTCGATACTTTAAAAGAAACATTGAATCTCTTAATAGAAATCGAGAAAACGAGTGTTACACGTTTCGAAACTTGAAAATTTCGAAATTTACAAAGATTGGAATATTAATAATAATATTTAACAAACATTCTTTCTGTGTAAATAAACATTTCAAGTTAATTTTTGTTTGTAAACAATTTATTTTGAAGGAAATTGCGAAAGATATAAAAGAGATTTAATGGAACATGTTTTAAAAGTGTTAAATATCGAGGTGGATTTTTTCTGTTTAAAAGGGAAGGATAATCAACGGGAAGGGATGAACCAACCAAAAGGATAGTAATTTTTTTTCGGCTATTCCGAGCACACGTTTGCTAGGTACTCGTACCACTTTAATTTCAGCTTTTTCATTAAAGGCCTGTATCAATATTGCCATATTTGTGAGGCTAGCTAAATAATCAATGCGGAATACCGATCTTTGGCACCAGTTCTAGTTACCATAATTTGTTTCAACTTTATTTTTAAAAAAAGAGTAAAATTTAGATGATAAAAATATGAAATTACGTATGACAAAGTTTTGGCATATTTAAACTATAAATCTTCAGGATTTATATAAAAGAATTTATATAACAGAATTGTTCAAAAACTGTTGATATTTTAATATATTATATAATTATACAATATTAATTTTGTAATTTTTATATAAAACTTGTTATTATATTAATTTTAGTAATCAATAAGTATAGTGCATTAATTTGATTTTTTACATATTTAGCATATAAATAGAAAATAAAAGAAAATGTACATATTATAACATTGAATTCTCTTTCAGTAAACGAATGTTCAATTAACTAATTCTGATCGTTACCATGTTAATACACAAAAGATACATGGGTGATTTAGCACTCGGTGTTTATATGTATAAAAAGCAAATGTTCTTATTGTTCAACTCAACGGTATGGAAAATCTACTTACACGATCATCTCGACGAAGCTGAATTCGAAGGATCTTTCTTTTCCCAATCGAATCACCAAAAATATCGAAAAATTGAATAGAGTCGAACCGAGTACCGGCACTCGCGAGAAAGATCTACATGCGATTCTTGTAACAGATCCTCGTGGATCTCCCACCTGGGAGTGAAAACTTTCAGCCGCGCAAACTCCGACAATCCTACCTTCTGCTACGTTCAACGAACTTTTCTAATCGTTTATTTCTTTCTTTTACAGTGTCAAGTCCAAATAAACGTACACACTTCTACCTTTATATCATTCATTACAATTATATTAATAATCAGTGGGAATATTTATTGTACCATAATTCATTTTCATAAATATTGAAATTCAAAATGTAGTTCGTACAAAAAGATACATTTAAAATTACAATCCAAAGTTGTAAAGGGTTCATCTTTCTGATAACAAATGTAATCCCATTTATATGAACAATAAATGAAAATTTATGCATATATGATGCATATATTACAAAGAATAAATGAGAATTGAATTGATGTGGTGTATGTCACAGTATACGGATGATGCACATGATTTACGTGTAGCGTGATGCACATCATATACATGCATGATGCATGAAACCGTGGATGCAGTGTAATGCAAATGTATATGCAGGACGCGTGCAGTTTGCAAACAGTGTGTAATATGTAGTGCAATGCATAATATATTAGAGGGAAAACGAATGAAAATTCGTGGACTGTCTGGCGTGGACCGGTAGACGGTGCGGTGAGGGGTTAACGACACCCCGATGCCGGTGTGTGTTTAGCGGATGTATCTGAAAGAGGGTGGCTCTGGTTCGATCCTGACATCGAAATCGCGAGTCTCGGTTCTGTGTGTCAGTAGGTCGTTGAAAAACGGGGCTGCACATGCGTGGTTAGATTTTCCGCCAACCCACGGACCGCCTCGAGTGCCGTGGAATGGCAAGTGCCCCGTGGTATACAGGGCCAGTGTTATCGGTGTTCAAACAGCAACCGAAAGATAAATACATAGGCGAAAGATCGAAAGAACCGCGGGGGTACGGTGAACGAGGAGAGGAGGACACGGTTTCTCGGCGGGTGACATGCCTGGAACCGTAGGCGTAGGGGTAGGAAATGACACGTCCAGATATGGTAACCTGTGAAAAAGCGAAGGTGCCACGATAAAGGGAATGGAAGAATAATAGAATGATCGGAACGATCGAGCCGAAAAGTCGGTGAATAAAGAAAAGAAAAGAAAAAGGAGAAAGAAGAAGGATAGAAGAGGGAAAAGAAAGAAGAAGATCAACGAGGGGGAAACGGTGAAAGTTCAAGAGGTAGAGACAAAAAAGAAAGGGTTTGAAGAGGGTGGGTGAGATAGTGCTTATTGCTGACAATAAAGACGAATGTATCTCAACAAGAGAAACCGAAAGGAGGTTAGTAGAGAGAGATAGAGTTAGAGAGGGTCATAGGAAGGGGTAAGAGGAAGGGGGATGAACAGAGAGGGTGAGTGGCGCGCAGCATCCGAGGCATCAGAAAATATACTCGAGAACGGCGTCGACATCGGACAGTGCTCGTGAACGAATCAGTCTGCTAGGTGGTGAAAAAGTGTGCCCTTTTAAGGGCAATCGTGCCAGGAAGGGTGAGAGGCATCGGGGCTCCTGGTGACGTTCTCCTTGACAATGTCCGTGGATCCTGTCGACGACCTCCACGTCGACGTTCCACTACCTGAATGCAACGAGTACTAACTTCTTTCAAAATTAACTCCACGCTAGTTTCTTTTTCTTCGTTCAGCTATTTTTACTTGGTTCATATATCTGGGTACAATTTTTATTTTGAAAACTTGAGTTAGCATAATAATATTGAATTTTATAATTATTCACAAGAGTTTACAGAAATGATTAAAAGGTACCCAGATACCACGTTATTCGCACAAGAATACCATAAGTTCAAATTTAAAAAAACAAATTCTATTCTTTGCTTAATTATTCTTATTTGCACAACTTTATTTTATTTTGCAATATCTTTGCAATAATATAAAGAATTATTGAAGAAAAATAGAAAAATTGGTACTCGGGTACCCGGTTGCCCGTGCAACAGTTAAATAGACATAGGATAATTTTATATCAAGTTTATGAATATGAATATTTTTGAAATACAATTTATTTAAGCTCAATTCAATTTTTAATTTTCATGTATGCCTGCTATCACTATACAGTTAATAGAACGACGGAGTTCGGGTCAGTCATGACCCAATCCTTAATAAAAGTACAATAATATTTTACTGATACGTAAATATACAAATATCTATAAAGCAATTACAATTTAATATGAATTAAACAATGATACAGAATAATAACTGTAGCAATATATGATAAAGAATAACATTATTTTGATGAAATTTATAAAGCAGATATAAGTGTGAACAGCTAAATGGCGGATACAGAGTATTTGTGCAACAAGCCATCGATATATCCAATAGGATTAATAAAAAATAGATGCAAAATTAAGTGGTATTATGATAATATGCAATTAAGGTCAAGGGCGGAAATCAGGTCGGGTTCTGGTTGCAGTTTCTGGCAGCTCGATGCCGAGGTCCAAGAACCTAACGAGATGACATCCTCTTCTACCTGCTGACGTAATTTTGAAGGATGCATCGCAAGATGTGGTTGCGGCAGATCTTTCTTCTGCTGAGGATGATTCACTTGGTCGCTTGGTAATGATCAACTCTGTTTCAATTCATCCGTTAACGAGCATGAGAACATAGGTCGCAAAGGAACATCTCCAACCAGTATATTCAAAAAAACTTTGCGAAAACGTACAAAACGTATTACCGCGTATTCTTTTTTTTCTACCTAAATCACTTTAAGGGGATAAAATTAATCCTTGAATATTCTGTCTTAACATATCGGATGTTCTTTTCATAAATTCTTATTCAGGGGATTTATTCAGTATCATTACGAAGATGTAAAATAATCTGTATTAAATATTAAATATATTTTTAACAAAAACAATAGTATAGAAAATTGTAAAACGTTTCGTTTTTATACAAGTGATTTTAGTAAAAATTCCAGGACCAATTTCGAAAATACAGAGGTGACGGATAGATTAGAGAACGTAACGCAAACTATATCACGAATCCTCGATGGTTACGACATCCGGTTGAGGCCTAATTTCGGCGGTGAGAAAATTCATTTTACCACTAATTATTATCCTGAATCAATCTCAGAATTTTATTTTTCAAATTCAAGTTTCTCTTTTTCCTTTTTAATTCTTCAGGCGAACCCCTTTTAGTCGGTATGGATCTTACGATTGCTAGTTTTGATGCAATCTCGGAAGTGAATATGGTTAGTGCAATATATCATTTAAAATATATTTAAAAAGCTACCTTCTTCAAATAATTCTGTGCAATGTTTTGTCACAGGATTACACGATAACAATGTACTTAAATCAATATTGGAAGGACGAGAGACTAGCATTTTCCCAGGAAGCGGAAGTTCTTACGCTTAGCGGAGATTTCGCTGAAAAGATTTGGGTCCCAGACACATTCTTCGCCAACGATAAAAACAGGTGAGCGATAAAAGATATCGCTCACAAAAAAGGTAGATAGAACGAGATTGAGAAAGAAAATGTTGGTTTTCGGTTTGTTCGCAGTTTCTTGCACGACGTGACCGAGCGTAATAAACTGGTCCGATTGTCCGGGGACGGATCTGTCACTTATGGCATGAGATTCACGACGACCTTGGCCTGCATGATGGATCTGCACTATTATCCGCTCGATTCGCAGAACTGCACCGTAGAGATCGAGAGCTGTACGATCGATACCGTCTTTCACAGCTCTAAAATCCTTCTCAATCAACCCTCTCCCACTACCCTATCGTTCTAAAGTATTTTTAGCCAAAAAAAAAACACCGTAACTAATATAATAGTTCGAACATTAGAAACTCTATCAATTTAACTACAGTTAAATCAATCGTTAAGTATCAAACTTGACAAACGATCTAACGCAAACTCTCACTTTGAAAGATAATAAAAATGATAAACTCTTTTCTACATATAACTCTTCTTCGAAAGAAGAGACAGTTGTGCGTCTAGGATAGAATGATGTTTTCCTCGTTTTCAGACGGATACACGGTGTTGGACGTGGTGATGTACTGGAAAGAGACACCGGTACGCGGGGTGGAGGAAGCTGAATTACCACAGTTCACGATAATCGGTTACGAAACGAACGATCGCAAAGAAAGACTGGCCACGGGTATATACCAGAGGCTTTCGTTGAGCTTCAAGCTTCAAAGAAACATCGGCTACTTCGTTTTCCAAACGTACCTGCCCAGCATCCTCATCGTGATGCTGAGTTGGGTCAGCTTTTGGATCAATCACGAAGCAACCAGCGCCAGGGTCGCTCTTGGTAAGTTTTCAAGTTTTATTTCATGGACTTTGAAGGTTTAAATTGTATGTGTTTTTGTAGGTATAACGACGGTCCTCACGATGACCACAATTTCGACTGGTGTACGTAGCTCACTGCCACGTATCAGCTACGTGAAGGCTATCGATATTTATTTAGTAATGTGTTTCGTTTTTGTATTCGCGGCTCTTCTGGAGTACGCGGCTGTAAATTACACTTACTGGGGCGCCAGGGCGAAGAAGAAAAGCAAAAAGAAAGAGAGCGACGATAAGAAGGTCGTTCCTTCCAAGTCAGGTATCCTATAATCCACTTACCAATAAATTACACACAACATTTGTTTCAATTCGTTACCGTTCAAGTACAGAATTAAATCCAGAATTTTTGCAGGAAGTAAAGCAAGCTCTCCGTTTCCTGGTTCGACAGAAGCGGACATAATAGAACTTCAAGATCTGAGAATGTCTCCTCTGCCAAGCATAAGGAACAGATCAGGGTTGCTGAGCAGCAGCTCGACACCCGGAACAGGAAGAGAACACGATCCGGCCAAATTTCCCCCTAGCTTTCGCATTTCCCGAGTCGCTGCCTACAACACGCATGGAAGGAATGCTGGTCTCAGATACAGAGGACCTAAATCCCATAAGCCTAAGGTGAAAACACTAAAATGGGGATTTATTTCTAATTTAATAATATTATATTCTGACAAATCATGAACAATTGCAGGTGTTACACGCGTTAAAAAAGGGAGCATCCGTGCTACGAATATCGATGCCCAAGATAAAGGACGTGAACATCATCGACAAATATTCCAGAATCATATTTCCGGTCAGTTTCATGCTATTCAACGCCATTTATTGGGTGTTCTACTTCTTCTGAATCATCAGCGACGAAAGGATTAAAAAAACAAAAAATGGACCAATTGATAATCGAGAATTTCACATGGGGATCCCTCCCAGGTTGAACATCGATTCTGGTTTTGAACGTCGTCCTTTTTTTTCTCTCTCTTTTTTCAAGCATCGAACGAATCCGAAATCGACGTTCGAACCGCGACAAACGAAAAACCGAATTCTTTTATCGTCGATCAAAGGGAGCACAGATATCGAAAGTACTGAATCGAAGCTGCCAAATATTTATCGAAGGGAAGATATTTTCGTGAGACATCGATTTAAAGCGAGGGTATAAACGATATTTTAGAGAATACGTTCCTAATCTTTAGTAACTCGACGAGGGCAGCACGCTGGGGGTGGAGTCATTGAAGTAATTTAAATAAAAAATAAAGAAAACAAGAAAGAACGTCATATCAAAGCTGAAGGGATAAAAACATAGCGATGTACTTTGATCTAAAAAAGTTTTCAAACGATTTGTTCTGTATTATATCGACAAGTGTATCAATAAATATAATACAGAATAATTGATGAGTTAAATTTAATGATTTTCCCATAATTTCTTCAGGAATTAGCTAGAAAAGACATTATATTATTATAAAAAAATGAATTCAACGCTGTGGAAGCGTTATTTTTTTATATTTTTACATTTTTATTTCGGCGCCACCAAAAACGATACAGGTAGCGCCATCTCGCGGCCAGGTGGCAGAACTAACAAACTATATTCTGTACATATCACTCTTACAAAAACCAAACTTCTGTGCGTATTAGGACTTAATAAACGTATTGTAGCGATAATATGATTTAAATAAATGTTCCAGGAATGTATCCAAACAGCTAACAATCGTGAATATGAAAGAAAATAATTGTTTTACGCTCCTGAAATGTAATGATCAAAGAGTGCTGTAAATCGGACGAATGCAAGCTTATTTCTTGCAAATAATTATGCAGAAGATGTTTTCTGACATGCATCTTATGTTTAAGTATCAATAATTTATCAATAATTGTAAAAATAAAATTTTTGAAATTTTTATAATAGATCGGTAATATTGTGTCGGTAATGTTGCAAACTAGTTCCGCCGCATTCCGTCAGGTGGCACGAGTGGCGCTATTTTTGAATTATTATACAAATTTAAAAAATTCTATTTTTACAATTACTGATAAATTATTCATACTTTAAAGATAATACATTGAAATTTAATTGTGCACAGTAATATGACTTTGGGATGATACTGGACTGACCACGTCAAGGTATTAAAAAAGAAACAATAACAATTCCACCGTTTATACCATTTTATTCTGTTCTCCGGTAGATACATTATTAATATTGTATTATATTACAAAGATGGCAGCTTTTAAAGCTAATAAAAAAAAGAAATAAATAACTGAACGTTCAAGTCATTCGTTGCTCGATCCCATTCGAGCCACGAGACTTTTTCTCGTCCTTTCTCATGTATTCATTTAAATAACAAAAAAGCAAAATAGTCGTTATATAAAAAAGGGTAAAAATATTAAATTATTAAAAAATAATACAGATTTTTCGTGTACAATTTTCGATATGATTTTTGTACCATTTGTCGTTCGTTCCTCCATTCACGTTGAATATTAATTATAAACACGAGTATGATTTTGTATGATTACAAAATGTTGTCAATTGGATTTTGCGATCATTTTTTCAAAGAATCTCTTTTTCCGTGGATTCTATTGTTCGATAGAATTCTTCTTCTGATTCAAAATCGTTTCGATGTTGCGATAAATTCGTGCGATATGCAGCTTCTTGCTTTTCGGCGTTTCTCTTTCTTCTATGTAAAGATTTCCGGTAACTTCCGGCCAATCAACCATCACAGAAGTTTCCCTCTTCCGGTCTGTAACGAAGGGAAAGCATATTTGTATTTTTAGAAACTTCGAAATACTCCACATATTTTAAGAACTTCAGAACTTCAAAATATTATATTTTTGGAAACTTCGAAGTTCAGGAATGTCGTGTCTTAAAATATGTAGAAGCTTCGAAATGTTATAATAATATTATATTGAAATATTATATTTTGAGGAAGTTTCAAACATTATAATAAGAAGAAAATATAGATTTATATTGAAAATATTTGTTCAAGTTACCTAAGAGTTTCTCAAGATATTGGCACCTTGTTTCAGGATCACCCGGGTTCATGGGTGCGCCAGCAACCAGTTCGGCTAGTTCTGCTTTGACCATTAAGTTCAGCCGAGCCGAGATCTCCTCCAGTCCAACTGTAACCATTAAAGACTTTCTGTTTTATTCAAACCACCTCTGCGTATAATATTCTTACGCATTTACACTAATCTACCGGATGTACCACCTAATCTGACCAAACAGATTTTTCTTTTACAACTTTGCTTCTCTTGTATATCAATTTTCAAAAGAAAAATGTTTCAGAAGAAGATTTTTCTTCAAGAATTTAATGATCAGAAAAGCGAGACTTTAAAAAATCGATTAGGATAATCTCTAGAATTTTAATTGTCGATTTAGCTGAGAAGTTGAAACGATGGTATCGTGTATAGTCAAGGATGGAATGCGAGTTGGACGGGTATGGAATGCGGTTCTGTTCATCCAAGACCCCATGGGATCAACCTAAACGATAGCCTTGCTTCGGTTCAAAGTCATGTTTTTCTACCCTTAAGAAAAACCTGACGAACATAGCCAACGAACAGCTATTCGGCTAGAAAAATAAACGATTCAACATCGTTGCTTTTATTCTAAACACTTCCTTAAATTGTCATTTTTACGAATTCTTTCCTACCCGTACATCTATTTCTTTCTGCAAAACTTTACCAGCAGATTTTTTTTTAAATTATTATTAATAATTCTATATCGATTTTTTTTTTTATCAAAACCATTAAAACATAATTAATTACAACAAATATTAACGATATAAATCACAAGAAAGTTGTTATTTTAAATGTTATTTATAATAAATACAAATAAGATAAATCTTCATAAATCCTGAAAAGAAAAAAGATTACGACTCTCTTATACTAATGAGCACATAGGAAGGGTTAAACCTCTTCCGTTGTTCGTAATGGATCGGTGGCGGTACAAAGGGAATTTGTTTCGCTTTCAAAATTTTCGACAGCACGATACAACATTGATAGAGGGATCAGGTAATGGGCTCTAACAAGAGAATCGGGCTATCCTCGTAAGTCCCCTTTGGTAAGCAGAGCCAGCAACGAAACGGTACCGAATGCACAACCATTCGCTTGTACTATGTATAGTCACTGCTGAAATATACCGTGGTCGTAAATTATGTCAACGGGTAAAGAACACGTGTTTCGTTTACGCTTGACTGATTTCAAACACGAGACACGATGATTAATCCTTTTAACCTTCTACAGCCTGAATTTTCTACCGTTACGAAGGAATGCAATACTGTTGAAAAACACAAACTTAACAATAAAATGTCCTTTAAGGCTACTGTATATTTCTGCACCGACTATACAAATCCGTTATCGCTTGCTTGATTTTTTCAGTTTCTTTTAAATCGCTTTCTGCCATTTACTTTTCAAAAAGAGAACAGCGCGAATCGATCATGCGTGTACGACACCATGAATGAAACATTTATGCGTATGATCCTCGAATTGACAACATCGATCCGGCATTGAAACGAAAATAGTACCGCTTCATTCGAACATATTTCATCAACGTCCACCAGTGATGGAATCACGCATGTGAAACAACGTTTTGTATGGAACAGCAATTATGATAAGTTGCAAAGTGTTATTTCTTGTCCACGATATCGCAAAGTTCATATGAAATCGGCGCCTCTAAGACCACACGTTCTCTTCGTAAGTCGATAAAGCAGAGATAATTACCAGATATCGATGATAAGTGTAATAAAAATTCAATGAAAACGATCAAAGAACATTTGAAGAAGCACGAACGAAAATCGGGTCGCACAAACGATCAGGGATGACATAAGTTGGTAAACGAGAATAAAGAGAACGCGGAACGGACCATGATGAAAGAAACGAGAAGCATTGAATACCAGGACGTCATATCCGGGCGTGATAGATCGAGCCAAGGTGAGCAGAGGTCGTGAGTAGCCCTCTAATGAAGAAAATCTGCCTTGCATTTTAAAGGACTTCTTATCCCCCTCTACTGTATCTACCAATCCTTCAGAATCGTATGTAACCAGATAACAGAACACGAACTTATTGATAACAATTGTTCCATATTTTTTTTTTTTTTTTTCCGCAGCGTCCTTTTTATTTTGTAAATCGTATTTTATTTTCAATGCACACGTATAAGCCTCGCGATTTAACGCAATCTTGATAGATAAAGAGTTAATGAAAAAATGAAAGGAAGGTTTATCAGTAGATCGTTGCACAATTTACGGGCTGCAAGTACTTTGTAAACTTCCGACTTGTAAAATTTCTTACTATTACGCAAATTGTGCAGGAGAGTCAGTGTGAAATAAAAATTGTATCAAAAGTGATATTATTTACCTGGCTCGAAGTTTTTCTTCATCCGACGCCACTGTCTCGCGTAGACTAGAGCTGAGCATCCTGCGACCAGGAAGAAAAGAATACAGGCACAGACGGCAAGGATCAGGGCTCCTGTTTGCCAATCCCACAGGATTCTCTCCTCTGAAGACGTTTCTCTCAGACGAGGCTCGTTTACTGTCTAAAATCATCACGATAACAGATAATTAATCGTAGAACAGTAGCGCAACTTCTTTATCTTTCATTGCTTTTCATGTGCTTTTCAGAGTGGAGAATTGTTGTACCTGATCCTTCGTTTCCAGTTCGATATTGCGTTCCAGATTCTCTACGCGTCCAACAAAATCGTTCGATTCCTGTCTGATCCGTTGCTGATCCAGATCCGGGAACCTCCACAGCATTTTCGAGGTGACAGCCTCGAGGCTTCTTTGACCGGTTTCCGGTCGTTTCCTCGTCGAGAGGAAAGACCAATCGAGCTCGAGGGCCGAGAGCGGGCCGCAAATAGCATCCTTGTAAATGGTGCAGGGGCTCAAAGTGAATTCAGGAGCGCATCTGGTGCAAGGCCAACAGGTGTCACGGTCGACCGACCAAAATTCGTAGCCCGGTTTACAGACTGGATACCGGGGAGCGGATGTCGAGCAGCCAGCCTTCCGGGAGCCGACCAGTAGCAGCAGCACGGCCAACAGATATCCCCGATTGGGCTCCCGAGGCATCACCTTTAGCAATTATATCATTATTATTAATATAATTGCCTCGTGTAACTCTTTTGTAGATTGAAATGAAATAATGAATTTTATTGATTCTGTTTAATTGTTATTGGTTTTTCTATCGAACAAAGGATGTTTAAAAGAACCGAAATGACTTCTTTCAATCGAGGGTGTAAAGTAGTCGTTTAACCGACAAAACCGGCCAGACCGTTTCCACTTCCGGCTCGTTCGCAATGTAATTACATCCGTAGTTGTACGTCGAGCCGTACATCTTTTATCGGTGTGCGTACTCATGAGCATTAGAACAGTTTGAACGTGAATCAATTGACCGCAATTCGGTCGCATGATTTCCCTGTGATTTGCATTAATATCAATAATCGTGTCCAACAATTCATTCAATATGAATGAAATAAGTTTCAATTAATTCAAAACTGCTCAACATTATGCTTTCATATAAATCGTGTCTAGTCCTACATTTTTGGTACAAAGAATAATTATAACACTGAAGACTGAACACTGATATTCTTTTTATTTCTCACAATTTTTCTCACATTTTGACAAATACTGGAAACAACAAATGGTTCACCCTGTACACGAAATATCGTGTCGCTCAAGTAGAAAGCGTAACGTTCTATCTATGGCGTGGTTTTCTCTGCGGTGCTGTTTAAAATTTGATACGCGTACCATGGACGATCGTAAGTATTTCTCGATTGCGTAGTAAGCTTAAGACAAGGCTGGAATCGTGGAAATGCAAGACCGAAACCTTCATATAATACTTCAATTCGAACTGTTTAAATTGAAGTAATTTCAAAACGTTTTAATACAGGGTAAACCATAGAAGACCAAAATTTATGCAAAACATTTCTGATAAGCTTCGATTCAAATCGCTCGTTTACGGATTATATTAATTACGCGAGCCAGCAAATAGAATCTTAGATATATTATAAATAATTACACGCTTATATTATAAATAATTATTACGCATGGTTATTTTATGAATTACGAATAATTACTACGATGGCGTATCTTGCTACACGTGGCCGTGAAATAATATTATTCGATTTTTTGATTGAAAAGTACAGCTATAGTTATACATATAGATACAAGTTATATAGTTGTGACTAATTAAACAAATAATTATGTATACTTACAAAAATATTACATAAAAATTGTAATGTTAATAAAAAAAAAAACATTAAATATATTATTAATTCTACCAAGGATTTTGACATTCCTCTTAACGTCAAGTAAAAGCTGGTTCATTAATGTCAAGCGTTAATTATCCACTTATTAATATCTCTGTAACTATCACTGATACGTTAGCGTACTACCATTCATAAAGCTCATTGGCATTCCATGCGCTCATCGTGTCATTCAATACAGAAAAGTCGACTATATTGTTTCGTTTATTTCGCATTTCATCTTGATCGCATTTTAAATTAATCCTTCACCTTATTTCTTCCTTCCCTTCAATTCCCTTTGTCATTTTTATAATAATAATTCGTTAATAAGATAAATTATAATTTAAATTAAAAACTTACATTAATTTATTAACATTTCTCGTATTCAACTAAATTAATAGCTTCAATAATAATACTTTAAACGCCAAACTTATTGTTAATCTAAATATTCGTTTTTTCATTGCAATCGATTAGTGAAGACTAAAAAAAAACAACTTTGAATTAATAAAACAAGGTGTGTATTTATTTTACACCGTAAAATAAAGTAAATATTGACTTAATAATCTATTGAAATGAAAAATACGCTGGAAATGTTTATTTGCATTCAAATATACATGTTTTTGCAAGTAGAAAATATACTTACGCTGCCTTCGATAAATTCAGACCTGTCATGACGCAATCCAATCGATATATCAAAAATCGATTAGCGGGAAAGGAACCAATAAAATATCGAGAACTCACTAAAAATCGTTGATCCACCCATTCGAATGAAATCGATGAATTCCAGTTCGATCAAACAAAACTTTACAGGTTACAAATATGTTGTTACGTCAAAAATTAAGAAAATGTTCTTTTCGGCATATTAGAAGATAAAAGGAAAAGGCGGTATTTCGAAAAATCTGTGCTCAACGCGGACTAGACACGCACCACGCGCCGACTACAACACGACTGGCTAGACTGGTTATTCTAATTTCCGCCCACAATCCTCTCTTAAAAAGAGAAGTTTGTAAGAGAGAGAGAGATATATGAAAAAGAAAAAGATACGGAAAAAAACTTAGAGCTGGAAGAAGATGAAAGAGGACAGAGGGAGCCACGCGGTAGAATAAAAAAAAAATAGTGATGGCTTTAAACATCGCTAATCATCGATAACAATATTTGCAATAAGAAATAGAATCTATTATAAAATTTAATTTATTACAATAAAGCAGCGATTGAAAAATTATTGTTCAGACCAATTTTGTTTATAAAAACTATGTATTGCACACTGAAAGTATAGTGTTTTCGCATCATACATCAATAAACCAAACAATTATATTATTTCATATTTTTAGTGTTCTGCACTACTTCCGAATTATTTAAATTATTATTTTCATACATATTTTTCTACGTGTGTACGATGGTAAGTACTAAAATTCATTTAATTTGACCCGTACACACATTTACATCAATTGATAAAGTAATTGAAAAGCAAAAGATAATATTTGTTAAAAATTCCATACTGAATATAGAAATGTACTTACAGTAATAGTTATTAATGAACAATTCAATTCAATTCAATTCGATTTTTAAATTCAATTTAATTTTTCTCATTTTAGTGTCAATGTATATCTTATTCAAATTATAATTAAATGACTAAATAATATAATCTTAGAATCTGTGAGTATTTAATTTATATAAAATAAATATTTCATGTAATAATTATGGATAAAATATAAAATTATTTAACTTGACACAAAAACGAAACAATTTCTTCTACTTTCGCGCCATCTTGTATTTCCCAGAAATTCACTCATGAGACAACAGTAACGATTTAGATATGAAAACGGAAACTAGAATAAAACAAAGTACCGGTAAGATAATTTGTTGTAACAGGTATTCATTTTTAAAGGCTGCCATATGTGATTTATTAATTAATTAATCATTTTTTACTTACTGCTTTACGTTACAATAAATTTCGAAGCATAAATAATGTTTATTAATGTAAGTTTATTTAATCCTTCACAGACTTTTTAATAAAATTCCTTAAATTTTAAATAAATCATCATTCTATAATTTATGTATTATTAAATTTCAAAATCTTATGCATTGTTACATTTTAACCTCTAACCTATTTAAACTAAACCTATACTTTTAGAAGCATGAGCAATGAAACTGTGTAATTCTGTTAAAACAAAATTAACTAATTAACGTTTATAACAATTTTTCGAATAATCATTTAAATATGTTTTCAGATTCCTCCAATGAGGCATCGACAAAACAGGCTATTCTAACAGTTGCAATAATTTTTGTTACTTCATTAATGGCACTATTTTATGTATACACTAGTTTTCCACAACTTGCAGAGTAAGAGAGCATGATCAAAATGTTTCACTTAAAGAAATGTTTTAATTTGTTATGTATTTTAGAGATGAACGACAACACATGAAGTTACCATTACACATTGAGGATGCAAAAAATCTGGGCAAACTTCTGAGTCGATATAAAGATTTATATTATTTTCAAGTACTGGCTGGATTATTTATCACATACATTTTGTATCCTTTGATAATTTCTTAAATGAACACAGTTCAGAGACAAAAAGTTTTTAAAATCTGTGTCTACAGATTCAGTTTCTCAGTTGATATAAAAAATATAAATTCCTTAACTTAAATTCAGTTTACAAACTTTTGCTATTCCAGGTTCCATTTTCCTCTCAATTCTTTCTGGTTTCCTTTTTCCATTTCCTTTAGCTTTATTTTTAGTGTGCAGTTGCAGTGCAGTAGGAGCATCACTTTGTTACCTTTTATCATCGATCTTGGGCCGTAAATTACTATTCAAATATTTCCCAGAGAAAGCTCGAGAATGGACACTAACAGTTAGAAAACACAGACATCATCTATTCAATTATATGTTGTTCCTTCGGATGACACCACTGCTTCCAAATTGGTTTATAAATCTAGCCAGTCCTGTAATTGGAGTGCCTCTTGCACCATTTACTGTAGGCACATTTTTTGGTGTTGCACCACCATCTTTTGTTGCCATACAAGCAGGACAAACACTACAAAACCTAACTTCATCTAGTGATGCATGGTCCTGGAATAGCATCTTAATGTTATGTGCATTTGCAGTACTTTCATTAGTGCCTGTTTTATTTAAACAGAAACTACAACAAAAGTTTGATTAAACTTTAGGGAATAAATTAAAACAAATTTATTTATTTAAAAGACGTATGCTTATTTATTTTAAATATTAATTACATTGAACATAATGTAACAAAAAAATGGTAACTTAACTTTTAGTTCAATTATTGATACTGATTTGACTTCAATACTGTTCAACTGATTGCATTAGAAAAAACATTCCTTAATATAGAATCACATGCTTTCTTTGTTTACTTTTAAACAAATTTTATTATAGATGGATCTCAATCTCAATTTTACAAGGAAATCCATCAAAATTAGCACAAATTTTAATGTATTTTTGTTTTTCTTTTTTTTTTTTATACAAAATGTGCACAAAATTGTTTACTTCAAATACTATTTTAATGAAAGGGCAATAATAATACCCACTTTACTATAGAAAAATCTTATAAATAAATAATATAGCTTAGCAGAAGGAAGTTAAATAGACAATGGAAATACTTGTTGAATTCAGAGTTGCAAGGCTAACTGGCCTCCAGTACCACCAATTATACCACACTGAAAAATATGTAGCTCTAATAGTAAATTATTTAGACAATATTAAATGGCATATGTAATTAAATGTAAATAAATTTTCTGTTGTAACTATACAACAGAAAGAATCAAACTATGCAATTTATATTATAATCAAATACAAATTAGTTGATTTGTTTAATTTAGTACTAATATACTTACAGGTTTTCCCAGTAGATAATAATACTGTAAATGATTTACAAGCACTAGTACATTCTGAAGTTGCTATCATTTTGATCAGTCGTGCACCTGTAGTACATGTAAGTACCACATTACTGCATTCAGGATTTGGCTGCAGTTTTACAAATTAAATCTATTAATTAAAAAAGTTATTTTATACTTAAATGAATATAATATCCTCAAATGCTGTTCTCAATTAAAGATCTACAGTGCAAAAATATAATTTATTGAAAAATCATTGTAGTAAATAACTTTTCTAATTTATGAATAAAATTTATGAAATAAAATGTAATTTCTTACTAAAGTATAAGGTGGAGATTTTGACTCATCAAAAAGAATAAATCTCTCTATGCTCTGTTCCCACCAATTCGGTGTGTCTACAGGTTTTGGAAATAATTTCCTTAGAATTCTTGCTGGTATCATTCGATTGATTCTCCACATAATATGATTATTTAAATTTTCTGTAGGATTTAGGTCTATTTTACTTTCCATGATTTCTCTAATATTTCTGAAAGAATATTTTTTTACTCATAAAAATGTACTTTTGTCTAAACCAAAAATTTTTGTTTATTTTCTGGTTGAAATATGTTTGTTTATTGTTTATACATGATACCTATAAGTTAAATTGTTAGAAAATACTTTTGCAGCATCTTTTTCAAACACTTCTGAATGTTTCAAAAACAATTGTCTTATATCTTCCATATGAACTTCAGAAAAATTTTCTTTCTTTACATATGGAATTCCAGGATTAAATGATCTAGGTATTTGATAACCACTTAAATCGGGTATGAAATGTACAACACTACATGCCCAACAATCCATATCTTGTATGTAAAAATATGGATTTTCTAATATACACCATTCTTCATACAATTCTAAAAAGATATAAACATAAAAGTAAAATAGTGATTTAACTTAAATGGATATATAAAGTTCTGATATAAATAAGTAATATTTAAAACAAATTGTTTATAATATAATTTCATTGCTATTCTATATCAAACGATACAAATGCTACTGTTTGATGTTTAAATATATTTTTATTACATATGTTTTACAGGTATAATATTGATACAATTCGTTCTTTTAATTTTTATAATATAACATACCAGATAAGGAAGGATACTGTTCAATTACTGGTATGGCTACTTTTCGAAGCAATTTTAAACCTGGATAAATAGAATTTTGTAAATTCCTTACTAATACAACTGTTAAGAACCTTTGATCGAAAGATACAAAACATATAATTGCAATAAAAAAAATTGCAATTGAAATTTTCATGCAAAAAGGTATGCTGCATTTCTTATTTCTTTTTTCAAGAATACAAAACGAATTTTGTAAAACTTGATCAATGTCAGTTTCAGAGATACCATTTTTGTGTGCACATTGACGAATTTTTTCTAGTTTACTTTTGTATTCTTCTAAATTAACCATTTTTAGATACACAACATGAAGTTACTAATTATATATTTAACTTATAACAACTAAAATATAAATATCACTTGAAAGTAAAGATCTAAACTATTCTAAACACTAAAATTCATGTTTAATTTATATCCTCTTGTGCGCTATCTAGTGGCATAGTTTCAAATTATAAAACATTACCCCTAAATTACTATAAATGTACTATAAAACAATATTTTTTTATCCTATAAAGTGTAAAGATTAAAGAGTATGAAAATATATTTTATAATATGTAACTTTTAAAAACTGACAGCTACGTGATACATTATAATAAATTTTATTAATTAATAATAAAATATCAGTTTCAGAATTATAAAATCATAAAAACATCATAAACTTAATAATTACTTTTTATTTAATTCATATATATACACATATGTATTCATAAACATCACATCTAAATGTTATTACATCTATATAAATATCAATACATCATTTTAAACATTTAATGCTTTTTTCCTTCACTCTTAGCAACATCAGGATATAATTTGTAGTACAGCTGTTCATACTCTTTTTTAAGTTCTTCTCTCAATGCAAAATATTTAGGATATTGAGCCTTCTCTATTGGATCCCAACAATCCATAACACTATCTGGTATATAAGCATCACGGTTGTGAGCTGTTCCACCTTCACTGTTAGGAAATTTAAAAGGCTGCCAATGCTGCTTTTGAAAACATTCTTCTTCACCATCTAATAGAAGTTTCTTTGCAACACGGAGATCCTTAATATTACGGTTTTCTTCAAAACGTTGCCTTAATAAAACTGACTGATATCTAAAGCAGAATAATAACAAACAATTAATTTTAATACGTAATGATAAACAAATTTTGAATACAAAAAATTTGGAATGTTTTATATACAAATGAAAAAAACTGAAGATATTACTACCTACCTCATTTCAACTCTATCGTGATAATAATCTTGTATTGTACGCAAAGCACGTTTATAAAGTCTACAAACTTTTTGAGTATGACTAACAATACCTGATGGTAACTGAGCCATTGTTCTCGGATTAAAAATTAATTTTGGTAAAAACTGGTTTTGTTTTTAAGGTTACTTATCTAACAGTGCAACGACCATATACCATGTAGACAAGAACTAGATAGAACTACAAATTCATAAAATATCTAAAATTTTGTTTAAAATTACTTTATCTTTATTTTTTTCATAATAATATTCAAATTTAAGGAATAAAGAAAGTATTAATCATAAGAATAATATTAATACAAACATGAGTATTTTAAAAAATTAGAATTTAACAAATTTTTAATTTCAGTATAATTCCTTTCTTATTTCTTAATTACTGATATCTCTAACAACAAAATCTGTTAATAGTTGTACAGCTAATATTACTAATAAGAATTTAATTTATCTTTTTAATTGTTACATGAAGGTAAAGTTTACATTTAAAATATGTTAGTTATTAAAATATGATATCTATATCATAATAACGAGTTTCACTAAAGTATCAAGAAGTAAATAATTTAACATTGAAATTCAAATAGAATTCAACCTGAAACAAAACATACTTAGAAAAGGAAGACTTCCGGTTAAAAGCAACGTGACGGAAATGCAGTTATTCCAGATGATACACATTGTAATGTATATTATCTTATCATATACATGTATCATCTACTGTCATTTTATCTTATCTATTTGAAAAACGTGGTATAAAGATCAATTCATCAGAACATTAGGAAGAATCAAGGAATAAATCAGAAACAGTATTTAAATGTCTAGTGTTAATGCAATGGAAAATGAGGATGATCCAGTGGTTAAAGAGGTGAGTAAATGAATTTTCTTTTCTTATTTTCCTTACTTAATTGTTTAATTTTAGGTTAATTCTAGGTTATGTATGGACATTGTAAACATTTTGCCATATAAATATAAAGTGAATTTTTGAAACTATTCGTGCAAATTATGATTGCTAATTTCTATGGTATTCAAATAGGTTTTTTACCTTCTTTATTTTGTACATTGACAATATCAAATTATTATTTTAAGCGAACTAAATGAAACAATCAATTTACAATTGTAATTATGTGTTGTTTTATTAAATAATTAAGCGAATTAAACTAAAAAATGTATAAGAATGATATTGTGCGTTTAAACGTAAAAAAAAAAATGGAAAATTGTACATTTTTTTAGATTCCAGTGTTTCTCTCAAAAACGCTTGCTGATAAGTTATTTATTTTTCAATATCCCGTCCGTCCTGCCCGAGAGGGTTACGATAATGCAACTTTTCTAAAAACTTCAATAAAACCAGAAAATCAGGAAGTTCTCATAGAGGTAGCAGTTGATACACACAGCATTAATTATGACCATAGTAAAGGAGAACAAATTGCAATAAATGCAGATGGAGATTCAAGGATTGATCAAGATGATGAAGAGAAGGCGTTTGACAGGTATTTATAAAGATGTTAAACATATTATTTATAAACACTGTATGTGATGAATTTTATGTTGTAGTAATCTTATGGATAAAATAGTGTTACAATCTTCTCGAGCATTGCCCAATTGTTCAAACTATGCAGTTGGTATTTTTCAAGATAATGAATTGCATATAACACCTTTAAAGGGAGTTATACAAATGCGTCCACAATTTAGTTATCTTGATAAAAGTGATAAACGTGTTAGAGATGAAACCAAAAATATGGGTGAAGGTATTTCCACATATCTGTAGAAATGTTTAATCTATCTCAATTGTAATGTTTTACTTTTGTTTTTTACAGAGTATGAAGAAGAAGAAGAAGGTCCAAAGCAAGTCAATGTAACTTTTGCTAGACAAAAGCCAGAGTTTATGAAAAAAATGCAGGAGCAATCTTTTCAGCATCATACTCAAAAAAGTTTAGGAGAAAGATGGATCCATACCAATTATATTCCAACAAATGCCACACAAGCAGAAGTAAATATTTTCAATTCATTTCATTGTTATAGTTGGTACTTTATAATAAAAGTTATATATAATATTCTTTTTAGCTTACACGTTTGGAAATGTTCTGCCCTACTACAGACGAAACTGTAAATACATTGAATTTATCAACTCATCAATATTTAGAATTATTGGCACCACCAATAAAAGAAGAATTAAAAACAGATGTTTCTAGTTGTACATCTCTTAATTATATTAGGACTTTACCTCTTCTTGATCAAATTAGAATTCTCATGAAAGATGGTAAGTGGTTTTAACTTCTACTGTGCATTAGTTTTTTATTTTATTCTAACTTTAAACTTCTTTCATTTATAGCCAAAGTTTTATCATTTGCACAGTTAAGATCAATTATAGCACCAGATCAAGAAACAACAGCTATATTAAAGTATTTGCAACAAGTAGCAGTTTTAGTACAAGGAAATTGGATTGTAAATAGCGAACTTCTATACCCAAAAGATACTGTTTCAGCATATAATGGCATTCCTGCAGAACTTATGTGCAGGGCTAGGGATTACGTCGTAAGTACAGTATCTTTTATTAATTCTATTTCAACAATCGGTACGTTTATTAAGAATATATGATTTCAGTTATTATCATTCACGGAAAATGAATACCTACATAGAAAAACAATTGCATCTGTTATTAAATTGCATACCGACGAAATTAATGAAATATTTATAAACTTAGCGATACACGAATCAAAGAAGGGATGGCGCCTAATAATTCCATCAACTAAAGAATTTAGCGAAAAGTATTAATCGTTTGTTGTTTTTTAAATCAGGCTCATTTTTATTTTGTTACGAACGTAATTCTTTCGATAGGTATCCGGAAATAGCTCAAAGGCAGGAAATGTTTTGGGAAGCGAAACGGAAATATCTTCGCGAAGCGATGGAGGTTCAAAGTCAAATTCCACAGCGTCAAAGACGGAAATCGAACAGAGAATCTGTTGGATCTGAAAACGAAGAAAGAAACGTAGGCCGCGGAAGAAAAACGTTAAGGGATTCTTCTATGTCCGACAACGACAGTGGTACAGAGCCAGTGAAACACAAAAAGACTATTCGATCTCGTAAGGTATCCGAAACCACGTGACCAAAGTTGATGCGCGATTAAAATGTATGCTTCTACGTATTGTTAACATATTCAGAGTTCCGGAAACTACGTACCTAGATCATATTACATCACGTCTGCTTTGATACACTGCCAAAATTTCACCATACACTTGTATATTTAAATTACTTAAGTAAAATATTTTCTAGTCTCAAGTGACGGTCGGGGAAAATGACAGAGTATCGGTATTCAACGATTTCAGTTAAGAAAAAAAGAAATCTATTTCTTTATTCCTATATACATGGTGGTCCACACAATTGTTTCAGATCATAACTCCGTTGTTAATGTAGTTTTTCGTAAATACATTAATAACAGAGTTATGACCTGGAACAGTTGCGTGGACCACCCTGTATAGCGTCGATGAATACAGAAATTATGAGATATATAGAAACGTAATAAATCTTCCGCGAATTGTGCAATAATTGCAAAAAGTTTATTGACACTTGTTATGCTGTCAACTGGTGAATAAGTGATTTGTCAGGTACTGTAACAAAGTTGTAGAAAGCATTCATTTATTATGTCCGAAAGTTACTTCCTGCGCATCGTTGACCGATGTCGCGTCAAAAGCATTGACTGAAAAATGACTGATGATTTTTATTTTATTAAAACTATTTTTACGAGTAAAAGGAGTATGAGTATGGAATCGTGATCGACTTTAGATAATATATGTATAAAGTACCGGAATATCAAATGGATCATACACTGTATTTATTACTACATATTTAAAATGTACATATGTATAATTCAAAGTGTATTTCCATAAATACCTTTCATCCTTTAAGTTCTCGTCGTTAAGTAGGTAAAGCATAACTTTTTAGGTGTGAAATAATAAACGAGAAACGTTAATTAATCTTACGATCATGATTGCATTCTAGGAGTCACCTTTAAAGTACGTAGAAAGTGGCACCTGTGTAAAAGCAGGAAATAATATTTAAAAAATCAGTATAGCTATGTAAATACGTATTTAATGGTAAGCAATGTATACATGTACATAAACTCGTAAACGTGTAGTGGTTTTTCCGAACTACTTGTTCGATACTAGTTTATTTACTTTTTTATGGCAAGTATTATGCAACTATTTATCGTCCTTCTTTATACAGAGAACGTGTTTACAATAAAACATATCTTTTTTAGCGTGAAGTTTACCACCGTGTTCAGCATCGTTCAAAATTTACACGTACATCTTTACGAAGAAATGTTATATACTGTAAACAACAAATTTTGCAAGGATCAATTTCAACTGCTTCGAGCTCGAACACTAGCAAGAAAGTAATACCATTATCCTTGAGGTCTTTGTAAAGCACACTATACCGGTGCACCTCCCGTAACATATTATTGCAATCGATCTGCGAAACTGCTGTTCACGCATATATCATGAAAAGAGAATGTAGTCACCGATCTAACAGCAACTCCGTACACTTTTTACAAAACAAGAATGAGTTAGTTATTTTTCCGCGGAAAGGTAATTTGAAAAGGAAATGTGTGTTCAGTTCGATTGCGAAATGTCTGAAGAAAATTTGTAAGGACAAGAAATAGTCGGCCAAGAAAAAACAATCACATTCGTGGCAATTATCTGACGAGTTATTTTAAACAAGACTCGAGTCTTGAGGGATTCTTTTCATTAAGGTACAATGTTTATTTGTATTTCTTCTGAATAGTTGAAGAAACCTTGTTAGATATAACCGACTTTGACGGTCACAATACAATCCTTCGCTTAATTGAAGGATTAACGAATGTTTCCTTCGTTTCCCTCTTTAATGAGGCATTTGCGTAGCGTAGGGGCGGAACAGAGGGCGAACGCACTTTCTCTTGCAGTCCGACGCTCGGTGAAAGTATTTCTTACGCATTTGTACATTCGAAGCACCGAAATATCTGTTACTATATCAGAACCACACCTATAGGATGATAACGTTGACCTTTTCAAGGAATCGTGATTCAATGTAAATTACCGGATGTCTATTCGATACGTCTTGTGTCAGAAAATTTCACCAAATTAGCAAAATCGCGATTACACGGGATTCGTTATGCTTTGTAAATGATCTACCGTCACAGGGATCATAAAGATTAAGGTAATACGATAAAGAATCGATTATTTAATTAAGTTAAGATGCTACCTCGTACGTCTAATCATTTCTAATGCTGTTTTATGTTTTAACAGATATCTAGAAGAGGAAAAATCAGTGTACAGAGCGAACAATGAAGAAATGGAAAGAAAGCGAATGACGTATCCTGAAACGATTTCGTCGATCGTTTCTCGATTTCCGTTCGGTTGAAACAATGACCTTCGATAGGCGTCTCTGCAAGAAAGAAAGTTCAACCGATCTGTTTCCATACGATTTTCATAAATTACACGCTAAGCAGCGCGTTGAATTCGAGGATTCACGCTGTTGACGAGTCAAGAAATTGGGAGAAAAAAAAAGGAGAGATCGAAAGTCCCATGATTAGAGCGACAGTATTGTCCTCCTGTGATCTTGATTCATTAATATCGACATGTATTGTCTTAAAAATCGCTTCGCTTCGCTTCGTTCCGTTCATGAAAGATTCATACGATTTGGAGACCGAAAACACTGGTAACACTTTATTAGTTATTATTTTATCGAGCAATGCAATATTTATTGCAGGCAAGAAATTCGTTTTGCGAGAAAGGCGATCAAATTGAGCACAGATAAGACAACCTACTTTCGACAATTCAATGGCACACTGAACAACCGGCGATTTAGGTGAAAAGCAATTAAACTCTGCGTTTATGTGTGCGAACAGTTGTAAAAAAAAGGTAAAGTCGATTCGTAAAAAGGTACTCAGAGACGCGACAAGTTTCTCTGAAATTTAATAACGGAAATTTTCCTTCAGCGAACAGAACCGACCGAAAAGATGAACTTTCGCGGATCTCGATTTAGAAGAATAGAAAAACGTAGCGGGATAAGGTGTGCAAGTTCCTGACCCGTCGTTGTACGTCGACATTGTAGTCACGTACGACGAACGCAAATAAAGTTTTTAGTGACGATGTAAAATTTGACGTCTCGACCTACTACCGAAAGGAAATTTTCGTGTGGCGCGCTGTAGAAAGCCATTTCACTCGATTTCGTTTGGTTCCCATTGGTATTGAAAGCACTTTGCGGAAATGATCGGTCGTGAGGTATCGTTTACAGGTGTGTGTATGTATACGTGTATATAAATGTAAAAAGGTATCGAAAGATCGCAGCTATCGGTGATGTAAGAATTGCGTTCGAGCGTGGAGCGAATACGTTTCTTTTTCATCTGGCTCTTTTGTTAACGAACATTGTTAGCGTCTCTTCTGTCGAATCTCGATGATCTTACACGCCTCTGATCGATTGTATTCTAAAACGCAATTTAGATTTCGTCCGTGAGGTTTCACGTGCATCAAAATTCCGCTTGGACTTTATCGAAACGAAAATTAGGAATCGAAATTTCACTTTTGTGTTCTATTTTAACGCGTCGGATACTCGGCGCACAGAATTTACGAAACACCATGCATAGCTGCGGAAATACTTTTCGATAGTTCACAGATAAGATCGCGGAGCATTTCAAAGACCGGTTTCATTAGTATTAGAAAACTTAGATCCAACAATGAAGGAATATGAAATGAAGGAGACGAGAAGAATCCGATTACTTTCCTTTTTTCTTCTTTTTGTGAAAAAGAAACAATCCTTTTTAAGACACCATATTTTATCTTACACTTTTGTATCAATACATTTCTTAGAAAGTTTTTGTTAAATCACTGGTTGTTTCAGACTTCAAGGAAATTGTATTTAGCCCGACAAACATGCTACGTACCACACCTTGAATTTAATTACATCATTTCAAATATTTCACATTTGACACAACAAGGTACCGATCGAGAAAAATTACTCTTTGTATCAAGACGAATTCGGTGTTGTCGCTAAAATAACATGTTCCATTGTTTCTCATTGTTTAAGATGATTGTGTGTGGACCAAAGTTTTCAAGGGAGACGTTGTCTTGCCATACATACGAGAGATTGTCTCCCACTACCCCAAAGCGAAGCCAGATATTAGCTGGTGGAGGTAACTTTCAGCGAGACATGCTATATAAGAGAATGAAGAACCGGCCGGCCAAGATAAAGCTTGAGTGTTGTCAATTCGTTCGTCGTGCTGTTACTCCTCTACCTTCGTCGTTGACAGGTAAGTGGGGTAAAAAAAAAAAAAAAAAAAAAAATTAAAAAAAAAGAAGGAAAGAAAAATGAGAGAAACGGAGGAGAGACGCGGAACCAGTGACGAGAATCGTACAAGTGCAAGTGTCTTCTTCCGGGGATTCGAATGAACGATCTCTTAGCTGTTCTTATCTGTGCACCATGGACCTTTGTTCAGATTTCACGTGAACCATCAATGAAAAATCGATTCGAACACGGTCTGGGTGAAACTCGATGGTATTAGAGCGGAATGCCAGCGTACAGAACGATACACTAGGATAAATCTGCGGCGAAACGATGAAAAATTTGCGAAATTAACGTTGTCACGCATGGCGGAGCAGAAATTACAGCACGTGCCTTAGGAACGGGAAAATGCAAACCGGTCGTGCGAGGGCGATCGGGAACTGCAGTTAGGAATTCGTGAAAAATGTCCGTAGTTCTAATAGACTGATGTTACTGTATGATACTGTTGAATTAATCGGTCGCTGCAACGCGTTCGTGAAACAAAGTCAATTTATCGTACAACATAGTTTGCTACATTTCCTCTCAGTCTATTAATTGTATTAATTATATTTTTCTCATTTTTCTTTTCTAAAATGAACAACTAATTGTTGGTAAGCTAATCTTGTTACTTTATAGAATAGTATAAGGAGTTCTTTAGAATTGAAAAAATTGAAGGCATAATAGTCGTACAAAAAAGTTGTTATCCTTTTCGTTTAATGAGAAGTATTTAATTAATTAAACTGGTAACAGGATTGACGAAAGAATGGACATATGATCCGTGTGTGTTTCGAATGCTTAAAATTCTGGAGCATGACATCGAATGCAGCAGCACATACGAGAGTGGACGAATACCGCAATCTTTGGTCTTAGCAGATTGAAAAACGTCGCCGCAAGTATAAAGCTTGCTCTAGATTTCCTTAAGAGCATGTCCGAGCCCGGCCGACCAGTTACGAGTGCGTGCCCTCCACCGATTATATTATACCAATCACGTTCTTGTCGTTTGTAGTTGCCCGACAACTATCTCTTTTTTTCTTTCTTTCTTTCTTTTTCATTATGCAATTGCTTTCTTTAGAATAGCCCTCGAGAAATCCCGTTCGATCAAATTACACTCGTGGATTTTGTCGTGTGAACTTACTTAAACTCCTGTAATTTAATAGTTTATTTTTTAAATTTACTAAACCTCTTATAAAGGATGAAACAATGAATTAGTCCACAGGTACTTTGGTACCTTAGCATCCATTTTTCAAGGTCGTATACATATCCTTTGGTACCTCAGCATCTACTCTTCGGGGTAGATGCCGATTCTCATACCTAATAGTCCATTTCTATTATTTAATTTCTCCAAGTCCGACAATTACCAAAGATATAGTCTACGTCCAGTCATGCCTCTAGAGAAAGTTTCTATGATTTTTTTCTTATCGAGAAACCGTATCGGTGAAACTGAAACAGAAACGTAGCAAGAAGAAAAAAAAAAATGAGAAGAGTTGTCCCGACCAGGCGATCGAATTCTTGACGGTTCTTTGGGTATCTGGGATTAAAACCTCTCGAAGGAGGTGTCCTTTCTAGGCGCGAACCTTGGACGATATTGTTTCTTGATCTGCATGCTGTTACACCATAACTTAATTCGCAACACCCGAGACAGATACGTACCGATTTTTCTCGGCTGGTACAGGATTTTTTTTTTTACACGCAGACCCTCTCACTTTCACTCGAGCTACCGATCGAGACCCGGTGGTTCGCGTGCTGCTTAACGATCGGCCGGACTCGCGCCTAGTAAAGACAGGATTCTCATTAAGAACGACAACCACGTTCCTTCTTTGCCTTTTTTTTCATCCCGGTCCGTGCCAATCATTGGCCACTTTGTTCTTTAAATGGACCGGTTAATCGGGTAAATCGCCGGCTGGAATTACGAGATGACCCGCGATCCGGGCCGGACAACCAGTTGCGTAAAAGTCGCACGAAACGAGGAAAAAGCGGGTCTCGTTCGACCTTTATAACGTGTCCAGGAAACGTACGAGTTTCCCCCGGCTCGCTTTCGGATCTTAACTTACCGGTTGAAAACGAAATTGATAAGCGCTCTCATCTCACAACTTAACGCTAGCTTTGCCAAACCAGTCAAAATGACCTGCTTCAGGTTTCTCGTTATAAATTACATCATTTATTCAGATGCTTTTATCGATTTAATGCATAATTTATGGAGATTTATTCTTTATTTATTCTTCTGTCCACTTTCTTTAAACATCGGTAGCTCCAGTGTTGATAACGAGGGAATTCTTACTTTCAGACTTCCTGTAAGTAACGTGTTAACATGAAAAACAACTCGCGCTGATAGAGTTTAATAACGTTAATAAAAATTAACCGAGATCACAGAGGGAAGTCTAAGATCTTTTGTACGTTGGATACTTCTGTTTTTTTCGTCGCGTTTCGGATTTGTCACGGTTAAAAAGAAATTTCTCCCGATCAACGAGAGATCTGCATCACGTCCGTGCAGAAAACGGTTCACTTTCGTAAATGGAACCTTTCGAATTTATCGAAAGCATCGAATCTCTCGCGATGCATCATCCTCGCCGTTACGAATGAGATATCCTCAACGGATCGTGAAACCGCTTGTCCATGTTCTTTTTACGCTGTTAGAAAGTTAGGTGCTTTCCACGACTGTTATCCGTAAAAGTGTAAATGAACATCTTTTCTTTCGAGTCAAACAATTCGCTGTCACCGAGAACGTCAAACAGAATTTGTCTACTTTTCTAATAAGGGACAACCGATACCGTGTATCATCGTTGCAATCAGATTCATTTTACTTTCTGCATTTAAAGAAAGTACGAAATGTAATTTCACTGAAATATATTTTTCCCTCGAAATCAAAACTAGGGTAACCAGTGCATGAGATCATGCTATTTCACCACATTTCTCCGTAGCCTCCTTGCACGAGGATATTCTAGGTCATCGATGTGCATATATGCACTTTCGACACACACGAATTCACTGAAAATCATTTATTTTCTACAGGATGACTTACAGGTTACTCGTTTGAGGAACCTGTTCGCTAACGAAGTTTCAGCGATAAATTTTATTTATATGCCGGCGCAGAGATTCTTTATTACTTCGAGCCTCGTATAATATTGACCATTAATATCGTAATCCCCTTACGGTAGAGCCTTTCAACTTCTAAGGATTAATAATTGACAGAATTAATCATGAAAGATAGCAGGAAAGGCTTTTTAATGTAGCCCCGTTAACCCACAGAAAAATAACGAGACGAGACCAATCAATTTGAACACGGTCGAGATCTTTCGCGCAATATGTTGCCTTAATCCAATGAAATATCGTTGCTTTTCACTTGGATCAGAGCATCGTATGGAAGATACCGATAGCGAAGGTCACTTTCTCTCGCACGTGTTTGCTTTCGAACCCATTACTTTTCTCCGTTAGCATAATAAAATATGACTCGTACGTGTCATCGCGAAGATTCAAGTAATTACCATCGATCATTAATCAAAACTCTCTTGTCCGTCCTGTTGCAGAATGTACTGGTTGTGTCTGGCAGCGTTAGCTGCTACCGCGGCAGCGCAAGGCTCCTACGATTTGGACCCTAGGGTGTCCTTCGCTGGGAAATCTTCCAGTTTAGGACCCCTTTACTCGTCCAATCTTGGCGCCCAAGGTTTTCGCGACAACAGTTACGAGGACAACATCGTGACACCTACACCGTCCCCCTCGCCCTACAGGACTTCGAATAATCAGCAACCTGTAAGAAACGATTGCAACCATTTAAAGAAAGTTATTTTAATTGCATTCGTACATCGAACCAAGGAATGTGATACAGAAACCAGTGACGGTTACAGTAACGAAAGGGTTAATTTTAGACCACACTCCTCAAAATACTTGCTGAAAATATTAATTACGGCAAAAGTAGTTGCATCAGGTTACATTGCGTATACCCGTTGGCCGTGTTATGCAAGCAATTACGTAAAAATATGTTGCCTTCTGTAGATATGTTTATCGTTGCGTGTAATCACCAACGGGCCCGCAAAATATGTACATTTTTATGAACGACACGATACAGAAGGAATTTTGTGAATGTTCTCACAAACAATTGTTATAATTCGCAGTTGTACCGGAAACCAACGGGAGCCGGGCTCGATCAGCAAACGGCCATCAGGGTGAATGGTCCACCGCGCGCTATCCTTCGAGGCGGACAGCAGAATCCTCGGGTATGATCTTTATCGCAGAATAAAGCGTTTTTTCGATTTTTAGTACAGAATATATTCACGAAATTCTGAGAATCGTACTGGATGCAGGTGAAATTGTTATTCTTCGTATGTCTTACAATAAGTGAAAGCAGTAATAAGAAATCCTTGCATCCATTGTTTGCAGTTCCACACAATAAGTGCCTTATGTAATGGCTGGTTTGGTACGATGAGAAGAAAGAAATGTTTCTTCGCAAAGAAATAAATCGGTTCATTTCTTTCTTTTTCTTTTATAGCGTGATTTCTAATAATTACGCGGCCCTCGTCGTTATCCCCGAACGAACCTCGAAATTAAGCAATCATCTGCGGTAAATCGTCGAACTGATCTTGCCACGTCGTGTTTCCTTTCTTTTTTTTCTCCCCAAAGAATGCAATTGAGAAAGAAAACATATTATATAAACGATTCATTTTACCGCGGTGTTCGCTTTCTTTCCTTTAAAGTATAATGCACTTAACCGTGTTGCATGGTTGAAGGCCGAGGCTGAAGAACTGGAGGAAAAGGAGGAGCCGGATCGTCTGACCCTTCTGTTGCCGCAGAGCAAATTCGATTGCGTGAACAAACAGACCGGTTATTACGCCGACGAAGATCTTAACTGTGAAGTCTTCCATTACTGTCAAGATAATGCCAAACACTCTTGGATTTGTCCCGAGGGATTCACGTTCCACCAGGTAATGCTCTACTGTTTCCTGATCCTCGAGATCTGTAGGTCAGATCTAAATTTTGCTAGCACTATTTAGTATTTTTATAACAGTTCCATATAATTAACGGGGTGAAAAGGTCTGTAAAGGTATTTGAGGTATTTATTTTAATTTTACGCTTAGGAATTTGACCGCCTACGTACATGCACTCTCTGCATGCCTGCCTGAACCGGCCCCGGTCAGACCAGATTTCCCGATTTACCGGGCTGTTACAGTAATCGAAATTTCTCGGTGAAAGCATTTATTAGCATAATCTTATCTAACGCGCGCGCAATTAATCGGTTGTTAAACTATCTATAACTAAATTTCACCTCGCCCATACATTGATGCACGTTTTCACCTTGCTATTTCCGCTGTTACATATAGCAGCGAAACGGGTAAGTAAGGCCAGTAATAAATCCTGCGATCGGTTTCCCGATAGCGGTGCATATATCGTTGTGCATTTCCGGGGTAATCAACCTACGTTCCTTTTTCTGGCCGGCAAAGATGCAAATAAAGCTGACGTACGATATCTGCCCGGTATATGGAAACACCTTTCTCTTTAAGAACTCCGAGGCCGTTAACTTCGACTCACTGGCTGCACGTTTTGCGTTACAGGTTCACCTGATTTGCATGCCGCCCAGCGGTGACATAAACTGCAAGAAGAGCTCTCAATATCACTTCGTGAACGAGTACCTCTACAAACCATTGAACTTGGCTGAGGCTGAGGCGAAACCAAACGTAACCTTGAGATACAGCGAAAGATACTTCCCTGCAGACATTCACCCAGACGAACGCGATGCCGAGGACTATTCCTCTGCGCCAGCTCGCCGTCCCACACAGGTAGCAAAGCTTTTTGCGTGTATCGTACTCTTTAGGAATAAAATTTGTCATCGATATAATAAAAACCAATTTGTCTTCAGATTTACCCGAGCCCTCAGCCGGCTACGTTGAACAGCATTCCACCATCAGCTCGTCCACAGCCAACGGGTCTTCCCCAATTTCGTTTACCCATCAACCAGGTTTTTCGTAGCCCCGAAGAAGTGAACATACCCCTTCAACACAGACGCCCGCAACCTCAGCAGCATCAGGCTGTGAGAAGATTCCCTCAAGTACGGCCCGATGATGAGGAATACGAGTAAATTTGATCCATCGTCGTTCGAAAATTATTATCATTCATCGTCATCCTCATCGTCACGTTTCAATCATTAATTGTGTCGCAATAATGTCATCATTCCGTGTTGAAATTGCAGGCAAATAACGATAAACATAATCGTTATGTTTATTCGAACGAATTATAATTATATAACTCTGTACATTAATTATAGAACGTAAATTATTCCATGTTCTCATTTCTCATTTTACGAAAATTCGTAAATTGAACACAAATTCGACGAGTTTACCATTAGCATACCGATTTGGTATTACATTTTATTTATGAATTAAATGTAACTTTAATGGAACTTAAATTATGAATTACGTTACATTGTTCAATATTTTATAATTTAGCAACACGTGTATTTTTTTTTATTATGTATCAAAAAAATAATCAACGATATTAAATGATATAACAAGTATATGTACATTGCAAACATGCTAACATATATAACATGTAATCGATATTAGCTTAACAGTGATGACCAATAAATTGTTATTGTGTTACCTTTAATAGCCCCCACTATTGTTAAGGTGATATTATACGAAATGTTTCCTTAAAACCAATGCTTTATATCTCTTTTAATTTATACAAGCGCTGTTTAAATTTTCGTGGGCGCAGAAATAGTCAATTTACCATCTATAAAATAATAAAACACGTATATGTTGATAAACGTAATGAAAAAATACCATTATCTTTTGATACCATTCAAACAAAATAAAAAAACGTGTCTAGACACATGTATTGATATCTGTAAAAGAAATTCTTAGTAAAAGATATTGATGCATAAGAGATTGTAAAAACCTCAGGACGGATTTGTAATGAAGTTTTTTATTTCATGTTTCTTTATTTTTGGGATTTTAGTAAGGATTTAGTTAGAAACAAATAGCCCATTAAAATTCGGAACAAGTCTAAATTCATTCAATACCATTGTTTATTAAATGAATGAATACATAAATATAGATTTTCTCTTGTTCCCTTTCATGTACGCTCTGATGTAAGGTATCGCCATATTGTTTGCTACACTACCGCCTTCTGAAGTAAAAAACTTCAGGGTTATAACCGAGTATCGTCACTCCGTTTTCCTATTAATGTATATACGAATTTCTCTTATTTCTAGAGCGTAATTCACACCGTTGTGTCGTCTGTTATATCTTTTATTTGAAGCGTGATTAAATCGTTTAATTTCCGTTAGTGTTTGTATGAAAATCGTTGATGCACTATCGTGTGTTCTTCGTAAACGACATTCAATCAAGAATTTTGAAATATGGCTGCTGCTGCTGCTGCTGCTCTACTCGATGAGCTTATGGGAAGAAACAGAAATGTTCTTCCCAACGAGAAACCTAAAGAACTTAATTGGGAAGATCCTGAGGTAATTCATCGAAACCAGCATATATTTTGGTTACGCAGTCGGCAATGAACGCAAAACTTTACTACAAATCTTCTCATCCTTTGTACCTATTGCATTTGCCTTTTCATGTTTCAGTTTTGCAAATTGTATTTGGTCAAATTTTGCCCTCATGATTTGTTTGTTAATACGAGAGCCGATTTGGGCGCATGTTCCCGGGTGCATGATGACGAAGCCAGAGAGTTGTTTGAAAAAGCGCCATATTCGTACCGCAAACAACAATATGAGGATGAATTTATTAGATTTTGTCAAAGTATGTTGAACGAAGTTGAAAGGAAGATAATAAAGGGAAAACAACGATTAGCTCTTATTGGAAGAACAGAAGCGGTAAGAATATACAATGTGTTGACTCTTATTCCAATATTTTGAAATATTATGAAAGAATTACATCTTTAATATGATTTATTTAGCCTACTTTAACACCAGCACAAACTCAGAGAAACGAAGAACAGATTGCACTTTTAACAGAAAAAATTAACAAGTTAGTAGAAGAAGCAGAACAAAGTGGAATTCAGGGCAACGTGGAACAGGCTCAAGGTTTAATGAGATTGTGTGATCAGTTGAAGGAAGAACGAGAAACATTAAGAAAATCCAATGATAATAGTCACTATAACCAAGTAAGTATCTTCCAAGTATGTGAGATGTAAAATTTTGTAATGAAGAACTATGAAAATTAAAGTTGTCTAATTTCATTTAGACCGCCGAATTAGCTGCTGCCCAGGAAAAACAAATGGAAGTGTGCGATGTGTGTGGTGCATTTCTTATTGTTGGTGATGCTCAGCAACGAATTGATGATCATTTAATGGGAAAACAACACGTTGGATATGCCAGATTAAAGAGTGCACTTCAAGAAATCATGGTAATCGATGTCCTTCTAATATCAGAAATTTTCACGAATGTTTAAACGAGTTACGATTATAAACAAGATGAAAATATCTTTCTAGAGTAAACGCGAAAAAGCTAGAGATGAGAAAGAACAAAGAAGAGAGGAAGACAGGAAACAAAGAGCGCGCGCTAACGAAGATCTTGATAGGCGAAGAAGAGACGACAGAGACAGAGATCGGGATCGGGAAAGGGATAAACGTCGTAGACGCGATGACGATAAAGGTAGACACGATTCAAGCAGCCATAGGTAATTACTTAGATATTTGTAATCGAGGAGTTAATTCAACACGATAATTTAATACTATTCGTTATGTTTAGAAATTCCGGACACAGAAGTAGAAGTAGGTCAAGAGATAAACACGACAGGCATCGAGATGATGATCATCGACGTCATGCTCGCGATAAAGGTAATATTAAAGTTCAATTAAAAGAACATCGAGATATTGAAGATTTGGCACGTTTTAGGAAGTCGTGATCATCGAAGCTCGAGTCACCATAATCGACGCCGCCATCGATCTAGAAGTCGAAGTCACAAGTAACTACTCTTGATTGGTTAGTGAGTGAGAACTAAGCCAGGTATGCACTAAACAATATACCATATTCGTCTCAATTACTATACAGGTTCTTTACCAGGTGAGTTTCATTAGATGCACATAATGTATACATGATAATTATCTGTAATTTTGAAGAATGGCATATAGTCACAGCGAGCCAGTCTCTGGTCCTGCCTATTAATCGGAGAAACACTCTTACTAAATTTCATACGGACCTGATTGTACAGCGTTTAATTTTCAAAGTGACGAGCTTGCTCTATGTAACATATTACCGAAAAAAAAAGGTGCATCGAGGTAATGTCGAGCAAGGAGTAGTAAAATCGTTCCCATACGAAAGGTATTTTTATCATGTAGTATTATAGATATTGTCTACAGAGCAAGATAGGAGAAGGTATACCTATGCTTGCTTTGATCGGTATAATGTCTTCATAGGGTAAAAATTTATATAATTTCAACGACTGCATAGCTTTTTTGTCGAAAAGAAATTAGTGGTTTAGTGGAGGAAACAGTGCCTACTTCCGTAGACCTGCTACAACAGTGCCCTGTGTGACTGTGACTATACAATCCTAGCTTCTACTACGCATTTCTGAGGTATTTATATCGGAATGATAATACCAAACATGTCCTTTTATTAGGAAAGTTAGATATTTTCAGAAACGGTGATCTTTATTTTTGGAGCGATATTTGAGTGCTTAAAGTTATGATAACAAACTCCTGCTCTTACTTTCCTTATTCCTTGATTGTAATTTATTGAAACGTGTTCAGTTTAAAGTTGAATAAATGGTTTTTGTCTGATTAGTCAGGGAAGATTTCTACGGTGTAGGACCAAAGGAATAATTTTCATAGTTTAATTTGCGATAACGAGTTCACACGTGTAAATAAGAAACGTCAAATATTTTTACTTAACAGCTATCCGGCTATGACTGATAAACCGTGTAAATTATTCGAAATTATATACTGATATATAGCCATGTTATTAATTATTATATTCAGAACTTCATTTACGAAAGTTCAAAAGACGTATATGATGCTGCATATTCTTCTTCCCTTTGCATGCATTTTTTCTCCGTTATTTTTAGTTCTAAAAAGACAGGACTTGGCGAAGCTCAATCATGTTTTCTTATTGGAATATCGTGAATATCAATCGTGACATAGTGTTATGGTAATTCATTTAAAGGTTGCCGACAGGTCACATGGAATGTGTATTATGGTGATCCCAGGATATTCCCTTTAATCATATCTGGTCTATTCTTTTTTGTCACGTCCTTCATTTCGGCTTGATAGAAGACTCATACTTTATGTGCGCACTACATTTGTGTGACTCGTGTTTGTTCGCGATAAATTGTTCACACCTTATACAATCTGCTTTTGGAATTGACTAGATTTAAAACGAAACGTATGAAAACGATAGCTTTTTAAAAAAAAATCGTCTTGTGTTGTTACATTGGGATAAAAAAAAATCCGGTTGTTAAAAGGTTGGTAGCTATTCTCATCTCTAACGCATTACTTTTCATTTAACTTACACATCACTCTTATATCATCATAATACATTATACGTTTAATATTGCTAATCAAAATAAAATTTCTTCAATTAGATTTACTAAATACAGTTTTTACGTTAAATAAATGTATACGTACATTGAGACAAAAAATTGTCTAATTAAGTTCACTTTTATTTGAAACTTACAAAATTAATTCTTTTTATTTCCAATGTTACAAGCAAAGATGATCATTTCTAATGATATAATCTGCTTTTTCACACATGTAGCCGACAAAAGTATGATTATTTTTTTTTTTTCTTTTTTTTTAATATTATACATGTTAGGGCAAGTTAACAAATAATATACAAATATGTTATCCTGCTGTTTGGTAACGACAGAAATTAATACGAGAAGAAATCGTGTCGAGATTGTAATTTCTGAAAGGTACGTTGTCTATTTTCAGACAGAAGATATGCCATGGGGATGTAACCACCACACGGACTCACTTGCACACTGCTTAATATAATATTAAGGTAAAGATTTTGCATAATCTAAAAAATCCAACAAATCATGAATTTTATTCAATTGCGTTTGAATTCATTTTTACCGCATTGCGCTATCTCAAATTTATTTACAAAAATCAGGATCTTTAAAATTTAATATAAATTATTGTTATGAATGTTATTATCATAAAACCAGAAAACACATCAAACGATTTATTAGCAATTCATTCGTATTTGATGCAAATGTTACTCTGGACTTTTTTACATATTAAAGAGAAAAAAAAGACATCAAGGTAAATTTGTCTATAATTTGCATTGTAATACTCATAAGATTGTTAATTGAAATTAATAAAACAGTACTGCAATGAAGATATCAGGTTATTTAAAAAAAAGAAAGAAACACGAACATTTTTAAAATAGTCAGAATTATAAACGGAATGACAAGATCATTTGACACTGTACAATCTTTAACAGATTATAAAATTTATTACATAAGTATACATTTGTATATATACATATATATATACATATATATATATATATTAATAATACATTATTGAGCGATAGGATATTCTATCTGAATACTGTACATAGTAGTAATATTTGCTATAATACAATTATCTGCTAATAATCAAATTATCTTTGTACAAACTAAAATACTGTACATCAAGTGTAAATATTTGTATCGGTTGAATGACTTTGATTCTATCGTGCGTATTTAATTCCCTTACTTCATGTCAACAGACACCAAAAAATTGAAAAAAAAAAACAATTTTATTTAAGTCCAATAGTTTTTGTAACCTAAAGATAATATATTATTTAATTAATTAGTGTGATTTATTTTAGAATTGTCTAAAACAATAAAAGATTAAAAGGTTTGAAAATTTTGCTACCTCTTCGTATACAGTCCAAGCCATTGTAGTCACTAATGTCCTCCTCAACATTCTCGGAACGATGCCTTTGAAGTACCCTAACACACCATATTTCTCATAAATCCTAAAAACTGTATTACAAACACCGTTAAATTCGTTTGGGTACAATTGCATTTTCGTTTTGATCACATCTGCAGGTTGTGTTATAATAGAAGCAAATATTCCTGCTAGTATTCCACAGCTAAAATGAACATGAACTAATTGTAAGGAATTAGCATAGGGCGAACCTGAAAGTAATTATTGTATATTAAATTATCTTGAATATCGGAAACGTCAGATTTTACTTTACATTCGATCAAAAAAATTACCTGCTTCTACAACCATATTCTTTAATTGAGTGTAAAACGTAAGATAAAGACCGCTAAAAGGAGCGTCTCTTAATAACGTCGGTATCAATCCTCTCGAAAGACCTCTTACTCCTTCCTGCTTATAAATTAATCTCAGTGCTTCTCCTACACTGTTATATTTATAAACTTCGCTCTGTAAAATAAAACTTCAATTAAATGATGTATTCTCATAGAATTTGTATCAAGTAGAATACATATTCTAGATGTTTTTCATCATCTTCTTTTTTTATAATATAAAAGATGTAAACATACATTGTAATTATTATACGTACTTCAAAACGCGTTTTCACCACTGTTATTGGAATTACTAAGGCTCCGGACATAGATCTTGCTGTAATACCTAGTAACATAGCTTCGGTAGGTGTGAGTGGATCTTTCAGATGCAATGTGTGTTTTAACCAATGTAAGGATGAAAAATATAATCCAACACCAGGAACTACTCTGGTGATGGACTGAAAAAAAAAAGAAAACTTTCGATTTGTATACCTTTTCAATTTATTTCAATTTAATAATCGGTATAGTCTTACCGGAGTCATGCCCCTCCAGAGTCCAAACACATTTTCTTTTTTGACTATATGAATGATTGTTCCCAAAGTACCGCTCTTTGAAGAACTGATTGGAAAGTAGGTAATAAAAAGATGAGCGAAAAGAATTTTATTTAAAAAGTAACAAAAAAAACAAAATCTTGTTCTCAACTTACTCCAGGTGAAGATTTACTCTACTTTGAAGTCTTGTTTTGATAAGGTCCAATGGTTGAAATAAGATAGTTGAAAAAGTGCCAGATAGGGACCCCGCGAGAAAAGACTTCAAAATAGGATACTAAAACAGAATTGAAAAATGTTTTAATATTTCAAACGAACAGCCTTGTGCTATTGATACATTTGTTTAATTCAAAATGATAAAATATGTGAAAGTTAGCATAAAATGAAGCATACAGATAATGGTATATCAATAATTGCTGTTGTAATAAATATATGTCATTTCAATATTATCTCTGCACGAGTTTAGTCACGTGAGTTACAAGTATTCTTTAAAAAATTAATACCATTGTTATCTGCATAATATAGTTCCTTAGGTCATTATTCATTACAAGATTATCATTAATTTTCTTTTCATTGTGTTCTAATTGTATATATTAGTCAAGGATTGTTTTTGTCAACATATTTTTAATGAATTTACTTTGTAAAAGAATTTTAACATAGTATGTTTAGAAATTTACTTTCATAAATATATGTAACATCAAACTATAAAAGTAATTCACTCTAAAGTGAATGGTATTGAAATTATATAAAACTTTATTTCTGGCTACATTGAATTTTATTTGGAATTGTAAATTACATTTAATTTTATAATAGTCCAATCATTGTGATAGTCGTAGAATAGATAATTTTTTATTTTCTTTTTCAGCTAATACTTGTAAATTTGGGACATCATACTCGCAAACTCATAATGCAAATGAACACATGAGATACTAAATGGTGGATACTGCTCCACATAAATCATCCAGTACACCTCTTTTATATTTAGAGGTATTCTTTACTCAGATATATATTAATATTATGTTTGTTTTATTTAGTAAGACTTATCAAGTTTTATATATTTACATTTAAAGTATCAGTTAATCATTTCAGCATGTTTATAACATCAAGGTAATCATAAAATCATGTTATAATTTTATTGAAAAATGACAAATGGTATAAATGGAAGTATTAAATAAAATTCTTTAATTACAGTAACAGCTCAGAATATAAACATATTTACCCTCCATTAACTTTTAACATTATTCTTTTTAATGTTATTAAAAACCTACATTACAGATATGGGAAAATAAGTTTATTTCTAAAAATAATACAGTTGGGGTACTTACAGTTCCCAATGCTTCCATGATAGTATAAAATTTATTGGAAGCTTGAAAACATAAATATGTTTGAAGTTGCAAGAGATTATGCTACTCTTTAATCGGACACAAAACTTAAGGAAAATTTTTCTTAATGCTTCCTTCGGTGTTACTAATATACTGAGGACACTGAAATCGTGACAGTTACTTACATCTTCCCTTATCTTCATGCTACCACTTTCGGGGTCAATTGAGTAACCCTGCATATCAAAACATGCTGCAGCAAAAAAATCCAACAATATCTAAATGAAACGTGAATTAAACGTGACTGAAAGTAAAACGTGACTTATTTGATTACACGTGTAATTTGAACATATAAAAGATACAAAACTTTTTTTTTTGCAGACACAGTATTTTTATTGTAATATAACTTTCATTAGAAGTAATAACAATATTCTATAAAATAAAATCTATTGTAGAATTTGTTAATTGTTAATAAACGTGTTTATTTATTTTGCTTTAAATAAGTTATATAAAATTATATTATAGAAGGAAGTAAAAACTTATTTATAAATATAATATGATTGAATGCAAGGTTTACAGTAAGAAATATTTGTAGCCATCAAAGGAGTTTAACGTTTTAGTATGTATAAATATATATACTTATGTATATACATAATACAAATCGAATAATTTAAAACACAATATATAAGGTTAGAATTAAAAAACATATTCCATGATATCAAACGTGTCTGCAACTTTACTGTTTTGTAAGAATGCTATTGATTTATGATCACTGTATGATATAAATGCAGTTATATCGCAAACAGATATATTTTATACGTAATTAATGCACATTAAAAACTTTTAATTTATTAAGGGAACAAAATAACCTAAAAATGAAGACAAATATCAGTGGACTGATAAGATTTTTATTGAATGTTCCAAATCCATTGTATCAAAACGAATGTGCTTTTAATGTCATCGATAATACATAAATAAATACGTAATTGCGTATAATCAATGACGTATTGTTTGCTTCAAAGCTATCGCATTTCGTAATAAAAAAAATTAAGACAATTTACCGACAAACATGTTGTAACATTTATTCATAAGTTTTTCAAAATGCATTTTTACATACATTCTTTATTAAAAAACTAATACACTTATACAAATAAAATTATTCACATAATTATTAGTATTTCTTAAAATAAGATTGTGATAATATCGTTACAATTAAATATATTACACTAAAAATGTTATGTCTTATTATGTCATTAATTTTTAGTGTATTTTATTTCAATATTAAATTCCAATTATAAAATTAAAGTTGGAAAATCAAAATTATTTGTTGTCTGAAAAACGCGCCAATTTGTATAATACCGGACTTCCTGTGTTAGCGCTATAATCGTTTCAGCATTTGAGCAAACGTATGCGAAGAAACCTCGGCCATTTCTGTTTCAGAGCGTAGCGTGGTCGGTACCTTCGTATCAGTGGGTAAGATTTTCTCCTTTAAAACTTTTCATATTTAATTTATTTTGATTATAATAGGATATATTATTAAAATAATTATCATAATTTTAATTAAAGTAACCTTTTCGTACGTGTGTTACATTTGTTAACGTTTTGTACATGTGATACCTTTTAGTCACCACGTGCTCAAAATTAACTTCCTGCTTATAAACTCGTAATTTAGAAATTAATTTCTTTATGAACGATTATGTTATCCGTGACTATCATAAATTTACAAAGTTAGATAGTTTTTACGTTAAACAACGTTAGTCTGAAACTTATTTTTGTATTATAGATCAGGTAACGACCGTACAAAATGGTGAACGGGAGGATACCATCAGTTTTCTCGAAAACATACGTTACTCCTAGGAGGCCGTACGAGAAAGCTCGTTTAGATCAAGAATTACGAATTATCGGTGAATATGGACTTCGTAACAAACGCGAAGTATGGAGGGTAAAATACACGTTGGCAAATATCCGAAAAGCCGCTCGTGAACTTCTAACTTTGGAGGAAAAAGATCCTAAACGTCTCTTTGAAGGTATTATAATTCTCACTACTATATTATTTACTTTTTTTTAATTAAAGTGTGATGACTTATTATATTCTGACACTTCTTGTCTGAACATATTTGAAGATACAATATTATTTCTGATAAATATTTTTACACATAAGATGCCCTCTTTAAAATGTATCTGCTGTTTTTTGTATTAAAAATTTCAATTTTTAGGAAATGCCCTTTTGCGTCGTTTGGTGAGAATCGGTGTATTAGACGAGAGTCGCATGAAACTCGATTATGTCCTCGGTTTGAAAATTGAGGATTTCTTGGAACGACGACTTCAGACACAAGTATTCAAATTGGGACTTGCCAAATCTATTCATCATGCTCGTGTACTTATTCGTCAACGTCATATTCGGTGGGTTTTAATTAATTATAACTTTTAATATGCCTTAAAACTTGGGCAAGAGATGTCTGATTATACACAGATAGTTTCTAATCTTTAAGGCTATATTAAAATCCCGTTTAATCACCAGTTAAGGAATGATACTTATCTGGTTTCATACCTGGAGACATATTTTTTCCAAAATACAAAGAATATTTGATTCAGCATTTTAATCGTATGAATAGACTGCAATTACTGAAGGTATCCAAACCAATTTTTCAGATTATCTGCTCAAAGTAATATGACTTGAATTGTTGGATGGAAAACTATGATGGTTAAAAATCTACAGTAGTGTAGAACTAATTTGAAAGCTGTTTTATTTCAGGCAGGCCACTTAAGTGTCATAATATTGGCATTTAACGTCTGTTCATTTGTTAATGGATACTTTATGTACAAAAACTAATTGGTATAACTCTAATGCATTAACATACCAACAGTACATAATATGTAAAAATGTAAACACAATACATTGAAAGTGTAATATTGTTTCAGAGTTCGCAAACAAGTTGTGAACATTCCATCTTTCATTGTGAGATTGGATTCGCAAAAGCACATTGATTTCTCACTGAAATCTCCATTTGGTGGTGGCAGACCTGGCCGTGTAAAGAGGAAGAACTTGCGCAAGGGAAGTGGTGGAGCTGCTCCTGAGGAAGAAGAAGATTAGACAATTTTTTATGTAATACTTTAATAAAAGTATACATCAAATGTTACAAAATTATTTCAGTTGTATGTTTATTTAGTCATTTTCATTATTCCACCAATATTGATTTTCTTTTTAAATTCCTTTATAAAGTACAATTTTAACAAATTAAACTTATTTTAGTTGTACAAAATAACCTAGTTTATAATATTTCATGTAATCTATAAATTAGTCAGTTTGTAAAGAAAATATACAAAATAATATGTTCTATAGGTATAATTATATATTATAAGTATAAATTTTATAAGAATTATTCAAAGTAAACAAAATTAATTATGCGCTTTTCTATTAAAAATATCTGTATGAATGTATAAAAATCTAGCTACCAACAATGTTACAAAAACCTAATTTAATTTATTAAAAATAACTTGTATCTATTTTGAAGTAATAAATAATTAAATAAATGAATAATTGCGAAATTAAGAAATATGAAGAAAAAACTCGTGCATGAGTGATTTCGGGAACCGGTAACAATAGTCAGTCAACCATGAAATCAATGAACCATGAAATCTTAATAATTATAAAATACGTTAAACTAAAATAAAATTTTGTAAAAGTAATAATTATTTAACATAAGACCATAAAATTGTAATAAGTATAACAAAATCTATAACCCACCCATCCATAAGTATTATAAAAATAACAATATTCAATAATTATAACAATTAACAAATGAATAATTATAAAATACATTAAAATTAGTTAAAATCGTTTAAAATAAAGTAAAATTTGGTAGACATAACAATTATTCCATATAGAACTATAAAATTATAATAATTATGACAAAATTTGTATAATTGTATTAAAATAATAATGTTAAATAAATGAAATAATTAAATAAATGAATAATTGCGAAATTAAGAAATATGAAGAAAAAACTCATGCATGAGTGATTTCGGGAACCGGTAACAATAGTCAGTCAACCATGAAATCAATGAACCATGAAATCTTAATAATTATAAAATACGTTAAACTAAAATAAAATTTTGTAAAAGTAATAATTATTTAATATAAGACCATAAAATTATAATAATTATAACAAAATCTACAACCCACACATCCATAAGAATGATAAAAATAACAATATTCAATAATTATAATAATTAACAAATGAATAATTATAAAATACGTTTAAAGAAAAGAAAATTTTGTAAAAGTAATAATTATTTAATATAGGACCATAAAATTATAACAATTATAACAAAATCTACAACCCACCCATCCATAAGAATTATAAAAATAACAATATTCAATAATTATAACAATTAACAAATGAATAATTATAAAATACATTAAAATTAATTAAAATCGTTTAAAATAAAATAAAATTTGGTAGACATAACAATTATTCATTGTAAAACTATAAAATTATAATAATTATAACAAAACTTGCATAATTGTAATAAAATAATAATGTTAAATAAATAAAATAATTAAATAAATGAATAACTGCGAAATTAAGAAATATGAAGAGAAAACTCATGCATGAGTGATTTTGGGAACCGGTAGTCAGTCAACCATGAAGTCAATGAACCATGAAGTCTTAGTGTTATATAAACACGACGAATGTCAAATTCTGTCAGTCCTGTTCGAGATGTCAAAGAATTCAAAATCAGAAGGGTGGTCTACCATGGGTCAATCTTGGGTCTATCATGGATCAATCTGGAGGTAACCATGGGACAATCTTGGATCGAACTTGGGTCAATCTGAAGCAGTCTTCGGTCAATTTTGGATCAAACCTGGGTCAATTCTGGAGCAGTCTTGGGTCAATTCTGGGTACCTTGCTGAGTGCAGTAGCAGTGCAGTAGCAGAGATCTACGATCGGTGAGTCGCATGCTTTATGGTTCCTCCGGTTCCCATCATGTCGTAGGACGAAAGGTCCGAAACGACACGGGAACTGGTTGTAATTTTTCTTATTTTGAGCGAGCATAGTGACCACGAATGTTATTCTACAATTGTATAATAATATTCGTGAAATCTATTTGTCTATTTGCATATGTATTAGCTCAGGATAGGGGTTTTCTTGTACGTCGCGTATTTAATATTCGTATATCGAGTTTAGAATGATTTTTAAAGTATAGAAAATTGTATAGAAGTCGGATGACCCTCCGATTTCACTGACAATTTTGTTTTTAAATTTCTTACGTACAAGAGAACAATTCGCGGAGTAGATTTCGATATCAAAGTAATGATTAAAAATGTCTTTACTTAATGTTAGAACGTTTACTTTGATATTGGAATCTCTCGAATATCGAACTGTAGATACATATTTATTTCTACGAAAAGTTTCTTTCATTTTCTAAACGTAGAGTCATTTTTGCATTAATTTTCGAGTCTTGTATTAGTAAATCTTTTCTAAATTCTTTCTAAATTCAGTATACTTTTATTAAAGTAGTTTTTCATTTTCAAAATTCTTTCTAAATTCAGTATACTTCTATTAAAGTAGTTTTTCATTTTCAAAATTAAATTCACTTTACTATCAATTCTATTAAGAAAGTATTAGAGTCTTTGTCACTAATCATACTTGTTAGCTCAGGATTTTCAGCAAACATGAAGACATACGGTAGGTGAAATTTCACCTGGCCTTGTCCATTTTTATGCTCGAAGTTCATACGTGTACTTAGATGTACACGAATGAATTAGGGCAGGTGGACAAGGTGTAGTTTTAAGTTTAATCTTTTTGGCGATTGACAATCGATTAGTGAATTTAATACGATACAAGTTCCATATGTGTGTGTGTGGTTAGGATGTGGAATTTGTATCGTTCTATTGAATTAAAGACCATCTAAAGTAATAAAACAAAATTATTTGCTCAGCTATTAGAGTCACTTGCATAATTGTAGCTTAATATATATGTGTGGCTAAAGTTTATTCACTTTTGTACTTGAAACATTCACTATCGATTGTCAGTCGATTTCAGCAAATCAGGTATGATTTTAATTAGAGTATGATTGTGAATTTGAACTCGGGTGTCGGAGACGTCCCGGGACGTTCTCCCTAGGATTAGGCTATTTTGCACCCGGGTGGTGTGTGTGAGAATCGTGGAGTGTGTGTGTTGGTGTGATTGTTTTTTGCACAATTTTGAAATATAGCATCAGGCAGGCAGGTAGTTTACTTCTGTGTGAGTGATTTAGTTTTTAAGTAGGCAGGGCCAGAACAAGCTTTCATGTTTCATACATGAGAAGTTTGCATCTGGGGTAACATTAAACGAAAAATCGAAAAGAATAATCAAAATGCAAATGAAATTACATTTTCAACATTCTTGATTTCGATTTTTCGTCAGGCCAAGCCTTAGTTTGTAAGTCGTAGTCGTGGTTCTAGACCCGATTACAAAAATCAAGTATATCAGTGAAGTGTTCAGTGAAGTGAAATACATTTTGCGATTGCACATTCTTTTCTTTTTGGAAATAAAATAAAAAGGGAACAGTCGTGAAAATAGAATTATTAGATTGGCAATTTTTACATTATTCACTTTAACTTAGTATGTATAATAATTTTTGATCAAATCAATTTCCTTCCATTTAAACAAAATCTTGTTGCCAATCTAATAATTTCATTTCACATTTGTATGTTTCTTCTTGTTTTATTTAACAAAAATTAAAGAATGTTCGAGCAATCGTAAAATTTCGCGAGTGATATTTGTGAGGCTTGATTAGCCGAAGAGAGAAGAGGCTATATGCCGAAGAGCCCAGAGGGGAACTATCAATGATTGTCCATCTAAAGATGGACAGTCATTCTACTGTCACTATGCTCGCTAATTTTTGCTTGCTTTCGTGTTTTATGTTTTACAGCTACCTTTTATTTTATTTGAAACGGTACGAATAGTACCGTGAAATATTAAGCTCGACATTTTGCGAGTTTAATATCGTTCGTTATTGAATCGCGATTTTCTTTTTCTCTTTCAGTTTATTAACTCGTTTACCACTTAATTTTATCATTGACTTTTCTGATCCTACCATTTTAATATTCTTCGTTTTTCACCATTTCATTATTTAATCCTTATTCACTTGTTCTCTGATTGTTGCAGCACTAATTATATTTGCTATATCCAGGATTTTATTTTAACAAATACTTTTTATACTTTCATTTCGTTGCTAATATTTTTATTTCAATAAATTATTTGTCACTTTAAATACCTTCCTATCCCTTCCACAAATCCTACATCCATTAACTTCAAGTTATTTTTACGTTCCTTTTTATTTCATATTTCAATTTACGCATCGCAGTTAAATAAAAACTTACTCGAATAATTAAGTCTTCTCTTTGCATTACCTATCCATCCTTAATCCTTTATCCCAATTTAATTCTAATGTGCGTGTACCGTGCGTGGGAGGACGGGAGGGCACGGGACACAAGTTCTTCATCAGGTAGCTTCTTACCTGATGAAGAACTCGTGTCACTTGTAAGCACTTTCCACTCTAAACTGTACTTGTCGAATCGAAGGCTTGCCACCTTTGCACTCCGCATTAGTTTCTAGTTTACATTTCATATATTTTCACCCACAATTCGCTTTCGTCCGGTATCCTCGATGTTAGGCGCGGCGTACTCGCTCGCGTTGCAAGCCGGCTGCACGAGGGTAGACCATTCGGTAATTCTTGTTGATCGTAAGCCGTCTTTCATCATCTGGTATCTCATCTGAGTTGGCCAGTGGGGGTTGAGTCGTGCTGTGGCCTGGGGTCGGGTGGGAGTTTTGAGGGTGCTGGATAGTAACCGGGACGGGTCTGCGGCCCTGATCGATGGTAGTTTCAGACTACCCGATCGGGGTCGGGGTTTGTGATGGGGCTCGCCTCGGTCAGACCCCCTTCAAACGGGGGCAGTGGAAAGCCTTGTCACAGCCCTCGCAGGCAACGTCTCTCTCCTCTATCTGGTACGCTCAGGCTCGACTCGATTCCTTGATTGATCGATCTCATGATCAAGTTCACGTAAGCCGCGATCTGGCTCTTGCTGGCCAACTCCGGTGGGTTACTGTTGGTGAAAGGTGCTGACACTGGGGTTGCTGGGTGGCCGTGACTACGTCGTGTGCACACGGGGATACTTTGGGATTAAAGCGAATTCTTTGCTTTGCTCGCGGTTCTTTTCTCACTACTTTTTCGATTAAAGTCTCTTTTTTCTCAGTATTCTTTTCAAAATTTCTTTATTTCACTTTCATTTTTCGAAGTTCCCTTCTTTTTGATATTCCATTTCAATTTTCACTTTTCCAACTTTCTTTGATGACAATCCTTCGAAGTAAGACAAGTACAGACTTAGAGTAGGGAGTGTAGGTTAGGGACCTTGTAATTAGTTTTAAGGTAGTTAAGTTAAGTTAAGCACGGACGTCGTGGGATCATCGAGGGAACGCACAGGACATCGAGGGATTTGCGTTTAAGTTAATTTTAAGATTAGATTAAGTCGATTGTAGGATGTTTATAAGTGTGAATGGGTACTAAGCGAATGGGTTCTTTTGTTTCAGGGCGGGTCACAATCGTAGCCACCTCCACGTGGTGTGACCTGGTAATCGGTATCGTTTTCTAAACACCTTTAAGAATGATTCTAAATGTCTTTCGAAAACGATATCGAGCCAAGTGCTACGAACTGCTGTAAAATAAAATATTACTTAAATTCTTAAGTCTTCTCTTTGCATTACCTATCCATCCTCAATCCTTTATCCCAATATAATTATAAAGTGCGTATACCGTGCGTGGGAGGACGGGAGGGCACGGGACACAAGTTCTTTATCAGGTAGCCTGTGTTACCTGATGAAGAACTTGTGTCACTTGTAAGCACTTTCTACTTTAAACTTTACTTGTCTACTCGAAGGTTTGCCACCTTTTCATTCCGCCTTAGATTATAGTTTATATTTCATATATTTTTACCTACAATTCGCTTTCGTTCGGTATCCTCGATGTCAGGCGCGATGTACTCGCTCGCGTTGCAAGCCGGCTGCACGCGGGTCGTCGACCATTCGGTAATTCTCGGTGATCGTAAGTCATTTTCCATCATCTGGTATCTCACTTGGGTTGACCAGTGGGGGTTGGTCGTGCGGTGGCTTGGGTGGTTTTGAGTTCTGAGGGTTACTGGCTAGTTACGGAAGCGGCCACGGGGTCTCTGTGATGGGCTCGTCTCTGTTAGTCCCCCTTTCAACGGGGGCTGTTTCGAGTTCCAAAACAGGTTTCACGATGGTTCAATTCTGTGCTAGTCGGTACCCTCAGACTCGATTCCATTCCTTGTCTCGTAAGCCGCGATCTGACTCTTGCTGGTCCTCTTGGGTGGGATACTGGGTGGTAGAAGGTGCTGGTCGCTGGGGTTGTTGGGTGGCCGCGAGTACGTCGCGTGCACACGGGGATACTTTGGGACTCGAGCGAATTCTTTTGCTTTGCTCACGGTTCTTTTCTTCCTACTTTCTGGATTAGAGTCACTTTCAATTTCGTTTCAAATTTCTTCATTTCAATTTGCACTTTTCTAAATTTCTTTGATGGCAATCCTTTGAGATAAGACGAGTACAGACTTAGAGTAGGGAGTGCAGATTAGGGACCTTGTGATTAGTTTTAAGGTAGTTAAGTTAAGTTAAGCACGGACGTCGTGGGATCATCGAGGGAACGCACAGGACATCGAGGGATTTATCGTTTAAGTTAGTTTTAAGATTAGATTAAGGCGTTTGTAAGATGTTTGTAAGTGTGAGTGGGTTCTAAGCGAATGGGTTCTTTTGTTTCAGGGCGGGTCACAATCGTAGCCACCTCCACGTGGTGTGACCTGGTAATCGGTATCGTTTTCTAAACACCTTTAAGAATGATTCTAAATGTCTTTCGAAAACGATATCGAGCCAAGTGCTACGAACTGCTGTAAAATAAAAACTTACTTGAATTCTTAAGTGTTCTCTTTGCATTACCTATCCATCCTCAATCCTTTATCTCAATATGTATAAATCTTATAATACAAACTCATAGTTTTTATATTAAATGATTTATAATTTACAGTCAACTTCTTGCCATACAATTCATTTTATTCTAAAATCAAGCGCCTCGGTAGAACAAGAAGCGTTAAGCACAAGTAATATTGGACATAAAAGTAAAAAACAAATGGTAGAATGTTATAAGAGTAATCGTACCTTAGAATAAAGGGATTAACTGGATGGCTGGATATCCCAACAGAAGGAATAAGTAAAAATTGCAGAATATTTTTCGGTATTATAAATACAGTCCTGGGGTCATCTAATTTCAATAGTAGAAAGATAAAACATTGTATTATTATAAAATAATGAGTTTAATATCGTTCAAGCTTTATTTTTCAATTTTTTTAAAGAGCAACTGAGGACGGTACATGGGGTGTTACCGACCAAATTAGCGAAACAGAAAATTGGGTTTTTTCAAAAACCAGGCCACTTTTCGGATAAACTAAAGTTATAGAGACATTTATAACAACAAAATATTTCATGTAATGGTGTTAAAAAGCCGATTTTTAATAAAATAATTTTTACCGACTTTTTATTTTACCCCTGGCGCCACCTTCGAACAAAGTGCTGAAACTGCTCAAAAATTGACAGGAATCTGCCGTACCTACAATGATTATTTTTTAAGAAAATAATTTTTTGCTGTTTTCGCGTGTTTGAAGCATCTAATCGCTTCTATTTTACACTAATTATCGATTCCAATTGTCCGATTAATCCTAGAAGCCCGAAATATTGAAATATTAAAGATTAAATCGCACATTGAGAGAGTGAGAGGTGAGATTGGCGGACTAGTGTTCACTCTCTCGCACATTGGTGTTGTGCGCAGGCGCGAGTTTGGCGTAGAGAGAGTGAGAGACTAGATGCTCGGACCTCTCACTCCCACAATGTGCGAGAGAGTGAACACTAGTCCGCCAATCTCACCTCTCACTCTCTCAATGTGCGATTTAATCTTTAATATTTCAATATTTCGGGCTTCTAGGATTAATCGGACAATTGGAATCGATAATTAGTGTAAAATAGAAGCGATTAGATGCTTCAAACACGCGAAAACAGCAAAAAATTATTTTCTTAAAAAATAATCATTGTAGGTACGGCAGATTCCTGTCAATTTTTGAGCAGTTTCAGCACTTTTCGAAGAGATGGCGCTAGTGGTAAAAAATATAATTATTTTAAAAATTGTAAAAATAATAAAAAATAGAGCTTGTACGGTGACAAATTGATACTTTTATGATAATATAAAGTTTCCCCTTCCTTTAGTTCAAATTTGGTGATCCTAGAACATCATTTAAGTATATAAATCGATATAAACCTGCGCTTGATTACGAGACTCGAAGACTACATTTTAGAGCCTTTATTTATTATTTTCTTGCTTTATCGCGATTGTTAACTAATTAGAAACGTTCATGGTACTAAAAAGCTGCATTTATTCAATAAACTACATGATTCATACATTCAGCTTTACAATAGTTATTATATTATTTATAACTAACGTTTACAATTGTAATTTTGCGAAATTGCTGTGGAGGGAGTGGGAGGTCCGATCGGCGAGCGAGTATATTTTCAAATTTATTCCTCCTTTATATTTATTCCTCCTTCTGTTATGTCAAAGAAATTTCGTTGTAACAAAATTCACTACATTATACTAGACAGAAGTTATACACAGTCATATCAGGGAGTGCAACATACTGAATTTAAGCTTATATCTAAAAAGTATAGACTACGATTAAACTTGCTAACAATTTGATCTTTAATTAATGTTTCTTAAAAATATTTTAATATATAACAGCAAATAAAGACTAATATTTTTCGTTAATTCAATATGTAATTCATTATCTTCGTTATCAAATTCCATGCGATTATGTTGCTTATTGGATATTTTATAATTAACATAAGAATTTCTACAAATATTCTTAATGAAATAATGGTATGTTTAATGTAAACTGAGATTGGTTGCTTCATCGTATTATAAAATTATGAAATACGCATAACTCTGACCACTTCCAGTTTTCGAAAGTTGCATTAAATGCATAACGGCAACTCTCAGCCATTTTCATTCCGTACCTCGTACATTCAGAGGTTTCCAAAATGGCGAAGAAAACGTTAGCAGATAAAACACCTCAAAACGAAGATAATGTTAAAAATAACGACGATATTCTAAACGACGATGAAGAACCAAATTTCAGTGATCCTGAGGGATTTGTGGACGATATCACCGATGAAGGTAAGTGCTATTTTTCGTAAATGATAATCCGACAAAAGTCCATGAACGGTGATTGAAAGCATGGCTGGGCATAATCGCAAATGTGGCATGAGAACTTAACCTTAAAGTATCTTTTGCTTTTGTATTAAAGTTCATTATTAACAGTAGAAAGTATATACCTGTGTTTTTTCAATTGTAGAACTTCTTGGTGATATTTTAAAGCAAAAACCATCAGAAACAGATGGTGTAGAATCGGTGATTGTCATTGATGGAGTGCCCCAGGTTGAACCAGAAAGATTGGAGAAGCTTCAATCCGTGATCAGCAAAGTTTTAGGAAAATTTGGCACAATTGTGAACCAATATTATCCTAAAAATGAAAATGGATATACTAAAGGGTAGATATAATTTTATATCTATTTCTATTAAATATTTCTATTACTATTATATATGTGTGTTGTAAAAAATTATATGCAATTCATTTTCTTTCAGATATATATTTTTAGAGTATAATAATCCTGTAAATGCATTAGCAGCTGCTCAGTCTGTAAATAATTACAAAATTGACAAACAACACACATTTAAAGTAAACTTATTTACTGATTTCAAGAAGTTTGAAGAAATTCCAGATGAATGGGAGCCTCCAAAACCACAAGAGTTCAAAGCGGCAGCAGATTTACATTATTATCTTTTAGAACCAGATGCTTATGACCAATATTGTGTACTTTGTGGTAATGGCCCCTCTGTTACCGTTCAGGTTTGGCAGAACTCTGCCCCTGAACCATCATTGCTTGAAGAACGTGCTGTAAGTTATCACATGTTATCACACAGTGTACTGTTCATTTGTAACTTATAAAATTTACATACTTGTTACAGCGTTGGACAGAAACATACGTCAAGTGGTCTCCATTGGGAACATATCTAGCAACATTTCATAAATTGGGTGTTGCATTATGGGGAGGTCCTCAGTTTGTACAGCAAGCTAGATTCAGTCAAAAAGGTGTCGAGTGTATCGATTTTTCACCTTGCGAGCGTTATTTGGTAACATACACACCTCGAACCGATCTTGGTTCTGATCAGAAACGTCTCGTAATTTGGGATATCCTTACCGGTCAAGAGAAACGTTCGTTCTACGCGGATGGCTCTTCTGTGTGGCCCATTTTCCGTTGGTCGCACGACGATAAATATCTTGCTCGTATGGGAGAAGATATTCTGAGTGTTTATGAAACACCTGTACGTTTCTTTTCTCTCAAATACGTTGCATAACTACCGTAATCTTGGTAACTTACCCATATAAATGTTGCAGTCATTTGGTTTACTGGATAAAAAAAGTATCAAAATTCCTGGAATCAGGGATTTCAGTTGGTCTCCCACTGATAACATTCTTGCATATTGGGTACCGGAAGATAAGGATGTTCCAGCTAGAGTCACTCTTCTCGAGATTCCAAAGTAACAACTCTATCTACTTCAACATATATTTATTTTATTTCATAAAATAATTACCAGTCATTAACTACAATGATTCTTTATTTCAGCCGAAACGAAATACGTAACAAAAATTTGTTCAATGTAGCTGACTGTAAAATTTATTGGCAAAAGTCTGGAGATTATCTTTGCGTGAAGGTTGATCGTTTTGCCAAACGCAAAGAGAAAACGGAGCAAAAATATACGGTACTTGTTATATTTATTCTTAAACATAATAAATAAGCCGTATACTTATCTTGTAAAAAAAATAATTTTTTTATTAACAGGGAATGTCGTATAACTTCGAAATCTTTCATATGAGGGAGAAACAAATTCCAGTTGACAGTGTAGAAATAAAGGAACCGATTCACGCGTTTGCCTGGGAACCTGTTGGCAGTAAATTTGCTATTATTCATGGAGACATTCCAAGTGTTAACGTTAGTTTCTACGAAGTACGATACGGTCATCAACCTGCACTTCTCAGTAAGTTTCACGCAATAAATTTAGATTAATTATATTAACAGCATCTATTTCAACGTTTATTTGATTTATTAGAAAAACTGGAGAAAAAGGCTTGCAATCACCTGTTTTGGTCACCTTCTGGACAGTTTATTGTTCTTGCTGGGTTAACAACTATGGCTGGAGCTTTGGAATTCATAGATACCAATGATTTTATCATCATGAATTCAACAGATCATTATCAAACATCAGACGTGGAATGGGATCCTACTGGGCGGTGTGTATACTTGATTACCTCTGTTTAGATAATTCACAAAAATTGTATGAATATTTTATTATAATTCGTTTATGAATTTTGTTACAGATACGTAGTAACTGCCGTTTCCAGTTGGAAAACCAGCGTCGACAATGGATATTGGATATGGACGTTTCAAGGCCGTATCTTGAAGAGAGTTAATCTCAATCAGTTCAATCAATTGCTGTGGCGACCACGACCACCGACGTTGTTAACAGCAGAACAAATTAAAGAAATCAAGAAAAATTTGAAGAAATATTCCGCACAATTCGAAAGCAAAGATCGTATGCGATTGACGCGCGCGTCAAAGGTATTTGAGTGACACTAAATTAATATATGTTCAATGTAAAATGATGCTTATTAACAAAACATATATAATTTTGTAGGAACTGATTGAAAAACGTTGTGCTGCGATGAAAGCATTCGAAGAATACCGTTCGAAACGCGTACAAGAATGGAATAATCAGAAGAAGCGACGTTTAGAATTACGCAATGGTATGCATTGAAAAATCGTCTCTCTTTTATAACTTTTAGAAACAAAAATTTATAATTTGGATTTTATTTCTTTAGGTATCGATACCGACGAATTAGACTCTGACTCGAAGAATGTAGAAGAAGAAGTAATCGAATTTTTCGTCAAAGAGGAAACGTTTATTATTGACGATAAATAAAACTTTGTGGGAGAAGTTTTCCTGTTTGCCATTTTTGGAAATCTCTAGTGCAAAACCGATCCAGTCATTTGTGAAAAGTGTTATCAAAGTAATTATCTTATAGAGCCACGTTAACTGTGGCTCTTGATAGTGAACTGAAATGATTATTCTAAGTGGTTACGAACAGTTTCTCTTATACTATTTCAGCACTTTAATTGGAATTGCTTCCATCTTCTCGACGTTGCGTATGAAACGTCGAAATCATAGTACCGTAAAGTTTTATCACGTTCCATACAGAATAGTATGTCAATCAACAAATAATTATTATCAGTATAAACACAAAACAACGTACTACTTTATTTAATTAACCCATAATTTTATCAATGAAATTTAACATATTTATTAACGAACCGAGGATACTAAGAATTTTTTATTTATATTTTTTCACTAGTTTTAAACGTATTGTAAAATGATAAATGAGAAAAGTATAAAGTAATAATCCGATCGATTATTTATTTTCTTTTTTTTTCTCTTTTTATTTCATACAATAACTGTTCTTTGGGAAACAGTGAATACCACCCGTAACTAAGTTATAAATTAGATGGAAAATAATGGATATTTAAAAATAATACCTAAATAGCACAACTATGGCACATACCCACGCAGGTGGGATTCTGTCCCGTTCACGAAGCATCTTATTTGTTACCTGTCTTGCGTATGAAAATAGATGTTCATTTTCCTTCTGCAATTCATATTGCAATTTTTGATTTTTCGTCACAACCGCAATTTGTGTTTCTAAGTCTCTTCTAACTGATCTGTATCCTAAAATTAATTTTTCTTTACAATTATCTTTCATAATCATCTATTTTCAAATGTTCATTATATATTACCAAAATTAGGAGACCCAATCAGCGTAAGATAAGGTTTTTCTTGATCCGGTAAAGAATACCATAGACCTTTGGCATGATATGTCCAACCAGGTTTAGTAAATTCCCATAAAGTTACTCTGTCTTGCTGCCCCAGTTTATTACAGTACTTCAAAAATGATTCTTCTATTTTTGTGTATGCTGCTGGAATACCACCAGCTATGCCTTTCGCCGCTAAATATAATTTGTATTTTACGATTAATTATGAATAAAGAAATTTTATTCATATATTTTGAAATAATTAACATACAAAAGAAACCATTGGCTGTTGGATGTGCAGTCAAAAGGTGACATGTCCCCTGGCAGTGTTTAAGCAATGCATTGCTGTATTCGGAAGTTAAATTAAAGTAACCAGTTCCTAGTTTCAACGTTGCACCCGGCGGAGTTTCTTGGAACATTTTTAGCGTTATTTGACTATCATGATAAATGTTTAATTGACCCATTTGTATCAAAGGAAAGATCCAGGTATCCGCGTCTAAATTTTTATCTGTCAGGATAATTAAAGTTACATTATGATTTCAATCTTGTTTGCGATATAGGCGTGTATGTATGCGTGTACGTACTTAATTTCCCGAAATCAGAACGTTCTTCTAATTCCCTTCGGAATAAAGTTTTCATACTATCGGCAGCATGTTCGATGAATTTCTTTGGAGTTTTAAGAGGATGGGCTTTTATAGCTGAATTTAATACTGTAGTTCCATCTGGTTGAAGCACAAAGCTAAAATCCCCTACTCTTTCAACTAATTCGTCATAAAAATCACAAAGTTCTTTGCAATCTTCAATTAGAAAATAACGATCTTGTCGATTTGTAAAATAATCATTGCTAAGATTAGCACTAAAATAAAATTATGTTTAAATTTTTTTACACAACTGATCACACACTTGAGTAACTTTTTGGAGAATTAAAGATTACCCGCTAATTATAATATCATTATCTATCATATACAGTTTCATGTGTTGTAATCCTACCAATTCATTAAAGCGGTCTGGTATGATCATTTTTAGAAAACCACGAAGCTTGGGTGTATGGTAAAGAAAAACTTGACAGCAATGGCCATGTTTACCACTAATTAATGGTTCTAACATTTTTCGTGAGTTTAATTTACCTCTGGATCCTCTCATGAAATCTAACAAAATTTTGACTTCAATATTACCATTGCTTGTATTTAAAGCTTGATTTATAGCTTTCAACTAGAACAAAAAGATCAATGATTATATCGCTGTCCTCATCCAGTTTTTGATTACTTAGATATTTGCTGCACATTCTTACTAAATTAGATTCTAATTTTCCTGTGCCTAAATATAGTGATGCAAATGTTATTCTCTTTTTTGCATTTTTACATCTCTCAACAAGAGTGGAATAAAATACACCTGGCTCATGAATTATTTTGATCTGAAAATAGAAAAAATTCATGTAATTTAATTCTATAAAAGATAACAATTAGTTTTTACCTTGGTTCCATTGATAGGAAAACAAGGAGCACTTTTGTGTAACCAGGACAGTATGTGATAGTCAGAATGCACTGTCTCCAACTCCAAATCTTTTTCTTCTGCTAACATAGTAACTTGTGTAATATTTTTTACTACACATGAACAAGAAAATTTCAGTTCTGGTTGGTTATTTATTAACAGCTTCTTTGTGTGAAACCTAGTTCAATTTGAAAAAAATTTTATGATTTTTACAGAAACATATATATGTATATAAATAGTGATTAAAACTACATTAATTTCATTAATTTATTTAAATTTTGAAGATACAAATTGATAACACGTGCTTGATTAAAAATTGTACGTGTCAGTAAAGTGTAGTATTACTATTTGATTCCTGTAATTCATTAAATTATATTCAATTTTTTGACATTTAACAAGTTATAAAAAAGAACTTGTCAAACGCATTAGTACATCTCTTACGTCAAACCAACGTGTATATAGGTTAAGGTAATTCTATTTACACTTAAATTAATGAAATTCAATCTGACATACATGCTCTTGTGGTTTATTACATTCTACTCACCGCTTTAAACTTTTAATAATCAAACTATGCATGAGTAAATCTTCGTATTAAATAACGCATTAACAAATAAAGATGTTTCGAATTGCAAGTCTTCCCTCCTGATCAAAAAATTGCAACGCGCGCAATCTTTTGGACTCTCCGTGCGTTGCGTAAAAATGTACAAATATTTGCATATTTATGAAATATTCAAACACAACATTTTGTTAATAAAATATAACAATAATAGCACATATATTTCATATTTATTTCATTTACCTTATTGTCATTTTAATTATTAAATCTATGGTAACAGGTATATGTATAGGTTGTCATTGTACCGACAATCTTCATACCATTCTAAAATTTAAAACATTTAAAGTTTGAAATTATATTATAAAAGATTACGTTAACCATAAATTTAACCTGTTTATAATCCTATGTCATACATTATAAAATATTATTTTCTTCTATTTTTAAAGCTGAGCATAGCGAACGATCTTCGAATAAAAATTGCGAATAAAACGAAGTTATTCGTAAATAATAAATGGTCTTTCTTTCGAACAACCTTCGAATCGAGGTTTATTTAATGAATAACGAGTACCTTTTTGTTTAAATAATCATTGAATAAAGTCCAACTCTGTCTTCAATCAATTTTCAAAACCGTGTATGCGCAAACTGTTGCGAAGCGCCTCTTCACGGAAGCAATGAGAATTAGTGGTCGATAGAAAATAAAGAGTATATAACAGGGTTGATTGTAAGAGATTCGTATCGTAATAAACGTAAAATGGATTTCAACGTTAAGAAATTAGTAAAAGATGCTGGTGCTGCGCTTAGCAGGGTTGTACAGGTAAAAAAAGCTTCCTACGTTTATTGAACACATCTCCATTATCAAGAAAATATCCTTGTCAAGATACTCGTAACTTCGAACACTGTCATTTCTGACATTTTATATCTGTTCCAAGGAAGACGGAATTTTAAATAAAACGATCCCAGTATGACATTTGATTTTTCTTTTGGCATTTATACAATGGCATATTTTATGTTCAATATTGTTTATTGAACATTATCGTCATAGTTTTGTTCGTAACTTTCACCTATATTCTGAGTTTAATTAATGACCGAGGTTAGCAAAATAGAGTAAATTTCGATAATTGTTTGTATTCTACATTGTGCCATTTATTAATTTTCTTGTTTCTTATGATGTCATTTGAACGGAACAAATCTTCTTTCTTGTTTGCCAGTCTTGAACAATAATAAAACGCAGATACAGAATATCTTAGGGTTAAATAATTAATCATTCAATGACTCAGAACATATCAAATAAGTTGGGATGACTAAGACTGTTGTTCTCTTTAATTTAACAATGTCTTATGATTTTTCTTTCTAGGAGGATCAGATATTTAAAATAAAAAATGCATTTTATTGTATTTCTTTCTTTTTTCAGTTGACAGAAGAAACATTGGGAACATCTGAAAAAACTGAATTAGATGCACATTTAGAGTATCTTTCAGAGAGAGCAAATGCAACAAAAACATGGACTGAGAAGATTCTCAGGAACATGGAGGCAGTGCTCACTCCAAATCCAGGTAATATAAGATTGACTATATATTTTTTAGCATAACATATATATGGAATATTTTATTGCAGGCAATAGAATCGAGGACTTCTTTTTTGAAAAAATTGATAAGAAGAAACCTAATAGATTGAGCAATTTAGAATATGTGGGTATGGATATGATAGAAGCTGGAAATGATTTTGGTCCAGGAATTGCTTATGGTTTGTATATACAATATTTCTGCTTTTAAAAACTACTATTATCATATAACTTGATCTCATATTTTAGGCAGTGCATTAATAAAAGTTGGTCAATGTGAACAGAAATTAGGACAGATTGAAAGAAATTTCATTGAAGCTGCAGCTAATTGTTATATACAACCTTTAAGAAAATTTTTGGAAGGAGAAATGAAAACTGTTACCAAAGAGATGTCCATATTAGAAAATAAACGGTATGTATGTCATTTATTTATATTTAAATACTTTGTGTTAATTTGAATCCCATTACTTTCAGATTGGACTTAGATGCCTGTAAGAACAGAGTGAGGAAGGCAAGGAGCATGCTTGGTCAGCAGAGTGTAAGTTCTGTTATCTTTTACTCAATTTAATTATGTGCTCTGTTTGTTTATTGTGTGTTTTGTCCTGTACATTGCTGCATTTGGTAGGAGTCTGGTGTATCACCTGAAGTATTACTAGATCAGGTATTAATGGAACTGGTACCTTAAATGGTTTAAAATTTATGATTTGTTTTATATTTTTTTAAATATTGCTATAGCTTATATTGTCATTTTTTTTTAAATGTCTGAATTTACTTATTCATTATACTGCATCATTTTAGTGTCTGACATCAAATCATTTATACTTTCTACTTTTGGTACATGTGAACAAACTACAGATGTTTCTCTTTTAAATGTTCATCATATTTAATCAGTTGTAGAACGAGCTTTCAATTAAATACAAGGAATAAAACTGTTTATTGCTCTACTTAGGCAGAGAGGGAGCTGAGAGTAGCACAGTCAGAGTTCGATCGTCAAGCAGAAATCGTGAAATTACTGTTGGAAGGAGTTTCAAGCTCTCAGGCTGGGCATTTGCGTTGCTTGCATGAATTCGTCGAGGCCCAAACCCGTCACTATGCTCAGTGTCACGCAACCATGCAAGACCTACAACGTGAGCTTGCCGGGTAAGATGATAAATTTCGTTTGCAAGTTCCTTCTTTTTAAATTATCTTCTTAATGATCCTGCACCATCATCACACAGCTATCCCACTCTTTGGTGATCCGAGTGAGTAATGTTTATAACAATTATTGGATGTTATGTCATGTATGACATGCAAAAGTATTTAGAAGAAGCTTATAGAACCATTACTCATTCGCAGAGATCATCATATTCTGTAGATATTTCTAAATATCAGTACCTAAAACTTTGCTTATTTTTTATATAAATACACTTCTATAAATGTGACGTATCGATTATCTTTTATTTATTTATTTGTTGTCGATAGTTACTGTGTTTCTGTCGTAAATATACGCTTCATCGTAGGAATGGTATTTTTGTTTAATTTTGTTTGTACCACAATTCTACGCTTGTTATATTTATTTCTTTAATGTACTCTTTCTATTCTCTATCTCTGCTTGCATGATTGGGATTACAGGGCGCGTCAGCCGAGTCCTTTGCTGCGAGTCAACAGCGAAGATGTGATCGAGTTAACACCTGTACCCTCCCAATCCCAGAATTCCTCTACATATCAACCACTTGCTAGTTCCACCTATGTTACTGCCACCTTTGATACTGATGTTTCAAAAGTTTAGCCTTAGAGATTGATACTCATACTTAATAAAGGCAGTAACTAATTCTTATACTCAAAATACAAGCAGTAAAGAAAATAATTTAGGGCACAGAAATCTTTTCCTTTTAGTACATAGTATTTGTTAACTCATACAACGATTTTAAACATATGTTGAATATTTTTAGTCTACGCTGTCATTGTTGAACTTGTAACTGTTCCAAATCAACTAATAAATTACGTTTCGAAAAGATCAATCATAGTTATGTTTTTTAAAATGGAGAGCTATGGTTTCACCATATTTCTGTTAAAGTTATACTTTAATTATATTTTGATCAGTCCTCATTTTCAGTGCATGCCACTAAATTTTCTAGTATTGATAATCTATTAAGCAGTAGCAGAGTAACATTTTAACAAGTATTATTTCCCAAAACTATTCTTCTAACATGTTTCCTTACTTTGTTTTACATATTACCAATTATTTTCCATGTTTTCCTACTTGTCTAATCTTGCTTATGCCTCTGTGTGTATATCAATACAAATTTTAATTAATCTGAATTTTATTTATGTTCAGCATGTTTACTGTACAAAATACACTTTATATTACAGTTAATGAGAAATCACAATGTTTTCAAAATTATCTTTGAAAAAGAATTTGTAAAAGCCTTTCAATGTTCGCAATTACGTCGCTAATTTATTGACCTCTGAATATATTAAATTATAAATTAATGAGTTTACGACACGAAATATAAAAAAAAATATTTCATTGGAATTTTTGCATAAATCAAAATCGACTCTTTCAAGAACATGTTCATCATACTCAACCAAATTGTAATTTATCCTACCCAGCTTATCTGGGGGTCCTTATCATCCGACAACCCCACCAACATCCAACGTATCAACGGCAAACGGTCAAGAACGTGCAAGGGTATTGTACGATTATGATGCGAGGGATTCTAGCGAATTAAGTGTTATGCAAGACGAGGTAACGAAATTTGTGATTTAAATAAGAAGAAGCATGTTTACAGTACGGCCATACAGATGACATGTACTCGTTATTAAAAGCGACATTGATTTATGGCTTTTTTGATTACAATATTTGGTACCTTTTACTTCTGCAAGAAATTTAATTTTCCAGAAATCATCATTATTGGTAAATGTTCTTAATTAATGCATTTTGTAGAAATTCTTAGAAAGGTATATCTACATAAATATTTATATGTCATAGCTGTCCAATTCAGTGCAATATATTTTTAATGCATTATTATACGTATAATGAAGAAAACTTTTCAAGAATTGAAGTTAAAGATCTTTTCATAGTATGTAAAATAGAAGTAGAATGTTAACAAAATATTATGTAAATAAATTCTTATATTTTCGTGCATCACTTGAATTGCAATATATTGTAAAATATATAAGTGTTAGGATTATGTATGATACTCAAGTAAAATAGCTTAAGTCTCCTGAATGTTAAAATCTGCATTTTTTTTTATAGTTCTGGCAATATACTTTTAAGAAGAATTGTGCATGATACCTGTATTTTAGTTTTAAGTTTTATATATGTATATTAATTTTTCTTATTTTTGTTAAATTTATTAGTGTTTTGTTACACGCATTTGTTCTGGTTCGTTTGTATATTTGTTTAGATATTAGACATTGTTATGCATATACATCTAATAAGCAGCATATAAAATATTATATATGTATATTTATTCGAACCTTGCATGTATTAAATAAATCGTCATTTCATTCCGTTAAATGTATTTTATTTCTTTTCAACCTTTCAAATTTTTTCAGCTTTTCTGGCCTTTTACTTTCAGCTTCTTTAATTCGATTAACTTTCCAGTTATTTTTCGAAACGTTCGTTAACAAGATTTAACATTTGATAAAATTGAACTATCTTTTAGGTAATCATTATCGTTCAAATACCTGGCGATGAAGACTACGTTATGGGTATAAGAGGAAATCAACAAGGAAAAGTACCTAAGGCATACTTAGAAATGCTTATTGTTTGTGAATGAAAATTTTAGTGCTAACTAGCCTTAATGCACATTCCATTGTATTCTAAGGTTTCATTATATCTCTGAGTTCAATCGGAACTGCCTTATTTATATTAGATACATTAAACGATTTCTCTGCTGTGTGTAATAAATTTAAAGAATGACAATTTCCGAACTACAAATGAGGCAAAACATACTACAAGCTCAGAAATCGTACGTCAATAAATAAACAGTCAATTCTAAAAATGTAAAAATCTAGCTAAGTTAGGAGATGTTTCTGTAATTACAAACTGTTGGAATTAAGCAATCGTGTTCCTTAAATATGAAAAACATGTTAAATATCAATATTGTCTATAATATGAATAAAATTATTTGTTGAAATAAATATTGCTTAATATAAAAACAAAATCCTTCAAAGATGTTGTTTTATAATTTTATTGATAATCAAAGAAATATAAAATTACTTCTTTTTCGATACACCCACTGTGCGTCCACGACGACCGGTGGTCTTTGTATGCTGACCGCGTACACGGAGACCCCAATAATGACGCAAACCTCTGTGGGCACGGATTTTCTTCATCCTTTCAAGATCCTCACGAAGTTTTGAATCCAAATAAGAGCTAGTGAGCTATAAAAAAATGATATAATTCTTCATTACCAGTTTCAAATTTACACAATTATTTTTAACACATATGTTACTTAAATTTATATGTTGCACATTAATATTCCAAATTTTAATATGCCATTTAACTTGATAATGTTAACTAGCAAGCCAATGTGCAGTTTCTTTTGCACGAACTACCAACTAATCCACATCTTTAATTTATATGACTAGTTGTGGAGTCGTGCTATGTAATTATAAAAGTTACTTAATAATAATTTTGTAGTTGTACATACCTGTGAATATTTACCATCGACAATGTCTTTTTGTCTGTTCAAAAACCAATCAGGGATTTTGTACTGTCTAGGATTGGCCATTATAGTAACTATCTTTTCAACCTTGTAACAAATGAATATTTGTGGTAAATTACATGATAAACTGATGCTTAAAAATTTGTATTAATGACACAGATTAAATCGATTCTTACCTCTTCTTCTGAACATTCTCCAGCCCGTTTGTCCAGATCAATGTCAGCCTTCTTTAAAACGATATTGGCATAACGACGACCAACACCCTTAATTGCTGTCATAGCAAACATAACTTTTCTATTACCATCAATGTTCGTGCCCATGACACGAAGAATGTGCTGGAATTTCTCTGGAATTACGAGAGACTACAACAAAAAATTTAAACGTCATGTTTCTTGCCAAAATCGCATACATTGAGGTTAGTTTGCGGTTTAATTTTGCAAATCAATATACAACTTAATGTTATCCAATTGTCCAAAGAATTACTTTTATATACAACAAATAAGAAAATTAAAACTATAAAATGTACATTAATAAAACCGATACATTATACATTCAAGCAGTAAAACAATGTCATAAGGAACCTAACACGTGATAAATTATACTATTTTTGTGAAAAAGTCTGAAAATATTTTCATAATCAATTAGGTCAACAGTTTTTGTATAACATTTGTTTAAAATTTAGTGTATTTTATATAGGATTCAATCGAAAATTTTAGATTTTAATTTATTGTGAATAAAACTCACCATCTTGGCAGTCTGTTTTCCACCGAAAGAGACAGAACCGGAAGTGCAGCTCTTCTCCTAAAGAGGGCAGGAATAGTCGATTGTCGAATGAAACTGCAATATTGATAGACAGATGGCTCTTGCAGTGCGGTACTTGAAAGTTAGGAGGTCAAAACGTTAAAAGAATTAATTAATTGCAGAAAGAAAAATGTAGGTATAAATATTTCAAATACAAAAATACATTTTAGTCTATTAAATTCTTTAAAGTCAGCTGCACATGTTTGATTCATATCGTAAAGTAAAACCAATAAATACGATTCATATATGGATAGTCTACAAGTGTATGTATGACATATTTAATTCTTTGTTCTTATAATTGTAGTAAAAGAAAATGACATAGTATTTTCATAATACATAGAAATATTTAATGTAACATATGGTATTACCGAATAATATAACGCTATTTCATACAACAGTAAATATATTCATGTAATGCAAGTAAAAATGTCTTTTTGTCTTTAGATAAAAAAACTGTAGATTTTTCAAACGCAGTAACGGAAGATAACGCGTAACTTCGTCGATAGGTGGCAATTGGATACGAAACACTGTCAAATGGAGGCTGAATGTAAATCATCGATATATCTTCAATAATTGAGGTAATTATGTTGTTAACATTAAATAGTTTTGCCCTAATTTTACTTTTATATAAAGGCGAACAGATAAACTTGATTGCCATCTTTAAATTAAGTTAAATATCTTTCAATATCGTGTCGTATAAGATTTCGCGAATATTTCGGAAAAATTTTTGAGCCCGGTGCTTGTAGTAAAATCTGTCTCGCGGGTATAGTTTCGATAACTCAATAAAAAGCGGAAGACTGAAAAGTAATCGTGTTTCTGCAGAGGAGGACGAGCAGTTTTCCATGGGATACGATTTCCTGCTTTACTTCACGGATTCTCCTTCTTTCATCCCCGGATCCAAGAGGGTGGAGCAAAAACGAGCGTCCAGAGGGTAATCGGGAGAAGGAATTCCAAGGTATGATACCCCTCTGATTCGTTTTACGATGGTCGTTTCCTCGAATTAGGACGAGATAAGAAAGAATTCGTCAATTCGCTGATTTCGAGCAATTCACCTTTATTCTGCTTCCAGGCGCGAGCGTAGATACGAAATGTACACTATCCTTAGAAAGTTTAGACGTAATATTACTTTGTAAGAACTTACACATCTCGTAATGTGCAGGATTAATAATAGTATATAACAGTCCCTTTTAACATATAAGTTGGTACTTACATCTTGCTAACTATTCACTTTTCGCAGTTTTTACTTCCTACAGCAATTAAACTTCTGTTCACGTGTACTCTACAAACTTTTAAATATTATCAATGTTAAATATTATCAAAAATTATCTGTACACTTTACTGCATAGTATATTTAAAGAGAAGATGTAAATACGACTGAAAGACGAGCGTCTTTTAAACTTTTTGTCGATAGCGTACATAAGCGTAGACCTCATAAAACGCGGAAAAGTTCATACACACAAAGCACGACCGTGCGTTAAAACCAGAAAGAGCTTTTATTATACTTTCTAGTATATTTCCTCTGATGTATGTCTTAATAATGTTCAGCGCTAGTACTGAAGATCTTGCGAACACACGATTGATAACAATTTTAATTCATTTATTTTAAATGTTACAAAAAATCAAAGTGTTCATTGTTGCAAGATTGCATTTCGATTTCCAAATGTAAGAACAACGTAATTGAAAGCGATCGTTGATCTGAAAGTGTTAATATCGTGATATTTGTGGGGGATGAGCAGAAAAGCTGACCGTTCAGCCGTCTAACTGGACGGACATTTAACGATACAGAACACCTACGGTCAGCGGCACGTGCTGACATATGGGCTTTAGGGCTTTACTGCTATCCAGCGGTCTCTTTGCGGGGGTGGTAAATGGGGTGTCATCGTGTTAAATGGCCCTGATGCCCGCGGATCTATTCACCGGCATACCTTTGCCAACACTCAAAACCAATTCTTGCGGCTAATTTCCGCCGTTTATACGTTTAATTGCCTTTTCAAGCCACCTGGACTACACAGGGGCTGCACGAGCTTAGAAAACCGATTTCGTCCGATAGAATTTCAAATTGTCGCGTTCATAGAATCCCGAAATCTATCGATTTCCATTACAGTTCAAGAACGAGTTGTTATTTGTCGCTTGGCTATTCGCTTGTAACTCCTTTGATAATTTGTTTTTTTAATTGTTATTAGGTTGTTAAGAAATCTTGAACCAAGCATTTCCTTACTCCTCGCTGACAATTATAGTGAACGTAACCAGGGTTACAATTTTATGGCTAAGAAGAGAAAAATTCGCATTGCTTCCGCAGTTAAAAAACGAAACAGGGATCCAAGGAACTACCGTCAAATGCGTTGCGATGCGGTTTTATGACGATGAATGAGAAAAGTCGTTTCTGCGTTGAACAGGGGCCTCAGCGTACATCATCTTCTCGTACCTGCATCTTTGTCGTCAAGGCCGTTTCCTTTTTCCCGAAAATCGACTTTCCAATCGGCTACTGAACGGTCTATTACCTGACGTTACTCTTCCTTCAGGTAACCGTCGCATAAATCATGCTCGTCTTATCGACGATTATTATTTATCACAACTTTCTCCTCGAGACATCTTCATTTCTACAGAAACTTCATCAATTTCTGGATAAAATTCTTCTATAATCAGCAACATTTCATTTTGCATTGTATTTATTTTCAAATCTTCTGAATTATCAATTATTGTTGTAATATAATTACTTTTGTATGGAATTAAGAATGTGAAATGACATTTGTTTAGTATATAATAAGTTTTTTACATCGAATGGTATAAAGTTTTGGATAAAAAAGTCTTCTGTTGAATGAATTCGCAGCTGTGGAACGGCCATCGGTGTGCGTGGAAACTTTCTACTGCTCATGGAAGTATGATCGGCAATAATGCACAGTACGATCGTGTTCAAACGGTGACCGTGACGAAAGTTGATTTCCCAGCACGGTACCATTTCCAGCAGCCTCTTCGGCTTTGCAAGAGCCACCCGCAATCTTTGTCGGCAAACAGGGCCTCGTAAATTACGGTACGAACGTCTCAATGTTGGCAGGACCCCTAGGTTCCTATTGTCTACGAGGTAGCTACGTGTTAGACACGCACCCCGATTTTCGAGTTAACCGAAACAGCTCTTTCAAACGACTGACTAGGCCAATACGAGCGTTACAATTTTGATATCAGACGTGTTCTATCTTTGTATGATTTTTTTAGAAGAAATATCCATTTGCATAAACAATTCACTTAAAATTTGCTTATAGTAGGTACTAAAAGATGGCTGAAAAATTGTACAGGAACTATTGTCATGTTTGCTATGAAAGTTCGGAGAAAATGTAATAAAAACGCTGATAGAGGGATGAAAAATCGAGAAAAGGGGAAGTATTTGGACGCGTTCGAGCTAGAGAAACTCAGTCTTCGCTACCTGGAACGATTCATTTCGTTCCTTTGCATCCTCCTCCATCGCCCGCCTTCGTTGATGGACACGTTTCCACGCACACAGTGATAACATTCATGCCGGTATATCTTGAAACATAGAAGCAGCTAAGGCTGTGGCATCGGGACGCAGGTGGCGATGCTCAAAGCCAATTATGCGAACGCGCCCCGACGTCGACGTCGTTCTCGCAAATCCCTATCCTCGCATTTAAAGCCGCGAGAGGGTTGCCAGCCGGGAGGAAGGCAAACAGTGCGGGAGAGAGAGGTTCGACTTGTCTACGCTATAACGGATTAACGGTCACGATTTATTCGCAAGTAATTGCTTCTGCCCTTTAATTAACTCGCATTTATTTCACGTAATGGCAACCGCTTGCCAACCGTACAAGAACTTTTCAGCGGAGAGACGTTCTAACGAAAGAAGTCGATACTCGGTGAAAACGATCTTTTGCCAGCTTAATTCCGAGATCTTCTATAAATTTGGTATTTAATTTGGATTCATTAAGTTTTTTACGCGTCTCACTGCGACGGAAAGATACATTACAGCAGTGTACATCAACGAAAGAGATTTGGAATTCGATCGGCAACTGATATCGTTGGGGGGGTGCAAAAACTCGTATGCCCAGGCAAACTGGGGCTGTCGAATACACGAAGAGACTCATGGTCGCCATTTTGAGAACGATAAAATATCTTAGGGGTTGAACCTTATCTTTCCTATTATCGATAGTTGGCAGAGGACCAGTATGGCCACAGCACAGTCGCCATGGTTACTTCGTGTGTAGCTGGTTCAGGAACGGGGATCCCATCATCCCTACTATTATTATGCCTTGTCATAAATAAGAACAAGCCAGTTTTTCATGTTTCTGGAAAAACGTCGAAGTCCTTTTGATCTGCTGCGAATTTCTCTCGAAGAATTATACCTTACTGTGATTGCCAAGACATTCTAAACAGTAAATTATAATTGAAATGATTGATAAAATTAATATAATCTGAATTTTATACAAATAAGTGTGTGAAAAATGCATAGGGTTAGTTACTTGTCAGTTTTATTTATTACAAACAAGCAGAGGTACTCTGTACGGACTTGATGATAGAAGTAATTAATAAAAGGGGGGTTAGAAGGAATGGAATAAGAATCGCTAGAAGGTTCACGCGGTCGACAGACGATTCGGGCATCGAGGTGGTAGATCGATGTGTGGGGGTCTGTTCCGGGGGTGCTCTTTCAGAAAATGGAAAGGCCGGAGGGCGATGATATCGCTGACGAGAGCCGCCGTATTGGCTGCCACCCAATCCAATTCGGTTGCCATACTCCCTCTGAACGAGTGATAACAGTGCGTACCGCCATCTTGGCTATTATGTATCCGCGAACGTACAGGAGCTGAGTTTCATCCCCCTACCAGGGGATTCAATGGAAGATAAGGAACCTACAGTGCCGTAGCGCATCACCCTCTACCCCTTAATGTTTGTCTTCAAAATTTTACAAGTCTTTCATATTACAAAATTTGTTCAAATCTATTTTCCATATTCTTGACCTTTTTTGTGGTTTAAAAGTTATAAAAGAAACTTACATTTTCCACTGTTTTATATATACTTGCTATCGAAGGGGTTGAATTTTCTTAATCAATTTAAAAATAATTAGAATATAATGTAAGGAAATTTTGCAAGATTTTAAAAATCAGAGCAATTTCGATGTGGAAATAAACGAAAACGTATGATGATTGCGGGCGGATAAAGCCGATCCTAGAGGAATCGTGAATCACTGGGAGAAGGGTGGACAGTAGACAGCAGATTTATCGTTTCCTACGTACTTTCTTGTTTCTCGAGACCAAAGGCATGATAACTCGGAATTGCTTTGTCTCTTGTCGTTTCCAGCAACGCGGAAAATAATCTTGCAAACGGGAAAACTTAAGTAGCCACGATTACAAACACGATCCTGTTGCTCGAATTTATGTTTTCTTTTCTGTTTCGTAAGAATTTGCTTTTAAAACAAATGGCAGATAGCGCGTCGATCGATTTTTTAAGGAAAATTATTGTAAAGGTTTTAAAATCGACGTTCATCGCGTGTCGGAAAGACGTAGCAGCGTTGCAGTGCAGAATATCCCTTGGACAATAGTTCAGGTGCCCTTGACACAATATTTTGACGTGCCGTACTTACACAGGATAACAAGTATCCTGCCCAGGAGGTGGGCCGTGGCTAATCCCAAGACGAGAAAATCTCTGACGGCGTGACACTCGTACTGATGAAAGGCCTCCTGGGAATCGTCTTCGACCTCTTTTCCATTTCGCAGATTATTCCACATCTCCTAGGGTGATTGTTGTGACTCCTCTGAACACTGTTTTGCCAACTAATATCCTCCCACTTTTCGGAGATTATCCAGGGAATAATGTATTAAGATTATACGCGAAAATGGCATTACTTATTGAACGATCTCTCACGAAGCTCAAGGTTTACTAGCTTTGCTTCTTCGTAGCAAGCCAGGTATTGTTTCATATCAAACACGATGACATAAAAGTATTGCAAAATAGCTTAAAGTTTAAGGAAAATGAACCTGTTAGTCTTTTATTGATCTGTTTGATCTGAAAGATTGAAAATATCTGGTGCTCAATTATACAAAGCAATGGATCATTTCTTTCTGGATGTCTTCTAGAGAATCTGATCCTAACTGGTTGATTTTACATCAGCAAGGTCTGCAAAACGTTTCTTTGCAAATATTGAAAGAGGAGGCGACGTAGGGGTTCGTCCTTGGAATCAGGACAGTTGTCGAATCCTTGGAAGGGAAAAGTCAAATAGTGAAACTGGGTTGGTGTGTCGAGAGTGAAGCATAAATCTTCTTTTCGTGCGCCGATCTAGGGGACTCGGTCAATATTTCCAAAATATTTAACAGGCTTCCTGCGGTGCAGGCACGCGCCACTTTGGATCAGCAGCATCCACCCTTCTTTCTCTTTTTCTTAAAGCGTCCAAAATTGTCAACTTCTCGTTCAGGCTTTCGTGGCAACGACCTTGACCGAAAGCCGGAAGAAGAAAGTTTTATTGGGACATAAATACGTCGTTGGAGACTTCAAGAAACATTTACGATCCTTTCACGTGGCCCTTTTGTACTGTACTGCTTGCTACTTACTCGGCTTCCGAATTTTTATTGGCCAGGCGGTGCTTCCGTCTGTTATCAATCGTCATTTTTTCCATTATCCTTCAAACACTTTACACTTGTGTCAACCATACTGATCGATTTGAATCTTATTACTTGTATAATTCATTCTGGCCCAAGTATCTTTCGTAATTGATGGGCGACTGAAGAGAATAGATTTATCAGTGTCTCAGTTGAATGAAATTCAAAAGTTTCAACTGAAGAATTAGATTTGCAAGAAATAATTTCTGTGAAATGAATAATTGCAATGCATGCGCAGTTTTGGAGAATTCCGGCTCATAAATCTTACAGAAGCGCTTTCGATTTTAGTGCTGGGTTATTGACTCGTCGTCGGTGGAACTTTCATCTTTCTCTGTTATTAGTGTTGGCAAATTTTTAGTAATAATATCGTTAGTTAAGGAAAAAAAACTGATTTTCGTGGTAAAAATGGATATATGAATATAGTACAATTGATTTCAGTTTGCAAATCAGCAAATGAACAAATATATAAAAATATTTGTTAATAAATATAGTTGTCTCTTCAAAGGTTGAAAGTAGCAAGAATTTTTTGAATCGAGTTCTGAAAGTAGGAATTATGGCAGGGTCACCCCTAATTCGATCCTAGGTGTTCATTATTGGCCCTTAACTCGGGTAGTTACGTAATATTGCAGCTCGAATCGGCTGCGTATCGGTTCGCGTTAACTTTCAGCAATTTCCTCAAGGTTGACTGGCAAAATCGAAAGAGTGTAGGACGAAGAGGCTGGAGGAAAAGGGAATACGAAGGGGAAAGACAGTAACCCGAGGGGTTTTGGTTTGCGTGAGAGCTACCGTGCGTCCAACTTTTCGATGATTTACGGAAGCCCGGGCACAAAGCACAAGGTAGCCTCATAAAATAATAAACCTTCTATTAGGGCTGGCTCGTTTCCTCTTCGACTTCTATCTTGTGAAGCGGTGCACTGTTACGGTTATATGCACCGTGGCACTTACTTCCTTACTTGGACGAGACCAATACAACATCTTCACGGTTTTCCAGTTATTTATCACGGCCTGAAACTAATTCGTCGATCTCTTCAACTCCGCGAAAACTATCCTACCCCTTGGTATAATAAGCGTTTGTCAAATTATATCCTACAAACAGATCAAAGAAGATTCAGAAGATTCTGAAAATGAACGATAAATCGTGTTTACGGTGAAATATAAAACATGACTCTAGTAAGATATAAAGAGGTAAAGTTACATAAAGCCGCAGATCTCATCAGGACATAGGTCGATCGTAAAAGCAAGGCAAAGGGTTTCCACACGTTCCCTGGTGGAAGCTAATAAAGGTTAGAGAAGAGACAGCAACGTGGCCCGGGCTATAGGTGAGTTAATTCCATCAAGGGAGACCTGATTCATTATCCAATATCGGACCTCGTAAATCCTCGGTAGGCCAAATAAATTATCGCCCTGAAACCGTCGCGTTCGCTTCCCTCACTTTCCACGATTTTCATCAGATATCTGTGTGTACACCTACGAATCCCTTCTTACGTTCGATTTTCTTTTCTCTTCTCTTCCATCCCTTGCTATGACACTTGAAATTTCATTTTATTTCAAGAATTTCGAATTTCGAATTAAATTTCGATGTTCTAGATAGAACATTCTAGAAGTTGACAAAACGTGACGGAATTAGGATGATTCGGTCTACCACATTGGCCAGGAATGGTAGACCCCGGTTCGTCCTTGCGTGTTTGCGGATTTTAAAGCCGCGCCGAAAAATTAAGAGAAAATGTGGCTCCTCTACGCGAAGCTGCAGAAGTTTGCGGCCTCTAGATACAATCGGGGGTCGTAAATTTTTTCGAAAAATCCTGCCTGCACCGGGGGTTTATGCGTTTATGCATTTATGCTTTTGCCGTTTACGGATACAACTGCAACCAGATTGTACCTTCTTGATTTTCTACCATCTAATCGGTCTTCAGGAACGTATACGTCCTTTCAAATTTTCATTCTTAACATATCTTAATGAAGTTTCTAACTTCAGAATTTTTCATTTTTATATCTCCAAATATTTGTGTTTCTACAATTCCTCCTTTCTACTTCGTTTACTAAATTCAGTTCAAAGTAGGTATCATTTTAATTTGTAAACATTATTATTGTTGAATGTTTCGTTAATCTCGAATCATTTATTTGAACTTGAGGTTACTTTTGGTCGATGAAATTTTGGAAAAATCCTGCGCCCCTGAAATATTCCTAACCATACGACAATGGACTTCCTGGGGTTAGTTTTGGTAGAAATTACTGCGTTTTGCAGTCAACTAAGGAAGGTCCGTACGAATGGTCATAAGGTGACGGAAAGACTCGGCAGCAGTAAATCTTCAGATGGTTTTATTTTGGTTTATTATCTGTCCAGCCTTTTCCGTTTCTCGTCTCCTCTTCGTTCGTAGCTTCGGGGTTTGCCGATCTTGCCGAACGGCTAGTGACACCGTAATATTTACTGATTCCTCTGCGAAGAGAAAAGATCACAGTCAACGCCTCAACCCGATTTTTCCCCCTTTTATGCGTGTTTCTCGAATTCTGAAAATTCGTTTTCCAGGTTCCGGTACAATTTCATCGTTTTATGACGTTCCAGTGTGTCCACCCTAAATTGTCATCCTTCTCCTACACGTTCCTTCTCTTTGTTCCGAAAGGAAAAGAATTTCTTGCAAATCCTCAGATTTACCAATAACTCGCGATAAAAGTCAGAATTTCAACGCAACTTTTTGTAATTAAAAAATTTAGGAACTTAGAAATTTTGCAATTTAGAGATTCAGGAATATAGAAATTATTCTGGGTGACACGATTATGCATTAAAAGGTTCCCACAGAGATAGGAAGAGGGGTATCGATTATCAATCTCGAATTAATTCCCACAGTTATAGCGTATCGGCGTCGATAATCGATCGACAAAAGGAGAATGGTACAACGAGACGTCGTGGTCGAATCGGGAGCGAGAAGCTCGAAAAGATCTGTTACGGTTCGTATCGAGAATCAGTTCGAAACTAATAGGGACAAGTTATTTATTGATACCCTTCGTATTCAAGATTCGGCATGCTTCCTGTTTATGAGGGAAATATTATCCTACGAGAAATCGAATCGACGATTAATTCCAGGGGTCGTCTATGACCAATTGATTTCAACGAATCGTCTAGGTTTTAGTCTATCGATTATCGTTTCTCTATGCTGTTTTATTCAAGAACAAAATATTAAAACCATATAATAATAACTCATTTTTTATCTGAAGTTTCGCTTGGAAATTCAGGAAAATTTGTACAACATAAGCCTTACTTTCCAATTTCGTTAAAAAAAGAATCTTTTTTCCTTCGGTACTTCACCTTTCTATGATTGCTGGTTACAATATTTACTAGAAACTATTACTGCAAAAAATCTCTGTTTTCGTAAGATAGAAATTTTTTCATCGAGAAAAACACCCTTAAAAACCGACCAGATATCTTGCCAACTCTTGCCAGCCAACGAACAGAAGAATCTCTTCAGAAGGTATCCGAAATTTCCGCGACCCACAGCGGTACTTTTTTTTCTGGGTCAAAAAACTGTGTCTTTTAGCAAACCCTGTTAGAAAAAAATGGGACAAAAACTGGGGCAAAAACTGTGCCCTCCGCAAAAGATGCTTCTGAACGTAGTTACGGCCGTAGGAAGCAAAAAAAAACATTCATAGTAAAAAGGGTTAACTTGTTCGAGCTAACGCTAACTGGACGCGTTCATGGACATCGTAAACGGGCCCCGTTTTTTCCCGCAGAAAAACCGACGGTCCGACCAAATCTTTCGGTTTTGTACCATTTATGACTATAACCGGCTGTATAACGTACCCTATGGATCTTGTTGCCTAACAGACTTCTATGGGGGTCTCGGGGACCCAAGTCAATATTTTTAATATTTTGACAAAATTGAGTTATATGCCTCTCATAATTGAGACAAAATCATAAAAATATGGAAACTTCGAAATATTATTGTATATTCTTAAGAAATTAGAAACTTTGGAATATTATATTTTAGAAAATTTGAATAAAAGGATTAATCGTGGACCAATGATTTGATAAAGTCTATTTTCTGCTGATAGAAATCCGTAAAAGCAGATTTTGTCAGCAAAGTTGTACGTCTAGTCATGGTACGATCAGAGTCAGGGGAGGAGGCACAGGGGAGGTAAACATCCCCCTTTTTGTAAGAGACGCCGCAGGACGTCCCGTAGGGTGCTACGCCTCCACGCTTTCACGATTAACAGGGAGCTCCTTTCAACAGTTTTGACTTTTCAATTAGCCACAGGTTCGCCTTCACCCAAATATTGTGCCTAATGCTTCATCGTCACGCAGTCCTGAACTACAGGGTGGTCAATAAATCTTCCACAAATCTGATTCAAAATATATGAGAAATTGTGTTATTTAAATGTTCAGCTGTTCAAAATTTATTGCTCATACTATACGTTTTCGACGTATTTCCACCCTCAGCTATTATTCGAAATTTGTGAAATTAAAAATGAAAAGTTTGATGGTTAGTCTAATTCAATATTTGAATTTTTACTGTAATCAGACTTTGAGAAATGAAAGGTGATTTTGAAACTTCCAGTCTTCCAGTCGGATGTTTTTTCTTTCCAGTGTGTCGGGTAGAACGCGTGAAATTGAAAATTCGATTCGCAAAGGATACGTTTTCCCGCTCGGGTCTGTCCATGTTTCGGTGTGGACACGTAACTTCGTAGTTCTCAGCTACAGGAGGTCTATGGAGACATGACCAAAAGCTGTCGACATTTCTTTACGTTGACTAGACAAACTCGATCACGCTTTAAACTCGTCTAAGAAACACCGGTTTCCTTTTCTTCGCCGGAACAAAAAAGGATCCTGCCGTAAAGCGTTTCCTGCGGTTGCGACAAGACCCATCCAGCCCACTTACGACTTCAGATAACGAAAATATTTGTAACAGTACCAATAACTTTAGCTTGACAGTCATTTCGCCTATTAGTTTGAATTAAATTGAAATTCTTAAAATTCGAAGTTTTTCCATGTCCAAATTCCGAAATTTTCGTTCGAAATGGGAACGTAAGGTCCAATAAATAACGCGTTGTCATCGTTATCTGAAACCAGGAGCTATTGTGAGCTTATTATCCTGACGCAAGGATGCTGTTCGCGGTCCACCCTCCGAATAATACTGCAAATAGATTGTTAGCAAGGATTCGTCTAAACGACATCTAATGGCTCGTCAGATAAGATAATGCAATTCGACGATCGACCGTGATTCCTCTAGGAATGGCCACACATCTAAATAGAGGGGGATGACGATCTGTTCAATCCAGGGATCTCGATGCAATTTCAAAGGGACCAGCTTGTATATACGAGGGATGATTCCTCTATCGAACGTATAAATTGGATATTAATATTTGATGAACCCCGGCTCGTCGAATAGCACGCGAAGAAAATGATCGTTCCATTGATAGGACTTGATTTGTATTCAACAACCTTTATCGCACCTTCTTATCTTCGATACTGAATAAAATAGCAAAGTTCGATATCTTGAACTTTCGATATTTTGAAGTTTCTCAAAGAAATAAAGAATAAAAGGTGCGTTAAAAAATTGCAAAAGTTGTATTCATTGCAGCTGTTAAAAATGGCTCGAGCAAATTAGGGGATGAAGGTAGAAAAAGATCAAGTGAGAAAATTCCTGACTATTTGACCGTCGTAGTAAAAAAAAAAAAGGCTAAACGCTTTACACCGATAGGTTTTCGGGTAGATAATATAACGCTTAAACATTTTATAATTTTCTGACGGACCTTCGTTACCTATTCTCGGCCGATAGGCTTCTTCGAAAAATTTTTTCGATGATTTTTTTACGGGCCACCAACAAAACGGCTCGTTTTATATTTATGACGGTAGATCAGCGTGGCAATTTTTTTTTTCTCCTCACTCTGCTCTTCGCTACCCAGACTCGAGATTTTATGATTTTATGAGCGGCAGGTATTCAGTTTGCCTCGTTGCAATTGCCATTGCAGTATTTGATTTTTTTATTCTGCAATTAAGCTGTTTGTTGATCGATGAAAACCCTTCGCAAATAAAAGTAAAATACTTTCAGAAATGAATGATATTTATTCTTTTAAATCGCAACAAATAATTAAAATATGGCATTTGGATTATTGTAAGTGAAAATAAAGGTGTGAAATGGGATGGGAATAACATTCACTACAGTTCGATTAAATTAGATTTAATGATATTAACGATTAGTTAGCAAATTCGTAGATCATATATAATACTTATTCTTTCTTCTTTTATATATCATTCTTTTAAACATGTATGTGTTCAAGCATAAATACCGACGATCTAACTAAACGTTCATGGCTGCGCGCCATTAATCGTGAAATTGCGTGTTGAAAAGTTTCTCGCGAAACCTTTTGATCCTAATTGTTCTACAAACTCGGGAGATAATGACTGTATAATAAATTACTTAAGAATTATATTGTACATATCTCTACTGACTAATTTCCTAACCACACTTAAGCGTATGTAACTTCAATCTTGATTCACGTTCTCCTATACAAAAGTCGCACAGCGATTCGTTATCTCTACAATCAACAGGTACAAGTTTTTTTTGTTTTTTTATTTTTCTTACAATCAGTCGTCTGATTTGCACCGCGAAACGTAAACTTTAAACCCGACCCGTTTGGCAGTCTCGACCCATTTTCTTATAATACAATACAATGGATACTTTGTACAAGTTTGTAGATCGATCTACAACCCTTAACTGGTCAATTAATTCCTAATAGAGCTTAAAACTGTATGTACACTTATCTCTAGAGTACCGAACCAGGGAATTCGAGTACATAATTATGTTTCAAATTCGATTGGAGTCGAAGAGATCTACATCGGGGTTGACCCGGATGTATCGTTTAAGGGTTGAAAATCCTAGATCTGGGTCAGTTTGTAAGATTAATTATACAACATTAGTCGCACGTCGATATGTACATCCCGGCGTTAAATCGAAATTAATAGAAGCCAGCTTCTTGCGTTCGATCCCCGTTGGAGACGGCACCCTACGCTCTCTCGGAGATGTCGTTCTTGTACGGCTGGAACAGTTTCGGTGGATCGATCTTGGTCGTCTGGACGCTCGGCGTCGACACGATACTGGTATACGAGTTTTTGCTCTCGAACGCTCCGATCGTCTGTATGGTGGTCGGTAAACCGGCGATACCGAGACCCGACGGCACCCTGATCTGCGACGGATGGCTGGTGGGTGGCGGGCTGGTCTTTTCGTGGATCTGCTGCCCGTTGCTGGCCGAGTGCGGGTGGTGTTGCTGGGTGCCGACGCAATCGCAGTCGCTCGATGTGTCGGAGTGTACGGGACTGAGCTCGGGCAACAGGGTCGGCCTGTAGGTGGTGGTCGCCGTTGTGGGAGGGTTGTTCACCTGGAAGGCGGTGTTACCGACCGTAGGAACGCCCAGGCCGGATAAGTGCAGGGGTGGCAGCGAAGGGTGAGGCTGAAGGAGGTGAGGGTGCGCCGGGTACGCTGCCGCCGTGCGCGGATGAGGCCGATGAAGAGACGACGCGGTGGTGGTCGGCACCGTCGCGGGGTAAGGTGTGTACCTTGCCGCGTAATACGCGGCCGCCGCAGCTGCTGGATAATTCGGGGCCAGGTGAGACGGTGGCAGACCCGGACCACCGTGGTACGGGGGTGGTGGCAGGGTGGCGGTCGCCGCTGCTAACAGGGTGGCTGCTAACGTGGGGTCCGTGTACATAGCGTACGGCCATGCCATCGCCATTCGCTGCCGCTTGTCTTTCATACGACGGTTTTGGAACCAGACCTGTAATTTGACAAAATTTTTTTGTTAAAAATTGAGGATGATTTAGTAAATTGGGGTGCAAAGTTTAATACTTTGGTGATAGGTGTCGTGTATGTTTTCACTTCTCGAAATATTATTGAATCTAAAAACTTGTTTTCGTTAACACCAACGCAGGATGATTCTACGAACTGTCCCAAATGAAATTCACTAAAATTATTATCACGTCACGATGACCTGTATATGGATATGAATAGTATTTCGAGAGGCATATACATGGTTTTATGGTGTGTCGAGAAGGGTTAAAAGGCTTGGAATTAAACGTATAAAGTTTCGAAGGTATCCTAACGTTTCTACCATTTAACACCTCGATCATTTCCATCGGTCGACGTTTTTATAGCTATTGTGTGCGGTCGAAGTGGTGCGAGATGAGAAATTAAGGGATCCATTAAAGTCAAAAGGTAAACCGGGAAAATCGCTAATTAAAGTGCTTAACACCTCGCAACCGGATCGACCGGTCTCGTGGTCGAAAGAAATTAAGAAGTCACGGAAAAAGGATCAAGGGAATCGAGGCGAACTAAACACCGAGAAGATCTTATATTTGCCCTTCGTGATTGACTGTTTGCCCACGTTTGAAACACAGATACGATAGAAAAAGAAAAGAAAAAGGAACCTGCCAACGGATTCTACCAAGTTTTCATCTTTCTTCCTAGCTATAATTGCCAATGAAACCTGATTATTTGTTTCCAATAAAAACTTCTAATTGCTTTAAATAAATATTCGTCTTTGATTCAAGAAAGTATCAAAAGAATTTCAAAATTCCATTGAAAATCATTTTTATTAATATTCTAATTTTAGTAGATTTTAATCAGAAGAAATTATATTATTTTTCGACGACAGATTCACGTTGAAATTGCGTAACGAGCAACGAAATAACATTCAAGGCTTTTCCCTCGTATACACCTTCGTGACTGTCGATTACCGACATTAATTAAACAGACCGAGGTGTTAATAGAACAATTTTCTACGCTCAGATGAGCTCATTGTTTACTGAACTTTATTGCTATACGTTTACACATCCTCGATAAATATTCTGTCGTAATAGGTGCGGATGGGATGAAACGATTTTTCTAATTAACCTATCAATAATTGATCTTCGGATAAGTGCTAAATTATTAGAGTTTAACTCATTGATACCGAATTTTGTTATAGACTTTTTACTAGCTATTTGATTTAAATAAACATTTAAACATCGATTTAGCTACTTCGTCAAATTTTCTGGGAATTATTGAGTGAAATAAAAGATCTCGACAAACCTTGATCGTAGATTCGGGCAGGTGTAATTGCGCGGCCAATTCGCATCTTCTTGGCCTGCTGACATAATTTTCTCTATGAAATTCTTTCTCCAATCGGGACAGTTGTTCTCTGGTGAACGCTGTACGGTATCTTCTGATGTTGGGATCCATCGAGGACAATGGTTGTTGTTGCTGTTGTTGATGCGACGGCGAGGTTTCTGCAACAAAAATCATCATTGAACATTAGTCTTCAAAATTTTTGTACACAGAAAAACATCTATAAAATTCGAAGAAAATGCATTGCGTCGAGTTCGTACGTTTTCGTGGAACATTGCGGTACAAGTTTTTTCTTTGGAGGAGGATGCGATTTGTCTCGGTAAAATGGTTGTTCGAGAACTTACGGTCAATTCTTGTTTTCGCGATGCGGTTACACACTGTCGCCCCCGGAAGCAGCGGGTGATCGCATTTGGACTCGTGTAAACGGGGGAGAAAGAGATTTGGGAAGGTTGAAAGGATCCACGAGGGTCTTTGGACTTCACCTGGAACTCCTTTTAACAAGCCGACCAGTTCTTTTTACGATAATTTTCTTTGATTCGCCGATCAAAAACTATCGAGCTGATTTAACCCATTAGTACTCCAAACTCTTCGAATTTATAATTCTGTTACTTATAGATATAGTATATTATTTTTAATTAATTAAAATATGAAAGACATGGAACTCAAAGCGACCGTCGCAGTGGAAACGACCGCGTGACGATATCAAGACGTTTCAAAATATTAATTACAGTCTAATTTACAAATGTGATCTTGTACTTTGAAGCTTTGTAATATTGTTAAAAATCCCTACTAATTGTCTAATTAGACAAAATTGGAGATACCACAAATGTTTTGCCACGAAGGAAAAATTCGAAAAGGATTATCGTTCTAATGGAATAATTAAAAGAAATAAAGGAGAAGATAAATAGATTATTAGTATATTCGAGACAAGGTATAACTTTGAGAACCGTTAGAGTGTCTCCTTGAAATAGGAAGTACAAAGGCAAGGGGTGCCAATCGAAATTTCTACCAAATCCCTTCCAGCAATAAAATAAATGTTTTGAAACGAGCAGGGAGCGACCATAAAATAATTACTGCAATAAACCGCGAGGACGCTTTTCCACGTAGGTATCCGAACGATTTTCTTCAGTCTCATTTATTTTCATGGTCAATTTCCGTTCTATGTTCAATGGATTAGCTACGAGCATAATTTAACCCATCCGTACTTGCTACCCCTTAATGCAAATCGTCTTAACAACGAACAATCAATTGGATTAACCGTTCCGTGTAATTAACTGTCTTAGGTAACGTAAAACTTGCTTCGATTATCCCTGTATATGAAGGGAGCAAGTAATATCTTTTTTATTTGTGGTGAATCACTTAGGATGTAATTGTTCTTTCAATTTCAAGGCAGTTTTAATTACCCGCTTATTTAATAAATGAGAATTCCTTTTTATTCGAATTTTAAAATTTCACGTTGATTCTAAATGTTTTTTATTTACTTTTAAAGGCAACTTTTATGAAAATTGACAACAAGTATGTGTAATAAAAAAGAAATTTACCCTTTTCTGGTGTTTTCGGCATGTTCCCCGGTGGCGGACTATGGGGAGGGCTGAGCTGGTACTGTGGCGGCACGAGGTCTACGACTATCGTCTCCTCTTCCCTCTGATCCCTTTGTTGATCCTCGAAATTCCTCTGATAGCCCTGCATTTTCACCACTTCCAGGTTCTTTCAACAATTCACTTCGATAAATCGTCTCTCTCGTACACCACTGTGATCACTGTCCTTTTAATCGTCTACCGCTTACACTATCATGAACTTCCATAAAGTTGCATAAACGACGGTCACCTCGAACTGACGGATGCTGGTATTTGTTTAAAAAAAAATAATAATATAGATCTTTCGTGAAGCCGAACCACGTTATTTCTACGAGAAATGTTAACGTGCGACTGAAAAGACGAACCAGACTACCAGCAATTTATACGACCTTGCCAATCCAGCAGGCAACCATCGTTCCGTTACGGTCTACCATTGGTCGGCACCTTGTGCATCGTTCTCCCATTGGCCGGCGGGATCCTTGGCTCTGCCTATTTTCTCCCCGTTTCACCCCCTCCCCAACACCGATCTCATCCCGTAGGAGATGCATTTTTCCCGAGATGCACCGACAGCATCAGCTTATGGATGCAAGCTCCCGGAAATTATCTGTCGTTATTTCCTCGAGCAGATTCAGTGGAATTGGTCCTCTGTGAACTTCCGCGCGCTGATGAACTTCAATTTTGCAAGGAACAAGTTTTTCTTTTCCTTTCTTTGCCGCGTTGCGAAACTTTAGCTGCGAGGGAAACAGGCTGGTGATAGGGTGTAGATTATTTTATAACGAAAGGGTCAATCGGGACCCGGGCTTGTTCGAAGCAGAATCAAGTAGTCAAATTATTAACCCTCATGTAACAGTATTAACCACCGAGGGCGGGTGACGGGTCGATTGTGACCCGTACACAAGGAACGTGTACAAAATTAAACGCTCCAGTTTTCAATTCCTAGGCAATAGGGGTGGGTCAATCGTGACCCAAGTCCTCGAATCAAGTACAAGGATGCTTTGACTAAAATGAGGTAGTAAAACTTTTAATCCTCGAACGGAGGGGATGGACCCAACGTGACCCTACTTACCAAACGCATATAACGGTGTATCAATTAAAACTTATCGGTTAAATTTTTCATTTTTGAACGATGGAGTGAATGCAATAGCGCATTGATTGAATCGGCTTTCGAGTTTTTAATCTTTGAACGATGAAAGCGGGTCGAACGCAACCCGAATTTACGAAACGAACACAAAGGTGAATCGATTAATGTTAGGCAGTAAAATTCTTATCCCTCGGACAAAGGAGGCGGGTCGACTGTGACCCAAATTTGCGAAACTAATACAACAATGCGTCGATTAACATTAGACGGTACGATTCTTAATCCTCGAACAAAGAAAACGGGTCAGTCGCGATGGAGACCTTTGAAATAAATATAAAGATACTTTGACTGAAATTTTCGCTCAGTTTTATCTATTGGATAAATAGCAGTTATTTAAAAGTTGCTTAGCGAGGGTGAAAAGAGGCGTAAAATGAAATTTAAATCGTCTGCGACCTTTTGCCTTTACCTGTGCTTATAAAATTACGCGATATGGGTGTATCATGATTAAGAAGTAAAAATTGTTAGATTCATGAATATTCGAGGACAGTAAAAAGTAAGGGTCTAGCGTATTTGCGTGACGTTGTCAGGAGGAAAGGTCGAGGAACATAGGAAAGGAGCGGAACGATGCAATTTTAACAATTGTAGGGTCGTTTAAAATGGAGCAAAGTTTTTACGAGGAGAGTCGCACTTTAAGAAGACACTGTAATAGTGGTGGATACAGAGTTCCTTACTTTTTATGGCGTTATTGCGTGCCTTGCTCTATTTACAGAAAAATTTCCCGTCTTCGAGCCCCCTTTTGTTTTCAACAATTTTGATTTACTGTGAGTGACAGTCAAAATCATTAATTTTTCATTTTTACCAACACATTTAATGTTCTTAGAACACGAATTCAATGCAGCACTTCTTATTTTGGACAATATTGATATAGCACAGATGTTTCGATCATACTGTTTTGATTACTACTGAATTTCGGTAGGAGGTGTGACCGTGTCAGATTAGCAACTGAATTCGCGACGCAAATTTCAAATTCGCTTTGTGTTTATTTTCCTTCAACTGTCGTGTCGCCCTGTATATTATTCGATCTAATTAACCGATCCGCACTCATAAACTTGTTCAATTTCCCTTCGCATCTTTAAATCGGCAGATCCGTTTACGAATTCGTACATAAAGACAATATGTCTTTGAGAGATGAAGGGTGGGGGATAAAAGGTATCATGACATTATTACCGATCATTAAATAAAATTCGATTATTTAGCCCGCCCCTTTATTTTTCCACGATTTAGTCTAGCTCGTTCATGTCAGTGTGCGCGACCAATAAATCATCGATGAATTCAGGTGTATACAGGCGGCAATTCTCAACGAAACAATGGCGTGCTCGAAATTGGATCAGAGATTGCTAATAATTTTTGCAGAACGTCGACCATTCGACGTTTACGACGACACCGAAATTTCTGCTTCGGGTTAATCTTTAACGAGATTCCTTCACCGGACCGAAACTAACTCTGAAATGTATTTTGATTCGGCTGTCATTCGACCAACAGGAACCACCCCTTCGGGAAAAAAATCACTCCCTTCCCCTTGCCGCGTCGTGCCGACCAATGAGATTGAATATTTTTTCGATTAATATTCATATACCATGGTAGCACCGTGAACGTTATAATTTTGCCTTCAATTTCTTATTCGGCCATCAAAACTGACTATCGCGAGCCCCCTTATCAATCAATCAACGTGTGAAAAGTTTCACGTATAAAATTCCTCGAAATTTCAATAATTTTGTTATATTTTTCACAAAACATTTTTTTTCAAATATTCCAAACTTTGTATGATAAAATATCTGATCCTGATTAAGTTTACATTAGTTTCTTCCAACACCGGGTAAAAGTTAAAAGTGAAATAGTTTTGGGTATTCATTGTATTTGCAGAGGGTACCTGGTAGTGTAACGAGGTGTAAAATTTTATGTCATCCAATTTCGGCCTCAAACCGAAACTAGAGCAACGGTACCATCATTCTTGGATACCATAATTCATGTCTCGGGGACAGCAAACTGATCGATTTTTATTACGATCCGTCCACCGTCGAAACGGTATCGATCTTTTTCTCTCCGAGGTTTTCTTTTTACTCCCCTTAAAACGAACATTAGTTTTCTACGTATTTTACAACGGTACGGTAACAGAATTTTAAGTTCTCCCTTGAAATACAACCAGCAGTTAAATCTGGAGCATCTTTTTTTTTGTTTGTCCCCGTCCCTATGAAGTTTGGGTCTCGTTTGGTCGAATTTAAAATGTAGCACACCCCCCGTTACACGACCGTGAAAAAAGCGGTGCTTAAAAGAAATCGCCAAGCTGGCATTAAGGGAAGTTATTGCATCGTATATTTTAGGCAACTTTTACGTCATTGCTTGAGAAAACTTTGGCCCACTTCTCTTATTTTTATTCGATACAATTTTTGGGATTTGCACCCAGAACCCCTAAATCACGTCGCAATTTTTAGAATTTCTACTTAAAAAGCCGTGTGTCTAATAATTGAATTAAAAAAATTTTGTAAATTTTTCATTTTTATATTTATTGATCGAATGTAATTATGTTGTTTGGGCTTTAAAAGTATAAAAATGGTCATTGAGGGTAGAATTGAAAGAACAGTCTCCATGAACCTTAACAAAACACTAAAACGCTTAATCCTGTGAATCGTTCACCCGCAATTCAAATTATATACTTTTTACCCCGTTAAAAGGTGTTCAAGGGGTTAATTTGGAAATTTGCACGTCGAATACAAACGGCAAGCAACGTGGCTACCTTTTCTTCGCGTACAAACAGATTTTCACCGATATAAAAATTGATTACATCGTAAAATCTCAACCCTTTGCTCGAAACCCTTTCTTTTTTTGCAATCTCTAATCCGCTTACCAAAGAATCGTAAGAACAGCCCGAAAGGACGACGAATACTTTCGTTTATTATATACAGAAGCATATTTTTCTATTCCCCCTTTGTTTACAGTTACAATTGCCTTTGAAACAAAAAGAATTTTTCAATGATTTTTACTGTATTTTTTACACGAAAGAAAGGGTTAAATATCCATCGAGTACGGATGAAATTTCGAAAAACGTAATTGTTTTACGATTTTTTAATTTTTTAGTAAATGATAGAAGATCGTGAAAAATTGTTGAAACACGGAGAGCGAGTGTAGGTTAACGCAAGTTCCGAGGGAGATAATTGGCGCGAACAGAACCGGTGCAGATGCGGTCGCAATCATGCCACTGATTAAACGGTTTGATTAACCACGTAATTTACTTGCGTGTACGGTGTAACGGTGCTTTATGCGAAATCTATAAAGCCCCGGTCACCCTCACCTGCGTGAAAATTACGTCCACGTGACGAGCTCGTTCGTGTATTTTATGCGCTACCAAATAATGTCACCCGTCTGGTTCCTCCTGATCGTCATTGAAAAAAAGGTTTTTTTCCCTCAAACACCGACGAATATCGTTGAGTGATCGAATCAAGACTAATTAATTCAATTTCAATAGTTTTACAGTGGTTACTTTGTAAAATTTATTATTTTTGCAAATTTAGAATTCTACGAAAATTATTTGACCACTTTGGAATAATATATTTATATAAATGGTATGCAGAAGGAATAAACCAGTTGTGGATGTTTTCACCTGCCGTCGTCGTAGGTCATGGTCCCGTAAGATCGGGCACGGGACAACAATTACCAATAATAAGTCGATAGCGCCAATAAAATTAGGCAAGGCACCTTTAACGGGCCTGCGTGTCCTTTGTCCGGTAAATCGGATTAGTCAGTTTCCGGTTTACAAACACACCGAGCCACGATTGGAAACAAGCATTACGCGCATTCCCCTATTTGTACGGCCTTTCAATATCTAATAGGATTAACGCCATAATGATCATCGGTCAACATCGAGCTACGAGCCTTTCAATAAACATAATACACGATTTTTCAACCGTGCATTGTCTTAGTAGGTAAAATTTCAGGGCTAGTTACAGCCCCCAAACTTTATTACTCTTTTGTTCACATCATTTTTCACTTTTTTTCCTTTTTATATTTTTTTACGTTTATGTTCTCTTATTTTTTCATGTTTCTTCATTTTTGCAATAAATAAACGCAAACTTTTATTTTCGGCTGAAGCAACTTATTAGATTTATAAAATGATAGATTTCTAAATTGTATTTGACGTTTATTATATTATATTACACAAAAATAGACAGAAGGATGTTTTGTGAGAAATTTGAATATCGATCTCGCATCATAAATGTTCTTTCTGATCGGTTAAAAAGAGAAGGAAGGGGAACGTATGGGTGAAATCGTTTTCGAGTTAGCCGCAGAACGGCAGCTGATATACGGATATCACCGTGACAGTCAGTTGTTCCAGATTATTGGCGGGCTACGCGGTGCACGCTTGAATTAAGCCAATTATCGGCGAATATCCAGGAATTAGTGTATCACGCGGCGGGAAGGGTTTATTGGGCCAACAAAATCTCGCTTTATAAGCATGCTAATGGCTTCGTAACTGTCGAACTGGCGGAACGCATCGACACGGGTCAGCTTTTTCACCGGTGAACGCTCGAATTAACAGCTTCACCAATTCCCGATCGACGTGTATTCGTTCGGATACTATTTTTTATGCTCAATTGTACATCCGCTTACATGTTTGTTCGCGTGTATCATTTTTCTTCTTCCTCTCGTTTAAACAACATTCTATCATTAGATGATAACAGTTCCATTTCGATCGATTTTTCTTTATATAAAAAAAAACGGTCAAATTATAGAAATACGACTTTAAAGACGACAATAATACCTTTTAAATGGATCGTTTGTTCCTTGGAACAATATAAAAACCTTTATTGAAAAAACAATTAATATCAAATTAAACCTAATTCTTTTTCTTTAAATGCTATTGTTGAATAGTTAAAGATACAATAAAATAAAAAAAAAACTTTTAAAGAAGATTACGACCGTAATCGACCTTGTATTACGCACATAATACATTTAATTGTTTCGCGTCGGAAAAATGACCCCTCGACCCATAATTTACAACCGGTCAACTCGTTTCCCAATGATCATCGTATTTTTATGGTCCACGTTTCCTCGACAGTCCGTCGATATTTGACTCGTAACTCGTAGATGCCACCTTTTACGGTATCCGGCCTGGCCAACCTATACAATAACAGTCCTGGTATATCCCCGAGGAAGGGACATTAAGAATTGCCCAAATTTCGGAAGTGTCTCTTTGTGCTGCTGGCCAGGCTACTTAACGATGCGACGGCTTGCTTTTAATGGCTTTATGCGTATATTGCACAGCCTCGAAGTAACTGTAAACTTCGTGCTACGTTTGAGAACGGTCCTTGGAAAATACGGAGATTCTTTTCGTTTCCGGTCAATCCCTTCCTTCGAAGATCCGCGATCGATAACGTCCTGGAACGAAGCTGTTCCTCGATTTCTCCTCAATTACAATTCCCTTATCTGCGAATCCGTTGAATGGTCCGGGTCGAAAATCAATCTTTGTACTTTTCGCCAGATATGTAACATTTATCAAATTGTGGAAATACGATTTTACAGATCTCATGCTAAGATAAGGTGAACTAATTTTAGAGAAACTTTGGAAATGTTCAAGTTTCGTATTGAATTAATATTTGTACCCTTGTTATTAACACAGATATTAAATATTGTAATTAGGATAGAAACGAAACAAGAAGTTTAGTAGGAAGAAGTATTCGTTCCCAAGAATACCCTTTCTTCATTAACCTCGTATCGAGAAAGGGTGAGAAAAAAAGGAGGGGGAACGTTGTAACATTTGGACGGACACTTATTGGTAAAGCGACTTATCGCGTTGATAAGGAAAAAAATTGACGGAAATACTCGCATATGGATATGCTTGAAAAGAGTAGCGACTTCTTCGTATTCTCTTCCCGTGCGTTCTATCGTCTCACGGCTACTCGAAACTCTCGAGTTAATCTTTGAGAAAAGAAGAAAAAAAAGCAAAATAAAACGAAAACAGGCGTCAAAATTCTCAGGCTCTTAATTCTCTCAACGTGTCCCAATAATTTGACAATTGTATCGCGTTAAAACTACCATTTCGATATCAGCGCAGCGCATGAAATATTTTCTATCAAACTAATTAATTTATATATATATAACACTATTTAGTATTTCGTACCTTAAGCTTTCCTTACTCCACTATTCTATTAACACCTGTAACATATCGTGATACAGTGGTATCTTATTACCTCATTTTCGCGAGTTTCACCACGTTACCACTTACCCATTAATTCACACAGATACAGTAAATAAATTTTTCCTACCAGCCATCAGTTTCTTGTTAAGACCGCCCTTAAAACCAACAACAAGCCGTTAAAACGGTAGCAAGGTAGCGATCAACATCTCCTGAACGTACCAAATAACTTGTCTTCGAGGAAACACCGTGGAAGGTGGTACAGTGTAGGGCGGCAAAGATGAAAGGAAACACTTATTCCACGTTTCTCAGCCGCACGCTTACGAGATGTTCGCGTGTGTGACGTACTCGTTCACGATCACAGTAACGTTCGTTCGTGCGTGTGCGTTGTCCACGCGAAGGTTGTACGTATTTAGTGCATCGACGCTAATTGGAAGACGCCACAAGAGGCTGAAACTGGAGAACACCCGGTAGCAAGCAATATACATTTGGTCTTCGCTTTATTGGTCTCGAGGATCCGGATGTCCGCTTTTACGGTTAAGTCATCACTGCTATCCACTTTTCTTACTTTGGAATTTTTTTATCGTAACTCGTTTCGTGCCTTTGATCGATGTATCCTAGCTGTTTTATAATTCGTATATTGTTTCCTGATTATAACCCTCGTACGATAATTAACACTGAATTAATCGTGACTTAAAGTTTAGGAAAGATACGATACTAGCTTGACGAAAATTAGGTACAGAGAATTTCGTTCCAGGAATAATAGTACTTGATGTTTGTCAAATAGTTAATTAAAATATTAGTCTCCCAAAATATGAAAGTCTTTCGTTTGTAAATTTTAATGAACGCACCTTGATTTCCATTATAATTAACACTGCCAACAGAAAAGGGCGAATGCAGGAAGAAGAGACGAGACGAAATTAGAACGAAATTAGTCGAGCCACTTATAGAGTGAATTGAAAAGCACTTTTGGATAAACGTGGCACTCTTTTAAGGGTCGAATATCCTGCTTCCCTACTTCCTGCCTTTTTTTTTCGAGTGCGCCGTTTCAACAGAAAAAATCCTCTGTCTCGTTTATCGTAACAGACAGATGCATCAGAGTGCATCCCCGAGGCGCATCATGAAAGAAACGACTTCCCAGACTTACACGAGATTTCACTTATGAATAAAAAAGAACTCGCACCATCTTTCGTTGAAAAAATGTCTACAAATATTCAATCAAGACTCGAATTAACTTGCAAAATTGTTCCACGCGTTGTTCCAACAACTATAACTAGGAGATAACACCGTACCTCCTCATGGCGGCCATCATAAGCAGCCATGAGGAGACGGAGGGGGTGCGGGATGAACACGAAGGTACCGAGCAAAAGGGGGAATTTATTCCCAGACATAATACCGAGTTTATAACCGAGTTAGCGAAATCGGCTTCGCGCCCCGCTTTATCCGCAGCCGGAAATAACGACGGGGCCAGGACCAGGGCGAAGAGGGCAGGGTGGTACGGTATCTTGATTAAATTAGGGGATGATCGCACGAAATTAGAGACATTAAATTCTATACCGCTCGCAAGCAGCACGTCGTTGTTCCGGTAGACTTTTCGCTATTGCAGTTTCAACTATCAAACTTTCCGCTCGCAGCCTCGACTTATTAATTTTAACATTTTTAACTCGAGAAATTCAATTATCAACTTCTTAGATCAAATTTTCTACACTGACGAATTTCTGATAGGGCTGGTATACTATAATTGTATAATTGTGCTAATTTTCCATCATGAATCTAGTTTTTTTCAATTTGTTTGTCTAAACTGTTTTCAACAATTGACTATCTGTCGTACAAAGCTTTTGAACAGAGTGCGCGAATGAAGACACTTGAACGTTTCGCAGAGAAGACAAGACGATTATGAAAATAAATCGTATCGGGGTAAAAAAAAGTTGCAGGAGGGTTAAAGCGCGTCTGGTCGAAGGGGATAATGCGACTCGAGATACTCGTCAAGAGTTGTCGACGAATAAAATCGTTGAAGAGGTTGCGATCGGTCGCTGAAATTGCGAAAGCTTTATGGCATACCGACTGTGAAACAGACCTACGATATCACTGTATAGGCTCGTTAATGGTACTTGCTCGCTTATTGCGCGTTCTCCTTTCGACCCCAATCAATTCGCACTCTGATTATGTTATCCGATCATCCTGGGAATTTCGAACACGGACGATCTCAAATTTATTTATTTATTCCATTACATTATTAAGGGGCTAATTAAAAAAAATGATTAATTGCCTAATTTTTTTTAATTTCCTTACGAAATTGTAGTAAGATTCAATTTTGGGAAATTTGAAGACAGAATTCGAGCAGAAAAATGATTAAATTACAAAGCAAATAATTATGATAAAACGTATAAAAAAGTAGTGAATAGTCAAGTATTATATTTGAATTAAGCACGAGGGAAAGAAAGTGTTGATAAATGAAAGGCTGAGTGGGTGGCCATGGATTAAGTTGTTCTCAGCTTCGGGTATATAGGTAACAGATCGTTAAAGCGGAAGATGGAGGAGGTCTGGCGGTGAAATTACATTTTTTAATTATGGCCAGAGCAAGTTCATAATTGGTGCTCACTACGCGGGGGATGAAACTTATTAGTCGGCAAGGCTTTACCGTCCTGGGGGGATGTAACATGACCGGCTTGCGGAACGATATCGCCTTGCTACTTTCAGGGATGTACCTACAACTATACCATTCGGAAAATTCATTTTTCCACTCATTTTCAGCGTAAAATCTTACTCGAAGAACAATTGAAACGAGGCTGTAGGGAATATAATATAATAGTTATTTTATATAATTCAAAGTCAGAATTCAATTTTCTGAGCTGTTTCTAAACATTTTCCACGAACCTTAAATTAACGTTAATAAAAGTCCCAAGGTACGTTGAAGAATGATCGTAAGATGGTGGCAAGATGGATCCAGGAAAAAGAAGAAGGGTAGCCAGCGACCCTGACGCTAATCTCGAGTTAGGTGGTAACATTTTCTCGTAAAAGGTGAAGGTACACAACTTTCAGTGTGCACAATTGTGCCCCAATGAACACGCGTATAAGTAAGTTTCCAAACCATGCAACCTGTCCGAGTTTATTCAATATTTTTCCATTTTCAAAAAAATTGCAGAAAATATTGAGCAACAAATGATTCCTTAGATCAGTACGACAAACGCTCGGATGACACGTGTTTGTTCTAGCGGAGAAACTGGTTTCTAAATTGAATCCGCGTTGCTTTCTGAAATATCAAACTCGCCAGGTGTTAATTTCACTGATTAACGCTAGCCAACTTAGTAACATAGAAATTTGTATTCTCCCTTGGGACTTGGAAGCCACGAAGACGATCATTCCGACGTTAACGCTTCGAAACATCTCCTGAAGAATTTTTATTACCCCTCCGAAACGCCCTGTATTTACATTCGAAATGCCTTGTAGTTCATTAATACCTTGATGGTCGATTTTTATCATTTTATCTTCTGTTTCTTATCTGACGTAAGATTATCGGTTTATAGACGAAAAATTATTATTTTTCAAAATATTACGGTGCTTGTAAATAAAATAAAGAATAACACCATCCATAAAGTATTAATTATACTTGTATAACATTTTATTCGTATTAGGTGAAACAACACCCCTTTGTTCTTCGTTCACTTCTCAATCTTCGTTTTTTGTCCTTCCGTCTCGACGTGTCCAGCAAAGGGTGAGACGGGGGTTGAGTCTCGTTACAAGGACACATCTCGTGTGTTAGTAGAGATACATGAAGAAGTAAATAGACAGGTGCTGCACACAGCGTGTACACAAGGGTATCGTTGGTTAAAGGGTCGATGGCGTCGTGGTGAGAGATTCACGGGGGTTGAAAGGGTGGCAAGGTGGTAGGTAGCAATAAGGTGCTGGGTACCGCGCTGTTACGACCCCTGATCTAGTGATGTCATGTATGAGGGAACAGCTTCCAGCGTGAAAATTATACGGAAACTTTCCGCCGTGTTTCCTTCAATTTCATCCAACTATTTTTTAATATAATATTTCATTTATTCATTTGGTATAAATTGAAATCTCGAAATGCAAATATTTCTGATTACATTGAGTTAATCGTTTCTAAGATATTCGATAAAACAGCTCCTGTAATCTTAACCTTGACAGTTTTTTTTTCATCCCCTGTATATGGATGTCTGCCAGCTGTTAAAAAAACACACATAAATATCCCTTCAAGTTCTGTTGAATGTCGTTTCTTGTGAGAATAATTGAAACATCAGTTTTATGAAACTTTTATTCCCTGCACAAAGTTCATACGAATGTCGTTATGCTCCAAAATTTCATCAACAAATGAAACAATTGTGCTAGCCTAGTCCTAACTGCCTTAATGCTTACTAATTAACCAGCTCGCACAGGTCAGATCATTATAAGGGTTGGCCGGCTCTAAATGCTGTGATTCTCCATGTATGAGTACTTACACATTCTGCCTGCGTTCGCGTGAAACTTTTGTCATAATAAGATTTCAATTATTCGGCTATATTAATAATGAAAAGCAACAAAAAAATACAGCCATTTTTATTTTGATAATCAATGCATTATCGAATTGTCATAGAATTTGATAAAAATGAAGAAAAAATGTAATTGTAAATTGATAATTCGCGTTTAAAGGAGAATTGGAAGGTTCAGTTGGTAGGGTGTGAAATTTCTAAAGCGTGAAATGTTGAAAGAAGTCAGGTGAAAAGAAGAGCCGCCGGGGGCCATGATGGCTCTGACCTTTCTCGCTTATCTGCGGCCTGAGAGAGAGATACCGGGTCAATACTTCTCGGGAGGGTTTCCACGAGGAAAGAGGGGATCGGTTTCGCCACCCCTCGTTTCTCTGCTCGCCAACGATTGGCGGTGGCAGGAGGGCTGGGTGGTGGTCCTGCGAGGGTGGAAACAACAGATAGACATTTGATTGTATGAAACAACTTTCCTGGTCGATCAGAATATTATTTGTATTCGACACCCTGCTAAATAATATCGCATGGTATCCTTGGACAGGATGAATTTTCAATATTATTCATTCTATGCTTGTTCAATTATTTATTGTGAATGACCAATTGAATCGCATCGTTAATTAGAATTTTAATTGTCTTATCATCTTCAAGGGATGCTTTTGTAAAATCTATCATAATTCGCTATTGAAGTAAAAAGAATTTTTCCCAAAATACAATTTAACAAACTATTTTTATCTGTGTTCTTACTTTCTTATTTATTAAAGTATAAAATGTTTGCCAAAAATAATTGAAAGGCTCGGAAGGGCTTCGAATGCAATATTAAATTTAATTTCGATGATTATGATTTATCTTTTCTCGGTTTAGCCGGACCGGAGCTGGGGAACAACTCACCACACCTCGTTTCGAAGCTCGACGACGATTGGTCCTGGCAGATCCCGAAGGATGGGGATGGAAAAGGTAAAACGGAGAGACGAGGAAACGTGGCGGGGTGCCTTCGAGGGATGCCGAAGAAGGGAAAGAATAGAGACGTTGGCGAAACGAGGACGAGGATGTTCGTCCTTGAGGATGAGGCGCCTCGTGAAACGCCATCATCAAGCATTCATAAGATGTAGCTGCCAGTTTATCAGAGGAATACTTTGCAGTAGTTTCCTTGGGAATAACTGGCCTGGTACAAACTCGTCAGGCGAGAGAAATCTTTTGGAAAATCACGAAGATGCGCTTTCAAGAAAACAAAAAACTAAGTAGGTTATCAGAAATTTTGTATTCTCTGTATATGAGTTATGTTTTAAGTGAATCGTTCGAGCAATTTTTACATTACTGATAGAAATGGTATTTTTCCTTTTTTAGGGTGCGAAGGGACGATTCAGCTGTACCTGTCTGGAAAAATTGATGATCCTGCGAGATATCTCTTTTATCCTCTCTTTCAACAACTAATGATGTGGGCTGAACGGTACCTTCATCCTATAGCATCGCTTGAACACCGAAGAATCATCATCCATCACAATCAAATCTATATCCTGACACCCCTCGATTCTTTCTAATACGATGGAAATAATCCTGGCTCGATTGAAAAGAGAATTGTATTGTTTCTAACGTGTATGTATACGAATCCAACAATTTGCGAGCTTCGGCTTATCATAAATTGACAGTCGATATCAAGCTACTTTTCAAAAATTGAAAACATGATTTAAACGACTGTCAATTGCAAACTTTTCCAATCATTGTTTCGACGAGAAAATGTTGAAAGCTCTCGCGGAATGATTAATCCCGCGGATAAACGCTGATTTCGATCTAGTTTAATCGCGTTTCACTTACAGTGCACCGATGTTCTCGTCACCTACCACCAGCCATGGTAATTCGAAATCCCTGGCCGGCATAAAACTGCCTCGATGAATGGCGCAGCATATGTGGATGTGAAACCCCCCTATGTTTCGGAGGGCTATCGTCACCAGCAGTGGCTGTGTCCGTTTTGTCATTGGAATTTGATGATCCACCGTCCCGTGGGGGCTGGCTACATAAATATTTGCCTGGTAATCCCTTCGTGGAGATCCACTTGCCTCCTCGACTACGTAATCCCTTTTGTTCTCATTTTATACACCCTATCGTTTTATTGCAGGGATCGTCAGCGATGCTTTACCGATCTGCCCTACAAATATATGTTGATTTTGATGATGGATAATTAGCATCGCATTTAGTAAAGGTATTAACTTATTTTTTATATAATAATACATACAGATTACTAATTTCAATAGCATTCCTTTCTTTTGGAATTATTTCTATTAGTGTAAAAACTATTTGACACTTGATGTGTACTTGAAATTAGGGATAGTAGAAATAATGAAGAATTGTGAAAATAACAGATAAAACTTTGTTAGAAATTAATTTGCTAAAATTAATTGATTTTTGTATGCTTACCAATATTTTAATATGTGATTGTTGCAGGGCTCGGTCAACGAATCGTCACGCGTAATGAACAGTCCCGGATTATAAGCTGAACGATTTCATGCTCGATTAATTTCATTAACAAGGCTCAACTCTTCCGCTCCCTTGTTCAGCACGTGACAGCAGGTATGGATTACCCTTTCGACGAGTGCAACAGATCCCCGCAAAATAATAAACAGGATCGTTGCCATATGTACTGAATGTCACAATGACAGTCAGGATAATCCTATCAATTTATCACTTCAGTACCTTCTAACATGGTATGCATTTAAAACAATGTATATGTTGTAATTATTATTTTAACTTCAACTTCAATTTTCATACAAACTGTACACAATCAAATTTTTCAATTATATATGTATTATGTCGATATTTTCTAGAGTTGTACAGTTACATGGCAGAATATTAGATGGTAGCATATGTCACACTAATCCTGTTTAAAGCAATGATCATGTATAATGCAGTGTCCATCCGATGCGACACAAACGTGTTGAAACATGATTAATCGTTTTTGTGTCATCCCATAATCTTCTATGTATTGTCACAACTCTCAGAATTTCTTTTCTTTTCATCCATTGTATTAGGAGCATACCAAATGTTGCATGCTTTATTAACACAATTAATTTCTATTTGTTTCAGATGAATACAGTTAAGAGTACCAAATATTGAATACAGAAATTGAAGCTTAATCAAAAAGTGTTAATTATGGAAATATTGGAGCACGAATATCAATTCTCGAATAACATATAATACAAGGATTGCTTTATTGAATTTTATAGTTAAAGTGAAGGTAATACATCAAAACTAAAGAATTCAAGCAATTAAAAATACACAATATCATAAGGTAATCTATTTTACTATCATTTCAGTTTTGATTTTTCTTGGAAAGCGAATAGACCAACGTTGGACCAGAAATGTCTGCGGATACTGTTAACAAATTCAAAGATCGTAGGATTAATTTAATCGTGAGACCGACACACGACGATACTCCGTGTCAAAATGTTGTCGTTATCAACGTCCTGTTCACCTCTCAGCTGACATACCATAAATCGCACATTGACGTACACCCGCAAAAAAATCGAACTAGAATGAGAGAGACCAGGACCGTCCTCTCTTGCAATCTCCAGGAAAATGAACGCCATAAATAAGCACGGTCGGCCAATAATTCCCGTCGCGATCGAGCAACAAGAGTTTTTCATCGGTGCAAGCAGAACGGGGTGGTGGTCTAGACTTGAAAGTAGCGATGGAACCGATTCCGTATCACTTTTAATCCTTTCATTGAACAGTATATAACTGTTATAATTTATTAGTGGGCTTGTATAATTTGTGTAGTCCATACTATTACTGAATTTCATGATAATCATTATACTTAATCGTTTAGAATTAGATTATATTTAACACGCTCGCTACTAATGTCATAATGCGTAATGAAACACCTTTGAATTTTTATGTGAGATCTTAATGTTTCATTTTATACACTTTAAAGCGGACGAAAATTAATGTAATCCTGTAATTTAAGTGTTGATAGTGTAATAAAATTGAATTAAAGAAGCAGAATCAGTGTTTTATTTGTAATATTTGCAAATATTCGTGACACATGGCTGTGTTAATCCCATTGCTAGCTGCAAGAGCAAAAACACAATTGTAGCATAGGTGGAGGAGACGATGGCAATAGCAGGAGGGGTGCTACGACGTGTTTTGTAATCAAATCTAAAATTCCCAGCGCGGAGGAACCCGATGAAAGAGTAACCAACGGACACAATCGAATCGGTCTACGTGCTTGTCACCTGACTTCAAATAAGCGACCACTGTCCTCCGCTTTCTACGTAGCGTTATCTCTACACCCTTCAGCCTCTACCTTCCTACGGCATGACCTCAGATTTCCCCTGAGATTAAAAAACAGCAATCGCGACCTTTCCGCAACGAAAGAGTTAAAACGGGATTCATTTCTATAAGTTTTTAATCATCCCTAACAAAAATGTTTTAACAATAAACTATTTTGCAATGTATAGAATTATCATTTTTTAAATTTAATTTTATTTTTATATTTTTTCCTTCATTTTTACCGGAAAATAGCATATAGACGTTCTGTTCAGGAATTATTTGAATTTTCCGCGGTAGAGTGTTACACACTGGTCGGCCGGGTCGGGTCGGTCTATCCGTCGTTACTTTTCTTGGCCAAACACACCAGTTTGCATTAAGAGCGCATATTTGCAAAGAGGTAGACTATCTACTTCAAAAAGTAAGAAAAATTAGTTCGCTGCCGCTGGCATAGATGAAGCCAAGTGTATGTGCGTGTATGACACATACAGTCCTGGGGTCATCTAATTTCAATAGTAGAAAGATAAAACATTGTATTATTATAAAATAATGAATTTAATATCGTTCAAGCTTTATTTTTCAATTTTTTTAAAGAGCAACTGAGGACGGTACATGGGGTGTTACCGACCAAATTAGCGAAACAGAAAATTGGGTTTTTTCAAAAACCAGGCCACTTTTCGGATAAACTAAAGTTATAGAGACATTTATAACAACAAAATATTTCATGTAATGGTGTTAAAAAGCCGATTTTTAATAAAATAATTTTTACCGACTTTTTATTTTACCCCTGGCGCCACCTTCGAACAAAGTGCTGAAACTGCTCAAAAATTGACAGGAATCTGCCGTACCTACAATGATTATTTTTTAAGAAAATAATTTTTTGCTGTTTTCGCGTGTTTGAAGCATCTAATCGCTTCTATTTTACACTAATTATCGATTCCAATTGTCCGATTAATCCTAGAAGCCCGAAATATTGAAATATTAAAGATTAAATCGCACATTGAGAGAGTGAGAGGTGAGATTGGCGGACTAGTGTTCACTCTCTCGCACATTGGTGTTGTGCGCAGGCGCGAGTTTGGCGTAGAGAGAGTGAGAGACTAGATGCTCGGACCTCTCACTCCCACAATGTGCGAGAGAGTGAACACTAGTCCGCCAATCTCACCTCTCACTCTCTCAATGTGCGATTTAATCTTTAATATTTCAATATTTCGGGCTTCTAGGATTAATCGGACAATTGGAATCGATAATTAGTGTAAAATAGAAGCGATTAGATGCTTCAAACACGCGAAAACAGCAAAAAATTATTTTCTTAAAAAATAATCATTGTAGGTACGGCAGATTCCTGTCAATTTTTGAGCAGTTTCAGCACTTTTCGAAGAGATGGCGCTAGTGGTAAAAAATATAATTATTTAAAAAATTGTAAAAATAATAAAAAATAGAGCTTGTACGGTGACAAATTGATACTTTTATGATAATATAAAGTTTCCCCTTCCTTTAGTTCAAATTTGGTGATCCTAGAACATCATTTAAGTATATAAATCGATATAAACCTGCGCTTGATTACGAGACTCGAAGACTACATTTCAGAGCCTTTATTTATTATTTTCTTGCTTTATCGCGATTGTTAACTAATTAGAAACGTTCATGGTACTAAAAAGCTGCATTTATTCAATAAACTACATGATTCATACATTCAGCTTTTGATTTTTATTCAGTATAAACACAACAATTACACAACATCACTGTATCTATGTATAATGTATATTGTTGCAAACAATTGTATTATAATTACACGCAAATAATAAAAATATATTATAAGTGCAAATGGAATGTCTTTAATACATATTAGTTTTGCTAACAAATAGCTACAATGAATTTTATACGTAAATGCAATAATTACAAAGTACAGTCTTACTAATTTTCCAAAATAATTTAATACTGAAATTGCAAAACTAAATTCAAAACAAGTCCAAGTCAAACAGTATTATTAAACAATTTGAATTACATACTTCAAGTTGCACAACATTTACAAAAAGAGGGATATGAAATTTATTAGTTTTATATTCTAAAATATTGATTTCATACATACATATATATTTAATACAATTTTAATGTATAAAACTTATTTTAATAAAGACCACTTGAGCTGTTCCTTTGCAGATTGCAAAACCTAGAACAAAAATAAAGATTAACAATGAAAAAGAAGGTTGTATAAAAATATTTTGTTAATTCAGCCTTCTAAAATCATAAAAACTTACAATCAGAGACTGTGCGAAGAATGTAGAATGATGCATGAACACAAAATAAAAAAATCGAAAAGGTTTCTATGTGATAAATGGACATAACTTTGCTATGCCATTAGATCAATTAAACATGTTATATCTAATATTTACTATTACCTGTGCAACTGTCTGCTCTCCAAGTGGGATATCATCAGTCCTTAATGCTACCCTTTGCACAACACTTGAGGCATCAGCATCAAGAATAATTCTAATAAACATTACATATATTGTAAAAAATAATTAATTCTTTTATTGATAATACAGAGATTCTCTTGCAGCATAAACAAAAATCCATACTACTTTAAGCTCTAACTATTTGAGATATTAAATCTTTAGTTCGCATAGCAAGAGAATTAATCTGCATTATTATATATTTGGTTTATTTAACATTGTTTATTTACCCTCCATCACAGATTTCATCCATTGCTAACATAACTATATCCAAGCTATCCAGGACAGCTCTTTTTTCAACATTTTTTCTTAAAATCTGACTAACTGAATCGTATAAACAATTTAGGACACTCATTAAAATAAGCTAAAACAAAGATACAATTATTTTTCAGTTATATAAATATCATTAATATGACTGAATGTTTAAAAATTATAAATACCTCATTTTCATGTGAGCTTCCCATAACATAAAAGAACAAATCAACATTACTCCTATACACGCATGTTAAACCATCCAACATAATAATTTCTGCATTTGCTCTGTGTGTTTTATTGAAAAGATTCTTTTCAAATGTTTTTTGCTCCTTTGACGTGGGAAATATGTTTTTGTCATAATATTTGGCTAATATTCTGTTACCATCATTATCCAGGATGGCCATACCTTTGACGGTGTAGAGTGTAGGTTCCTGCAATTATATGTTATACACATTAAAAACGAGAAAATTAAAATTTCTTTCCATATATGCACCCATATAATAATTAAACGATGTTTTTAACAATCACACATGCTACACTGACATCAGTTGAGTTTAAATAAGTTAGAAAGCATTCATCCAAATCTGGTTTAAATAAACGATAATAAATGGAAACAAATATGGAAAACAAACTTAAAATTAATAGAAATCATACGCGTTGTTGAAAATCGCGATCCTGGTCACTTTGAAGCATTGGAGAGAGGTTATGTTGCGCGACTTTTGATGATCCACCACGATTCATGATTACGATTGCACGAAACAATACTTACATCAAGAATATATTATTAATAGATGCACATTACTGTGAAATCTGTACAAAAAATGTATGACGACTATTTAAAAAACCTACCAATAGCTGACCATCCATGTTTACGTCAAACTTGACGCGTCAAGATCCCAATGACTACGCGATTCGATTAAAGTCTTGTACGAAACTTATTACTTCGATTAATCGAAACGATTATCATAAAATTTGTAATTTCAAATTTACCATTTATTTTATAAATTTCACATTTATAAATACCTTTTAGAAATAATTTATACAAAATGCCTGAACTCATCGAAAAGTTTAAATTAATTATTTATAATTTTTATATTTATAATATTTTATAATTTAATTGCATAAATAATTACATAAATAATAAAATACTCATATTTAATAACAGCTTATAATAATATATTAAACTATATACATTTGGAACAAAATGTGTATATGTGCATTAATTATAATATTAAGTGACTAGAAGTTTAATTTTTAACTGTAGTTTGTTTCCTTTTTATCAAATTTGAATATTTGCGTAAAAATTCAGGTCCATCCCAATGACCGCTGCAAATTTGAAACAAGATTTCGTACTTATTATAAATGATTTCAATGAGCGATCATAACTATGAAAAACTTACCGTGTCATTAAGTTCCAATACAAAACTGGAAAAACGTATGCTTTCAGTAAAAAGGTAAAGAAATACTCTTTACCTTGATCCACTGGAAATGTTTCTAACGGTTGTAAATTATAATCAAATTCTGCTAAAATACATTTGCTGTATCCAGTAACTAAGGGGCAGGACGAATAACCATTATAAGCTAAAGTCATTGGTTTACCGGCCAAATCATCCATGATATTTTTATACAACACTTTACCCTGGGCCGCTGAAAATGAAGTTCAATCAAAATTCTACTTTGCAATGGCAATAAAACTTTATAGTACCTATTGCAGCCATAGTTTTAGAATTTGGAGTACTAGTACAGTCCCCAATTCCATAGATGTTTGGATACTTGGTGTGTCGCAGAGTTTGAGGGTCAACGGATAAAAATCCTACTTCGTTCGTCATCGAAGGATGTTTTTTTAAAACATCAGGTGGACCCATTTGTGGACATACATGAAGTAACGAAAACTGAAAAAAATATATATACATCGAACTTTTCTTCATATAAATAAGTGCATACATACAACAAAATCAAACCTTTCGAACGAACGTTTCTTTCGAGTCATCTAATTTCTGAAATACAGCTTCTTGTTTAACTGGATCTATTTCAATTAGATTTGACTGAAGATTTACACTGATGTCCCTTTGTTTGCAAACATTCCATAGCGCATCAGCATATTTCTTGACACCAAATATTACTGGTAGAGCTGTGTGGTACTCTGCTTTTATATTATTGCGGACTTTTTTCTTTGGAAAGTGTAAGAGTTAATTCAGTATGTGCATAAAAATTGACATTAAAAATAAAAACATTATCATATTCACCTTGCGGAAAAATTCTTCTGCTATATATAATATTTTCTGTGGTGCTCCAGGACATTTAACTGGACCGGTTGGAAAGGTAAATATAACAGTACCATCTTTAGTTCTTGAAATCTTAGTGAATACATTTGGAGCAGTGTCAGGTCCATAAATAGAACAAACTTGTGATAGAGGATCTTGAAGACCCTTCACTAAACCAGGTATCTATGATAAAGATAAAAAACAATTCACATCTCTTCACTGATTGAATGATATAAAAGTTTTGTCCAACCTCACTTTTTCCCAATGTAACTGCAAACCAACTGCAACAATCATGATCTGATATTCCACTGTGTCGCCATTACTCATAGTTATTTGATTCTGTTCTGGTTCAAAACTCATCACATTTTCTTCCAACCACGTAGCATCTTTTGGCAAAACATCTTTCATTGGTCTTTTAGAAGATTCAAAGGATCTAATACCACCACCAATCAATGTGAACATCGGTTGATAATAGTGTGTCTAGAAAAACAAAATTTTGATTGAAACAAAATGTTTCTCTTATGTGTGTAGTCAATTATTAAATGTTGTTAACCTTAAGCTGGAAATTTTAGTTGCAGTAATTAAAAGAAAGCTTCTTACTTGACTTGGTTCCACTATGATAACTTTCTTTGGATCTTTAAATTTATTTGCAAATTTTGCAGCCATACTACAACCTCCAGTTCCACCCCCAATTACTAATACTTTACACCTACAAGATTAATTCATTAATAAAGGTGAGCAAAATATATAAAATAATAAATTATTTTATTAGAAAATAATGTTACTTACGAGTAATGGTGATTTCTGTAGACATTCTTGATTAACAAGCTCCTCTTAAAAGGTTCAAAGTTGGATTCACTTAGGAAAGACAAAATGGGACGAAAACTTCTGGTGTAGTTCATATCTGAAATTGATTAAAATAAAATATAATAAATATATCTGGATATTATTATAATACTTTTGAAACTGCAGATTTTTCTGCAAAAACGATACAAAATTCTATTACTTGATTGATGAAGATTAATTATTGGAAAAACTAATTATTGACACATGTTTTAAATAAATGATATAAAAGAATATGATTTGATAACTTTAGATAAGATACAATAATGAGAACAGTTACCTGATGTTTCCTCGTAAGTGTTAAACGTTCAAATAAAATATTCAAAGTATAAAGATTAAAAATTGTTAGTTCTAATATCGAAAAAGTTTCCAAAATTTATTATAAATAGTATTTAATTTCCTAATTTTGTAATGACAAGTGCATATTACGCAGTGAAATCTTGATCTATAAGTCGGCTTCTTTGGGACATCCAGTGCAAAATATACCCGGAAAGGTGATTGCGATTATAACCTTACAATACCGCGCATGCGCTGTTTTGAGTTTCGAAGATACACCTACAACTTTAAAAATATTCTTTTATAAAGAAATTTATACATTGATGAACCTTTTTGATATACGCAACAAGTTACAACAAAATCATTCTTATTTATAAACCGTTGCTATAAATTTTGTAACATTAGTAAATATATTATAGCAATCAAAAGTTTTTACCGATAGAACACTGTGGGTTGCGCGTACCAATTCTTACAGAAAAAATGAACACAAAAATCGTAGGAATTAAAAGGCGAATCAAGGGATAAAGTAGACGTGGAACACGTGAATATTTGTTTTAGTCATTCTTTTGCTTCTCTCTTTATTGAGGATAACTTTTTTTTTAAACGCCGCCCGAAACTAGGCAAGCTTAGCTCGAGTCCCAAAAATCATCAGTCATGAAAATGAAAAAATTTTATACACTTTATCTAGAAAAATCAAGTATCAATATTCAAAGGTTTCTTCGTCGTTTCGCTCTTCGAGTGAACGTACATAACAAAAAACTTCGTGTTCGATTCGTTATAGATAATAAGTTTTCAGCGAGCCTTTCTCACAGCTGAGGACTTCCGGGATCGAGCGTGTAATCCACGATACGCAGGCTCCATGGCATGCGCGTGAAATACAAATGCACGACTTGCAAACGATAATAATAATAAGTATACACTCTCCACGAATCGTCATTTCTGTTTTAAGTCCTTAAGAATAAATTTATTTACATCGCGGACACGATTCATTCGATTAGCTCCCGTTTTGTCCCTTAAAAAAAACAAACAAGAAAAGAAAAAGAAAAAGAGAAAATCCTCCAATCTTTCATCTCATCCGAATTCGTGTGCACTTTGAAATTTCCTTCGTTTTTCGAACAAAGAAACGGAAACGAATCTCTTTCCAAACGTATCGTTTTTACCTTTCGCTCGTCTTCCAGAAATACGACTAAATTTTTCTATAACAACTTTATTTAAATCGGATCCGTTTCAATCTTCGAAATAACGCCTGCTGACTCGACAAACAATCGTATCGTGCATTCCATTGTCGCCTCTCATTCGATTCTATCTTATCTTTTTTTCGTTTTTGATAATTCACTTTCTTTCCGTGTCGCTGAATTGGTGAACGATGTAACAATCGTGTTACGGGTACACGTATTATTCGAAAAAGAAAAAAAAAAAAGAATAATTAGCAATAAACGTCGTTTGTACCACACAGCCAAGAGAATACTAAAAATGAAGAATAACTAAAGAATGGTTAAGAGAATATAGGAAACGAGAGAGAAACTTGTTCGAAGGAAGAAATGCTCGTTTCCAAAATTCGATACGTGTGTATATATCTCTAAGTAGATGTTTCCAATTTACTCTCGGCTACGGGACAATACGAAAATACATATAGTCAGCGTGATAAAATAGGCTCGTCGATCTGTCCACTTATCGTAATAAGAATGAAAAATATCCCGTGCAATATCGTTCGACGAACGACGAGCGTAAACGGATATTTTATCCCGCCGAGAAAGCTTCGAAACATTTATTGCTAACACACCTCCTCCATTTTTTCTTCTTTTTTTTTTTTTTAAATCTCTTTCTCTCCTTTCCCTTCGTTGAACAAAGGCATTTGACGTTAGAGGTCGAATACGATTCATGATTCTAAAGTTACACTCGATCGTCTTATCGTTAATCAATAAATACAATTTTCCTCGTGCACGTCTCTCCTTCTCTTCTTGGTGCGCAACCACGATATGCACAGACAGAAAGAACGACGAAGAATAAGCTAATTCGCTTGAATTTCTCTCAAACTTCACGAAAAAAACACAATACAGACGTTCACCCTTTTTTTTTGTTTCCTCTCCGTCTTCGCATTCTTATCGTTATCATCGTTGGATGTTACTTTAGAATTATCATTATTAATGTTATCGATATTAAATGTTAATGTTTAATAATTACGTAACGAGAGCACGTTTGCTTGTCCATCGTTTAACCCCCCGAGTGTCGTCTCTTCTATATTTCTGGTCTATATCATCAATTTTTACAGGATTTTGGCTGATCGCAAATAGTTTCGTTAAATACTCGAAGATTTGTACAATAGAAAGAACTATCGTTATAAAAATAATACGCTACAATCGTTGGAGATAAAATGATAAATCCGAGGATCTTTCTACGACTTGCAAGCGGCACTCGAGGCGTTAATTCAAGGGGCAACGGGTACGGATACTCGGTACGAAAAAACGCGTGAAAACCATTGATAACATTTTCTTTTTCAATACAGTACGCACGGCCGTTCGCAATTGCGGTATTTTTCCTCTTAAAAAATAATACCTATTACGTGGAGGATAGAATCGAGTATTTTTAAACTTGTGTTCGCTAAATATATATATATATACGTATATGCGCAAGTTTCACGGTACTTTGAACGAGCGAAGAAGACAATTGTTTAATATAATAATGTAGTAGTCTCGTTATTTTCACTGCGCGTCGTACTGCAACAACTTGTACCATTGTGTTTTGTTGTTTTCTTCACCTCTCTTCTTTTTTTTTTCTATTTTTTTTTCTTTTTTTTAATCTTTTATACGTTTGTTCTATATAAGGTAATCATTTTTTTTTTACCGTGTGGTGTACAACGCGATCGTGTATTAACCGTTAATTGGTGTGTATATGTGTCGAGTTCATTTCATTTGGTTTATTTTGGCATACAAAATAATTTTATTTACAGTCTGACGATAATTATTATTAATTATTTACCTATAGTCGTTTAATGCTAGAGTGGCGGATAATATAGTTTTCGGTTACGTTAAACTATATTATGCGGTCTTCGGCTATTTACATAACAAAAACGGCACGAATAAATATTATCATTGGACAATGGACCAAGTTTTTCCTTTTCAGTGTGCAATGTCTCGCACAAACGATTCGTCGATTAGGGACACGCGAAAACTCTACGAAATCAAGCATCCAAATGATCTGATAACGCGCTACCTGTACGGATTAACAATTTATGAGAATCTGAGTATTTTATGTACATTGGATTAGAAACGAGCGTATCATCGATCTGTTTTATCTAATTCGACGCGGTTCATCGCTACGAAGTACACAATTAAAAAGAAGGGGGGAACGAAGGCTCGTTAAATGCACGATGAATGTAGAAGTAACAGGAAACGATCAGTTAAAAAATGAACGCTGATCGATAACGGAAATGATACGTTCTTTAATTGATAAAGAACGTCGTACAACGCATTTGTGCTTCTAATCCACTGAACGTAGTAAAGAAAAACTTGTCGCCTAGATGTGAACGTACACGGAGATACTATTATTATTCTATTTGTTCATTGATCCTTCGATCTGCTTAAGAAACGTCCCTGTGTCTAACGAATCGGTCGACGATCAATAATTGATAAGCCGCGAAAAATCGACGACGCATCGTCTTGTGTTTCTCCGTGAGAAAAGAAAACGTGGCAGTTGAACGGAATAAGAAAATATAGAAAGATACAAGAAAATGATGGCCCTCGAGACGAAATTAAAAAGTTCAACTTATATGATTGTGAATAAAGAAGCGTGACGATCCCGATTCAATAACACGTACACTTATAAAATAGCTCGTTATAAATCCAGAGACAATTTCGATAGAGCGACTATAAAAATCGGAACTTTGAAAGATCCTGAGGTCCACCTTCGATACAAGACGTATCCTTTCAAGAGTTTCGCCTCTCGAACGAGAGAAAAGGATCCGTCTAGTATCTTACAAACGTACAGTTACAACAAACAACGATGTACAGAGCGCAAAAGCTTCGATGAAGATCAATCGCGTAATCCAATGACCCCGGGACGAAGTGAAACTTCCTTTCTTTCTTAACTAACCGCGTACCTAATTTCACCTGAGTTAGAATATTATTTCTCATGTCTTTTTTTTTTTGTTTTTCTCTGTGCTCGCGCGTTCTACTCGAAAAAAGAAAGCAATCGTGATCGCTGTCTGAAATTACGTTTAAAACTTTGGCCAACGTAAAAAGGCGCCAGCAAGCTTCGCGACTTCTCGAAACGATCTCTTCGGCAGAAAAAAAAAATAAATCGCAACAACTTTCCCCTCGCCGCGATACGCGTTACGTGTACGTGTGTACAATCGAGATGATGTTTCCTCTTGATCATCTAGGATGAGCCACGAGAAACGAGGACGACGATGAAAGCTGCATTAATCCATCGACGGTCTCGACACACGGTTCTGTGTATCCGACAAGAGCGAAGAAACGAAACGGGATGAGGTTCCTCTTCTTCGAGGTGGGGCATCGATCAGGTCACTTCGGAGGGCTTCTTCGACATTTCCTTTTTTTTTTCTGTTTTTTTGTTTCTTTACCGGTATCCTCTTTTAACGACGTCCGGATACTACGAGGTGTGAGACTGCTGAGACTGCGACATTTTGCTGGAACTTTTGTGGTGGCTAGATGTGTGTTTCTCCTGAAAGTACAAGCAGAACTGTGATACTCGATTCCTTCAAATATTTATAGGAGAAAATTGATAAATAGATCCGTAATTGAAGTTGATTCGAGTCTTATTGAGAAAAAATGGAATATTCTTAATAAATTAGGATCGACCGCATTACCGTATCAAAAGAGTCGATAAATTATCTTGACGGAAGTCTGCAATCATTTATCATAAAACGATGAGCGGCATAAATGATAAACTGATCGTAGTATGATATCGGTTCTTACGTTTACGTTCGATTGCGATTTAATGAATGAAACGAGTTCCTCGACGCGTTATGAATAAATTACGCACATCCGGTTAATTATTTACGAGATCTGCTTACGTACAGGTATGAGATAAAATTGCAAATGAACTTCATAATAAATTAAACATGATTCAAAGTTGTGAATAAATGAAACTTTCATAGATGAAAAATGGAATGATTTGAGCGTGAAGAATGATACATACCTTATCACTAATTAATTTGGATTTTTGCTATTTTTACTGATTAACGCGCTGACTGCCAATTATCGTAACAATTGTTAAGAATTTTATTAGCTATTTTGCATTCAAAGTCTGGCAAATATCAAAAGACAGTGGTAAAATTTTTAGAAACGAAACAAGTTTTTTAACAAATCAATTTTTCTTCTACCACTGTCCTTTCCGGTTTCGATCACCTAAATGACAGTCAACGCGCCGGACGCAATAAGATGTCTATGAAATGAAAATCTGAATGAAACGCAAATTAAACTCATGCATAATACAGAATAGAAGCTTGGCTGTCGCGTACATGCTCATGCAAAAATGTTCACACAAAATACACAATTGTACATTCGTTACAGCAAACGACAACGATAACAAATACGTCGATTCACAATAATACCCTCCACCAAGCGAGCAGGAATCAATTCAACAAAGTGTCTTAATTATCCACTTGGCACATGGAAATTATTCCACCGTGTGTACATATATATGTATGTATCTATATATATATATATATATATATATGATGCATACCAATGAAGACTTTTACACAATGATAATAATCGTATTACATACTGATAGCTGTGATAAATATAATAAATGTTAGTACACAAAAAAGATGCGGCGATATGGTGTGCGATATTATATATAAATATCTAAATATATGTATACACGTGCTGACATACATACACGTAAATAGATTATTAAATATATATATGTATACATATATATATATACATATACATGTACGTATGTGTGCACGCAATTATTGGTGTGTTGTGTTAAGAAAAAAAGAGACAAAATAATCACTAAGGTACTTTTCGTTTCCACAGAACGTTTATTTGCTGATGCTTATTTCTTTTCTTCATCGAACACCTGACGCGTACGATACCTGTTTCCGGCAAATTAAAAAATGTAATTAATTCGTGTCAAATAATTCCCAATAAACACCTGCGTTTTGTGCGAAACTTTCTGATACCAGTCACGCAAATTCACAATTTCTCGCTTAAACGATATCTCGATTGGATCAGGAGTTTCTTCCTTTTTCACGTACACGGGATGAAATTAAAATGAAACGAAACGAACGGAAAGAATGTTACAAGACGCGTTCATTGGTCCACGAAGAATTCTAGAAGACTCGTACGAGTAGATCTGTCCGAACACAGGTGTTTATCACAAGAAGAGTAAGACAGGTAACGTACGCGACAGATGGTCGATATACATTGTGTACAGTATTGATGCAGTGTTCGCAATGTTTTTCACACATATCGTGTTCCTTTCTTCTAGTTTCTTTTATATAATTAAACAGTACGTAAATTATGATTTGCATATCACTCGTATTCGATCGCTGGTCACATGCGTGGGCTCGTTATCACTATATAATCATTATTCTTTCTGTTATATATATATATATTTGTATATGTATATATATATAAAACTCTCTTTTAATTTCTCACTATCGGAGAGTACAAAACCTACATTAATTTACCTTAGCAATTATTTTGTCTTCGTACGACTTGTACAATTGCACAGTTTATCTAGGCCGATCCTGTTATCGTTTTCTCATCATTTTTCTTTCTTTCATTTTTTTATTTTTTTATTTTTAATCACACCACACGCAGCTTCTAGAATTTCTACGCACGCATCTCGTGTTTTGGAATGATGGTTTAATTAACCCTTTCACTACTATACATAAGTACTCTAATTATAATTTACTAATTTACTGATTTCAAATCTTTTATCTCAGACATTATTTAACTCGCACACTGTATTAATTTTACTATTGCGGTAGTGAAACAAACTTGCTTGTCTTTGCTAATTATTTGCTATAAAATATTGGAAATTGTATTTTAATTGGATTAGTAACGGACAGTGAGCGGGTTAATGCGTGTCATTGATCATTTCTATTCGCGATGATTAATTATTGTATCGATCGTCGAAGCATGCGAATAATATAATTTTTGCACTGAATTCTACCGTAGCGAAAGGGTTAAGGCCAAAAACGAAGGTTTCTCGGTTTTCAAAACTGATCCAGGAAGAACAAAGAGAAAAATGTAACAACAAATGAACTCTTCATACAAAGACTAAATTGCGCGGTTTATAATGTAAGAATCGTCGTCGACGAAGATTCTTCCTGAATGTTTTGTTTAAAAACAAATCGTTTCTTCCAGGTGAGAGTAAACAATTCAGTGGCGGACTTTGCGTTTGAAAAAATTCTATACTCTGCTACAAACTTTTCTAAAAAAAATCGGAAAAATCCGCCACTGATTACGTGGACTAATTCGATCAGTGGCCACGTTGCTATTTTCTTCGTACAAAATTTTGCGAATCGCCCACAATTAATCGTTCGATGCGAACCAGTGACGTCCGTCTTTGCAATTTATTATTTATCGAATAAACTAAAATCTTTAGAATCTCAATTATTCGATTACATTAAACTCGTAACGTTGCAACGATAAAGCTTACTCGTCTGCATCGAATCCGAAGATACAACGCGTCTTCGAAAAATAATTTCATCTACTTCCGTGCAAATTTTTAATCGTCAAGCGTCATTTTGGTCTTGTCGTTCTTTTCTTTTTTTGAAAAAATTCCACAAACTCGTGTAACAGAATCTTTGCACCGAAGAGAAGGCTAAAAATTAGACAACGATCATAGCAATCACACAGTACACACGTAAACGGTCTGTCATTTGAAAATACTATAGTACTAGTTGTGACAATATAACTATAACAATAACAAACAATGACATCGATGCGCTAATAAACGATCTTCTCCGTCACAATGGCAAATCACATTTAACACACGCTTCTTTTCTCCTCTTTTTTTCTCTTCCACAGAACGGCGTGTTATGTGTAAAATATAAACGCAACCTTAATAGTTTATATAATATATTTTTTGCAATATATTAATCACGCTATTTTTCGCTTAATATTATTATTATTTTTTTTTTTCGTTTTCTTCAACACGTTCCTGAGATAATATCCATTCTATATTCAATGATTATTCTTACTTTGTTGTACATACATATATAAATATAATATATATATATTGTCAATGACGTGAATAAATTGATAAAAATTACAGGGAAAAAGAAAAAGTGTATACATGACACGGTATAGTCTAAAATAAATATAAAAAAAGAAAAAGAAAAAGAAAAAGAACTACGTACACATAAAGAGGCTCGATAAGGAAAACTCGAAGCATAATAAAAAAAAAGGAAATGTAATTATCGATTGGTTCATTACAGATTGGATTGATCAGATCCTCGAAACTGATTAATTCGTCATTTCTTATCGAATAACGATCGATCAATAATCTTCGACACGTTCACAGTTTGCAGAATAAATAAAAAATACTTCTTCACGCAAGTGAGTTTAAATTATAAAACCGAAGAAATAACAAAGAGTATACTAATTACAAAAAAAAAAAAAAAAAAAAAGGAACTGACGATTGCGTGAATCAACTACGAAGAGAAATGAAAAAATCTACGAATCTATAGTGAATTTATTAGTTCAAGATAGATTATCTATCGTGTTGCTATTCCACGAAGATAAAATGTAAATAAAAAACAAAAAGAAATATAAAAATGAAAGGTCTGCAAAAATCACGTTTGTTTTCTCAGTGGTCGTGTCAGTATCTTCTTGTTATTGCAACATTGTTTAACTAAGGTCATGAAACTTTCTGATCTAAATAGAAAACCATTGTAACCCTTTGCATTCACTGGGGTTACGATTAACCCATTGGTACAGTTCAAATTTAGACAAATTTTGTTCGTATTTTTAATAGAATTCTGTTTGAAATTTAATTAAAATGATAAATTATACATAATAGTTATTTGTTATATCTCAATAGAATGTATTTGAGTTTCATATAGTAAGTTTCTGAAAGACAAAGGGTAAATTTGATTAAAATTCATACTATAATGAAATTAATTGGACTGCAAAGGGTGGAACGAAAAGAAAATCTCATTAACCGCGTTCAAAACAATGATACAATGTTTATGTATTCGTGTGTCCGTGTATATACGTCTATATACTTTTACAAATACGTACACTTTTAAAATTCACAATTAATAATTACACTTATGCTCTGAGCATTCTCGCCGCTTCAATTGTATACGATACATACTGTGTTCTTTTCTTTCTATTTTACTAATCTTTTTTTTTTGTCCTTTTTTAAATCTTTTTTCTTTTTTTGTTCTTTAAGTAACCTCGTAAGTTTCTATAGCCGTTTACCCGTTTCAAAAATCGACGAAACTGATTCCATTATAAACGCAAAAAAACATACTCTGCACACCACCGTCTCTACGAAACCCTTTGCCAGCAAAGGAATATCTTTTCGTTAATAATTTGTTTCTCGATTAATCGCAATCGTGACACAGAGACAAAAAAAAGAGAAAGAAAATTGGAAAAAGATATTTTATCTCTCTCTCTCTCTCTCTTTTTTTCAGAATTGAGCATTCCGTTAATAAAAAAAATCTATCGACGTTTGACCGTAAGCGCAAAACACATGGTTTTCCTTTCCATCTTCGATTCTGGCAGTGCGTTTCAATCTTCTCTCGTTTCTTTTTTCCACGAACGTCGAAAGCGTTACCAAGAAAATGCAATTAAAGAAACTACTTTGTAAAAGAAAAAAATTCTTCAAATTTTCCATCGTCCGCGTATCTGTTCATCCGAGAGTAAAACTCGCGAAAGCGAAAAATGGAAAATATTAACCCTTGAATACTTAATTTTTGATTTCCATATTTTTCAAATTTCAATAACTTCAAGTGTTAAGAAAGAAAACTAATTGAACGTTTTTAATATCGTTATATCGCGTTCGTGATTAAAACGAAACGACTCGATTACCATTAATCTTCCCGCGAATCGCACAGGGTCGTCTTCAAGATGGTAGTTCGCTTGATCGTCGAAACCGGGTCGCGACGGACCTTGCAATTCGAGAAGGGTCTCACACTCAAATTAAACTACTTCTAAGGAGAGAGATGCGCTACAGGTACAAAGGTGGAAAGACCGAAGTGGTGATAATCGTAACACTAGGAATAATAGAGATCGTACGATGTCATGCTGCTACTTCTACCATTCACAAACTGGGGACAGGAGAAGAAGAGAAGGGATAAAGGCTAGGTGAGAGAGAAAAAAAAAGTATATTCCTTTAAGATCGCAAATCGGTTTCTACGGGAAGTCACTTCAGCCGCTTTCTCTTCCAAAAATAAAATCATCAATAGAATCATCAAAAAAAAGAATCGTAATTCATAATTTCACAGAAAATTCTATCCACGAAACGAAAAATATTGCACAGAACGAAGAACTAGTTGGAGGAACGAGTGGCTGCAGTGTCGATCGCTACTTGTTCTTCTCTTTCGTTTTCATTATCTCTGGGAGAAAAAAGAAACTACTTGTGAAGTCCACTACAAGACAGGATATATCCGTACGAATAGTTATTCCGGTGGCGGAGGAGGTGGCGGCGGTGGCGAGGAACTAGGGGGTGGTCCGCTCGGCAGGGGTGGCGGTGTCTTGGGCTCCTGCCGAGCGGACGCGACCTGAATCGCGTTCTGATTCTGTCGCATGTTCGGTGGTAAGGATGGCGGCGGTACAGACGTGTCGATCGCCCCGTCAGGCGTCATGATCACGTTGCCCGCCGGGTACATCTGGTACTGTTGCTGAAACTGCGAGTAATACATGGCCGGATCGTACATGTACCCGGCGGGATTGTACATCGAGGGTGGCGGATAATTGGCGAAGAAATACGAGTCCGTTTGTCCGGCCCTCGTGTAGCCTGACGGATCGGCACGGGCCGGGGGAGGTGGATGGGGATGATGCGGATTACGGGTATTGTTACTATTGTAGGTGTCTTGTTGATAGTAGCCGTCCCGCTGGCCGGGAGCATTGTAATAGCCCGCCGATCCTGCTGGTGGTGGACCACGCCCGATATACTGGCGGCCGCCTCTACCGCCTCCACGTACCTTGTTATTGCTGCCTGAGCTATAGTGTCTGCCGTTCTGCCGTTCGCCCGGTCGATGCTGCCCGTAGCCTGCCGACGTCACCTGCGATTGCTTCTTCGTCGGCGGTACGTTGCTCATCGGGTTCTCCTTGGTGTCTGTACGCTCGCGTTTGCGACTCTCGTTCGGGAAGTCCGGCACGACGCTGCTCGAACCACCGCCGCTGGTTGTCGACGGAGCGGCCGCGGAACTCCTCGAGATACCGTCCGTGCGGATTTTGATCTTCAACGGCGCCTGAACCATCGACTGAGCCGGTGAACTGGACACGTTGTCGGTACCCTTTAACCGTTCCTTAGGGATGATGATTTTGATGCTGGTATTCTGAGGGGATTTGTTCTTCTCGACGGACACTACTCCACCACCGCCCGTGCTGGTCGTCGACTCTGTGCTCAGATTCAACTTGTCCTTGGGAATCGTGATCTTGATGGGTACAGCTGGCACGGTCTCTTCCCCTTTCTCTTTATCCTTCTCGCGATGTTTCTCCTTGTCTTTGTCTTTATGCTTGTGCTTGTGCTTCTCTTTGTCTTTGTGTTTATGCTTCTCCTTCTTCTTTTTCTTTTCGCTTTTGCGATGCTCCGATCGCTTCTCCTCCGTGGGCGGCGCCGGGGTCACGGTCGTCGACGTTGGTACATGAATCATGGGCTCTGTGCTGGTTTGCACAGGTTCCGAAAGAGCGCTTATGTCCACGGTCGAGGCTATTACAGGCTCGCTAACCATAGGCAAAGACATGCATTGATCTCGAAGGGGTATCTGATGGTCCATCAATAACATCGAATGAGATAAAGATTGTTGTTGTTGTTGTTGCTGTTGTTGTGATTGTTGCTGCTGATGTTGCTGCTGCTGCTGCTGCTGCTGCTGCTGCTGTTGCTGCTGCTGTTGTTGTTGTTGTAAATGATGTTGATACTGTTCTTGATGCATTTGTTGCGGCGTTATTTGACTAAACTGATGTACATTTTGCAATAACGATGGCATCGGCGCTAAAGGTTCTTGAAGCAGAGCACTTATACTCTGAGCAGACTTCATCGGCGATAAATATTCACTTTTAATCTGCGAGTGTTCCATTTTGATTGGCATGTCCGTCTTGTAAGGTGGTTCCTTTTTCATTTGGAATTCCTGCGGTTCCTGCTTCACCGTCACGTTCGAATCCATCCCGTTGGTCAAACCTTGCTGACTCGACATAGTCTGTTGCTGCGTAGGCACTGCACCGAAACGCGATATCGTTGGCTCAGCGTCGAACGGTTTGATCAGTTCGGGTGGTTTCATGTCGTTCGCGATCTGAGTGGCTCTACCGTTTGCCGAGGGATTGTCTCTGATCGGTTGTATCAGTTCTGGTACCCTGCCGAGCATCTTGACAGCCTCGAAACTGGACGTGTCCTCCATTTTCACTTTCGTCTGTTGCCCGTTGTCGCTGGTACTGCCCGTACGATGTCTCTTGTGGGACGTCGTGGAAACATCGCTGGCAGACCGTTTGACCGACGACGTTTCTTGCGGTTGCAAGCCCGGCGGGCTCGCGAAAGGTGATACTAAATTAAAACCTATCGACGTATCTGGTACGCGTTCTTGTTTAGGAACTTTTGCGGCCGAGGGTGGCGTCTTTTGTTTCGATTTAGGCCTCTGCGAATGGGATTCTCGAGGCGTTGGTACTTTCTCTGGACTGAATAACGATTTCGGCTTACCAGGAGGAGTTTGTAGTATACTTTGCTGAATGTCGGACGAACATTTGTCCGGTTCGTCGTACCGTGGTCGTTTCTCAGTTTTCGGATCGTCGACGTTATTCAAAGAGGATAAACTCGACGACTGTGAGCTGCCGTTCTTAATGGTGTCCTTCAAGATTTGGGAAACACCATGAGCGGTATGCTGACTGGGTACCGTCTTCGACGTCATCGATTTCTGAGCAAGCAAAGAGGTTGAACTGGAACTAGTCGGAGATTTTTCTTGCGTAAACGAACTCTGTGCGGTTGTCAGTTTTCCATCGGTTGAAATCGAACCGCTACCAGCTTGTAATTTCTCCGACTGATTGTATTTGTTATGATGAGGCGGTTTTTGCGTGTTCGAAGCATACGGCACATCGAGCGTAGGTTTAGGTGGAGGTAATGGTTTCTCTATAAGCTTTCTCACCTCCTCGCATCTTTGCTCCAACGTGTCGGACTTCCTCTGTCGCTCGACTCTCGTCGGATCCGGATACTTGTATGCTTTCTGTTCACTGTCTTTCCTATGTTCTACAGGCTTATGCCTCGGATCGTACATCCTCTTATCATGACTCTGATGCTTATTCTCTATGCTGCTTAATCTGTGCACGTTATGATTATTATTACTAAGTTTTTCTTGCATATTTCCGTGGGCCACCGGATCCTGTAACACTCCGCCGACATCTGGTCTATGAGTTGTGGAATCCGTCAACGAATTGTCCAAATTCGGATCTTTCGGCATCGTATGACTATGAGAATGAAGAGTACTACTACTATTACTACTGCTACTTGTACCAGTGCTCGAATTGTACTCTCTTTGTAACCTCTGCCTATTAGGATCACGATTTGGTTCCCTAGCTTGAGTACTACTAGAATGTCTCTGAGGTACCGGCTGTCCAACTTTTACTTCTGGTCTGTGATGATGATTATGATGAAGCGCCTTCTGTCCTGGAGGCAACGGATGTTTATTCAGCACGTTTGTACTAGATACAGGTTTGTGGTGATGCGAATGATGCTTATTAATGTCCGACGCGTGTGTCTGTGAAACTGTCGTTGGTGCCGATGCCTTTTCCCTTTCTAAGCGTTCGCGTTCCTTCTTCTCTCGATACTCCCTATAATCGACAGGAGGTCTTGTGGGCGCGGGAGCGATTTGTTTCTTGTCTTCCGGTTTCTCCGTGTGATGAGGTCGACTCGTATGGAATGTGGGTCCACCATCGGCCGTCGTCGCGGGAGATTGTACTTTACGAGGTTCTGCGTCCTAAAGCAAAGCAAAATGGAAGTTAATTCTTATTCTCGTAGAAATCTGTGTTAATTCTTGAATATACAAGATACTTACGAAAGGTGAATTCGGTAAACTAGGATGATTAATGCTTGGACTTTGATTGGCAGATATGCTCATTATTTTTCTTTTCAATCTCGATGGGCACTTATCAAATATATGGAGGAATTCTGCTGTAAGCTCTTGTAAAAGCTCGGAAGTTACGCTCCTGTCGACATACCAAAACCAGTGTTTCCCTTCCGTACTTTGTGGAATCTATAAATGATTACAACGTTTGAATTAGTACAAAGACTGTGTAGTATGATTGAAAGTTTAAACTGAAAAGAAGCAGAAAACTCTGTAAGGAATAAAACGTATTACATTTACCTCCCAATTAGACCATTTACACGCCAGATGTATGCAGAAGCATGCAACTACCGTTGGCTTGTACTGCAGACACATGGTTGTCAAATGTAAACTGAAAAGAAAAAAAGAATCATCCGTAAGTCGACGCAAACCCATTAACACGTTCGACTGACGACTTCTTGACGAAATATAACCCAGGGCATAAAAAGAACTGTACTATAAAAGTGAAAGTACTAGTTCCATTAAACATGGGTAACATCGGGATAAAACCAGGACGAATTTCTTACGATTCGTTGAAAATAATTAATTCCATTATTCCCAATTATAGCTTGCATAAATGGAATTTAATTCCAAAGAGTACGTTTCCAAAACAGTTAAAAAAATGTCACATATTTAATGTAATTCTGTCTTTCGCGATGAGCTACACAAAAATTTTCAAATAATTGCATGAACGATGGTTTTCTATGTAAAAAAAATATATATATATATATATATATCACAAACACAGACCCTTACAATACTCTGTTGTATCGTAACAAATTTACCGAAGTTTGCCCCAATATAATCCCATGACAGCGTGATCTTTGGGTTAATATCATGAAATGTTACATGTTTCTATATACTGCTATATAGAGGCATGGAATTGCAAAATAAAATTATTTGAGGTAGCACGAAATATTGAAATTTTATGCATTTCAGAGAACGTATCGTTTTAAAAAATAAAATAAAATTATTTCACTTGTAAACTTTCTGTGGAAAGAATGACCGAAACTGTATAAATTTCTTTGCAACAACAGAGAAATTAAGGCTCAATCTACGTCAACCATTATTTTGATTATGATCCGTTCAAATATTATTCAATCATCGAATGGACTGATGCCCCGATCCACGTTTCAAACTATAAAATAATACTTGAATGGATTGCAATCAAATCACGACCATACCATACTGAATCGTTAACAAAAATATAGTCTAATGGTATGGTACCTATTTTTTTTAATTATTAAATGTTTTCGAACATTCATTCATCATTTCACCGCCTCCACATTCATTTCATTCATTCGTAATTTGTTTTGTGCATCTACAGCTTAAAATAAGTGTATGTAAATATAAAAATAAAAATTGGACAATATACCGTAATGTAAGAGAAAACGATCAGTCCTTAAGAATATTTCATTTACCTTCGATTAAGCAATCCTCATCGTGAACTTAGTTTACGAAATAAACTTCGTTTCGCTTTGGCATACGTTCTCTTTAGAATCAGACATTACCGCGACTGCAACGCAACATTCCTCCCCAAAAGTTACTGTTGACATTTAAACATTCGCATTAGAATTCAGGAAACGTATGAAATCAAAGTAAACTTTCGTGTATCATATGAAATTTCTACATTTTATGTAAAT